>JAQQSE010000102.1:1200000-1724978 GCA_035772565.1 Antheraea assamensis | reverse complement strand
AACTATAGAGAGAGAGGGAGAAACTTTGACAACCATTGTAAAAGTTTTTGATCGGGGTCCGAGATAAGGATGATCTTCTCCAAACTAAGGTCCTACGGTATCTTGAAGATCTATGTATGTAGGTAGTAAGCTTACGGTCTAGGCGAGCATAAGAGTTGTAGTCAATGTACAGTCAGCTACATAGCTATGACGTCACAGCAATAAATGCCGTTGTTCCACAAGGCTCTGTGATATTCCCTACACTGATCATTCTGTATATCAATAATTTGAATCCTAATAAATTAGGTAAGTTTTGTAGATTACTTTGATGTCATCGCGTTATGAACAGTCAGCTACAGAGCTATGACGTCACAGCAATTAATGGCGTTGTTCCACAAGGCTCTGTGATATTCCCTACACTGATCATTCTGTATATCAATAATCTTTTGAATCCTAATAAATTTAAGGTTAAGTTTTGTAGATTACTTTGATGTCATCGCGTTATTCAAACCGTAATTTTTTTTTTATTGTCACATAGGTACATAAAATTATATTGTTGTTTACGTATAGGCGTTATAGAAGTTCAATCGGCCAACACGAAACAGCCTTGCGAATGTGAAAATAGATTTGATATACACTTATTAGGCGAGTCTAATAATAATTATAAATTATCACAACTAAATTGCATTGTTAGTTTTAGGTACAAATCGCTTTATAAATAGGAGAGTGTGTAAAGTGTGCCATGTCTGCATTTTTATTTGATCGAGTAACTTCCTAAGGTAGGGTTTAAGTACTATAAAAGATATGAAGATAATTCAGTAAATTCAAATTGAAGTGTTGTCGAACAATGGAATCTGCGAAGCGAGATAACGTTTCTAAAGTGGAGACCGATAAAGATAATGAACAATTCAAAAGTAAGTCTATATTTATAATTACTCTTTACTTCTCATTTAATATTTTATTTCCTTTATTATTGCTTCCATGCATTCTATGTTTCATTTTTCATAGATTGTCAATGCCAAAAGTAATTTGAATTATAAGTATTAACGAACTCCTAAAAATAAAGATATGCTTAAGCACATATTGTTGATTAAACTAGCCTGTAAGGGAACCATCATCATCTTACCCTTATCCCACCTAAGTAGGGTCGGCACAACATGTTTTCCTTTTCCACTCTCCCCTCTCAAATCTCATCTCAGTATTCACACCTTTATACACATGTCGGTTTTCACACAATCCATCCACACAATTTTCGGCTTCCTCTACTCCTATATCCGTCCACATTCAAAACTCAAAACTTTTCTTGTTACATGCTTTCATCTCTTCTCATAATATGCCCGTACCATGCTAACATATTACTACTCCTCAACTTCTCTGTCACTGGTGCTATTTCAAACTTCCTCTGATATACTCATTCTTAATCTTATCCATTCTTGTTACACCACATATCCATCTTAACATTCGCATTTCTGCCACATGTAATCGTTTCTCATCCGTCGTTTTGGACCAATGAGCCGACGTACCGTAACTGCGAAAGCTAAAGGCAGGTTTTATAAGACCTAATTATGACATTTAGATACATACTTGACACTTTCCTGGTGGCCTGAAACCTAACATTGACAAGAGCTATATAGTAAAAGAACACGTGTAAAGAGGTTTTAGTTATCACTTTTGAAACCAATTATTGAAAAAGGGAATAGTGCTTGAAGTTACCAATACATATCTGATAAATGTTTTTTTTTAATATATTATAGGGGGCAAACGAACAGGTGGGTCACCTGGTGGTAAGTGAACACCGCCGTCCATAGACACTAGCACACCAGGGGAGTCGCAAGTGCGTTGCCGGCCTTTTAAATATGTGGGCCTCCGGCGCTCTCACTGACCGAACGAAACGCAACAGTGCGGGCGCACTGTTACTTCACGTCGGTTTTCTGTGAAAGGTGTGGTACTTACCCCGGGCGAGCCGACCCATTCATCAATCAGATAGAAGTTGAGAAACACTAATATTGGCTTAAAATAATAAATATAATTACACCTTACAATAGGAAATATTATAAAAATAATGCAATTCCTGTTTCACATTAACATATTTATTTGCAGTTTCAAAATGGGGTTACAGACATCAACAAAGCTTAATATTGTTCTTTTACACTGACCATCGGATACGTATGCGGGCTTGTATGGGAGTGTCACTGGTTGCTATGGTGGACCGTAATCCTGATAATTTAACTATAAATACTTCGAATGGCACAACAATCTATGGCCCGATTGGAGCGCGAGAACACTTCGAGCCTGATGGTTTTCTTAATGGTGTACTTCTAACGCCGCCTGTAAGGACTTTTTTTTTATATTATAGGGGGCAAATGACAAAGTGGGTCATCTGATGGTAAGTGATCACCGCCGTCCATAGACACTAGCAACACACTAGAAACATCATCGACACTCATGTTAAATTTACGGTAACAAAAAGTCTCGAACAAATAAATTACAAAAATCGAAAAGGTAACATTACGTCTGATTACAAAAAATGTATAGAAGAAATTATACTGCATGAAGAAAAAACCGAAAGTGTCAGTGAAGAATTTAAAATATTCAAAGAAAAGTTGTATAAATCTTATTCTATTTTTGAAAAATTATGCGTTCTCGCTGAAGCTAAAAGTATTTTGGCTCGAGCCAATCACGACTTTAGCAGATATGTTTATCAAGATGCAGTACTGGCTGTAAAGAATTTAAAGATAGAACTCGATACTTTAAAATTCGAAGGTAACCTAGCAAAAGCTTTATCAAATGTATATTCTCAAGCTGAGAACCAATTAGCACTGTATGTAGCACAGCTGAGTGTTGAATGGAAGACATTTTTACATGGTCTGAGAAAAAAGGTTTGAACTTCTTGACCTATTCTCTATCAATACAGCAGAGTGATCCTGTTTTGTTACAAAAAATTTTGAACACATTGTATGTAACAGAGAGGTTGAATGCTGAACTCTGCCTCTTTTCACATTTCTTCATAGAAGAACTGTTGCATAATGTTATTAGGCATAATTGTAATATTTTTACTGAAGACCACATAGGTGCTATTATTTTCAATATAAAAATAGATCTAAGAGATAATAAACAGCCAAATTATCAGACAATTTTCAATAATTTAATGGCTATTTTTGAGTTTTTACATTCAACATTGGGTCAACAATTTGAAGGTGGTCAGACATTTGTACAAATTTTTGCTGAGTCTATAAGGGAGAAATTTTTTGATAAGATTATAGAAGACTGCATTAGAAATAACTTACCATCATGCGACAGTAGTTATGAGCATTATAAAAATATTGTTATTGAATTGGATGCTTTTAATAAATTTCTAATCGAAATAAAATTTGTTGAAATAGAAAAATCACCTCTGAACAAGTACATTGATGACACAGAATGTGTGTTATACAACAAGAAATGTGAGAAACTTTTAATAGATGTGAGAAATCTGTTAACACACAGTCTATCCTGTGGCACTATTGAAGTAGGGGCTACTGTAGTAAACAATAATGATTTAATAATAGATGCAAATGAAGAGGATATTTCATGGGATCTAAATAAACCAATTTTTCTACCGAAATGTATAATCTCTTCGAATGTACAAAAAATAATGTCAATGGTAACTGAGCATTTAGAAGAAAGTGCAAAGTTACCAGAGGTTTACAGTAAAAAGCTAGTTGCATATATCAAAGATATTGCAGTTTTGTACCAATGTGTTGTACCAAAAAGGTTCAAAGTCAATTTGGAATGCTGTCCCTCTGATATTGGTGAGTGATTAGGTTTTGAATTGATAATTTAATGTATGTCAGCAAAACTAAGGTAAGCTAAAAAGGTAACCAAAAATAAACATAAAAAACTAACACGGCAAAAGATTTTAGGTTTTTTAGTAAGTGTCCAAAGAACACTACTAATTGACATGTTCCTGTCATGAAAGCATAAATCATTGCTATTCAACAGATTTAGGGAAAGAAGGACGTAAAGGCCCCACACAAAATATAAGTGTTTTAATTGGTTTAAAATTGAAAATAATAAACAGCCTTATGCTACTCCCATATCTGCGTGACGAAGCTTCGACTACTTGTCGCGTTAAAATTAACTTAAAAAATGATTCCGATAAAGGCACAGAATTACCATACCAACATCTGTGTCTTTCCAATAACTTGAAATTAGCATCAGATAAATTCCTTTGACGTTTGCAAAAACCTCCAGCTCAGTTATTGTGCTACGTGTAACAATAATATCTTCCCACATCTGCATTTAGTCTGACCATAGACAAAACTTTGTGCTGATACATGTAGGTATGGGAGTAGCATTATTGACATTGAAAGAAAATCCAGTATCAAGTAATTATTTAAAAGCTTTCAAAGTATATTTAGAATTCATATTCAAAATATTAAAGCCTACAGGGATCTCACGTTTTAATATAGCTCTGCCACTCACAATCATCCCACAAAAGTCAGTAAACTTCCAGTTTGTAGTCAACAGTATGCTACTAATGCTGTATGACTGGGGCTGGCAATTTTTGTTTACTGTAATAATTTCCAGTGTTGATATACTTCAGTCTTGGTTTATATTTTCAGCACTATTTTTCAATAACTGCTTCTATCTTGCTCATGGACTGCTCGGACCACCATGGTGCAACATACTTCCTGGTCCACTGGCTGACGAGCTCATATTAGTTTTACTGGAATGTATCCAAGATCTTCGAATATTAGGCCTGGAGAAAATTTCTCTTTATCTGCAGAGTCAGAAGAATACGATAATTCAGAGTATTGAATCAGAGGGTAAGGGCAATCCAAGATTAACATTTTGGTTTGTAGGATAAGTAAAAGTTTATTCATAAAGTTTAATGTGTAAGATTTAATTTTTTTTTGTAGGAGAGAATATTATGAGTACTTAGTAACAGCTGTTTCAATTTTAAAAATATACTACTTCTTTTTTTTCAACAGTATTTACTCTATAAAAATACATTTGAATTACACACAAAATATTGAAATGGTTAAAAAATTTTTCCAGAAACTTTTATAGTATGAAAAATATTCCAATATTAGGAAATGTGAGTTACAATTTTTTATTTGCTCGTCTTTAATTTTATCAATCTAAAATAAAACTTTCAATATGCTTATTAATTATAATATTTCCTATTAGCTGTGTCCTGTGGTTTTAGTTGTGTTAGTTTGGTCCATACATGATCAATGCATATAATCTTTTTTTTTTTTTTCTTGGTACTTATCTATGGTTTGCAAGACTGCTTGATGTTTATAGATACTGCTCGCCTCCTACAGGGATGTAGAGTGAATTTATATTATCTAGAAGCTTAATATACAAGCTAGCTGATGCAAAAACTTTTTTTGTAAATTATGTTGAAAAATCTTGAGATTATCTTGTATAATTGTATATATGTAATATGAATGTATGTTAATATGAACACTGAATGTTTCAACAATGCCCATTTTGCTGTAACTCAACTATGTATAATGGATCATAACCATAATTATAATCGTAAATAAACTCATATAAAGGCCCAGGCACAGCTAAATCAATCACACGGACAATGATTGCAAATTTACATGACTTATTAATTCTTTTCATATCAAAGACTCCTCATGGAACAAGAAAACTTATGAGCATATGGATTGTGCTATAAATACTGCCACAACATTGATGAAAGATCTGAAGTCATCTTGGTTACATGTCTTACCTATGAAAATGTATGAAATGTCAATGTGCACTCTCATACAGGTGAGAATTGTTACTTTACAATAATACATATATATATATTTAGGTCAATAAGAATTACTACTAAGGTTACCATTAGAGTTGTGCAAGGATTTACTGTACAAATACCGTTGCCTTAACAAAATTATGGCAGTCACAGAGCCTCGCAAATATATGTTATGTCTTTAACTGTCTAGTGAAGTATGGATAAATGAGATATATATGCGATTTTTTTGAATTAAATTTATAAAAACACAGGTAAATAAAATAAAATTAAATACATTTCATGTTAAAAAGACATAATATACACTTTTACTTTAATATGTATATTGTTAAACTAATACATGTTCTAAGAAGTAATCAAATAAAAAGACTGTTTTTGAGTAAATTCAGACACTAAGTTATGCCATGCAAATTGTTATACACACTTTGTTATTTATTTATTAGAAGTAATGGTCAGTACTAGTTTAGTGGAAGTGGTAGCATGGGTACCACTTTGTTGTTATCAGAAGGTTGGGATGTGAATAAATAAAAGCTTTGACTCCGTTTGCGCAGACTAGTAACCGCTTCGGCAGCTGGATTACGGATCTCCTTTTATTTGACGAAGCAGGTATATTTAAATGAGCCAGAACACGGGCAACTATAAAAATATAAAATCTAATAAACATTCCAATATCTCCCGTCTCCAGGCTTTATGTCAAGCGTTGATACAGAGGATGTTCGCAAACATCAAACCAGTTGATGAAGAACTAGTCTACATGCTGGCAATAACGATTGAAGATACAGTTGGAGATATCATTACATTGTTTGAGGTAATATATACTTGGATGTTTTACAAGATATTTAATCAATCCTTTAATATAAAGAGTGGTAGATCCTATACTAGGTTCCACTGTGAGTGCACCACCACAAGTAATAGCCCACCATACGACTCCACACAAGCTGTTCAACATTAATCCTCACAACTCATATAATGGGCCGTTCATAAAATACGTCACGCAGAATTGTATTTGTATTTTGGAACCTTATGCACATAGTTGGTTGGTAGTGGTAGAGCTACGCTGAAGCTATTACTGGTTTCAGCATGAATGGGTCGGCTCGCCCGACGCGCGGGGTACTACCACCCGACACACAGAAACCAGACGTGAAGTAACAGCGCTCGCACTGTTGCGTTTCGTTCGGTCAGTGAGAGCGCCGGAGGCCCACTTATTTAAAAGGCCGGCAACGCACTTGCGACTCCTCTGGTGTTGCTAGTGTCTATGGACGGCGGTGATCACTTACCATGAGGTGACCCACCTGTTCGGTTGCCCCCTATAACATAAAAAAAAAAAAACAATTTATGCCCATTTTGATGTCCCCCACGATACGTGTAAACGATAGTCTTTTATTGAAAATTGATAGTTGTCTACTGTTATTTCTATGGCAAGTGGCGACATCTATCATATGTGCTGTAAATAGTCAAAACTTACAGCTTATAAAACCATACTTTGTTTTTGTAATACTAGATGGCGCTATCATGTACAATTTTAACAGTAAAAAAGTTCGCTAAATTATTGATAGATGGCGGGTTATATAACTATATATTTCACGAGAAATATATTACTGTCGTATAAGGCAACGTTTCAAACTTTACTTTTAACTATGTGCCATACAACTAAAATATCTGCTCAACCAGAATTAATTTTTTTTTGCTTTATTATTATGAGAACACTTGATTGCTGTAACGATTGTCTAAAAATATATTATATTTGATTAAAGTACTTAGAAGATTGTGATACGCTTAATTGATGTATACGATAAGCGTTCACTATTAAAGTGCTGGAACAAGGGCTGCCAAGGCCTAAAACATAAAGCCGGATTCGGTTCTTCATTACACTAAATATTTGATTCTATAAGTCAGATATATCTTTTTATAATACCCAGTTTTGCTAAAGATGAACACAGATTTTTGAAGGCAGAAATTTTGTGAAATAACATGATTACATATCTACTGTATTTATTTAGTGCAAAAAGAAAATAGACGAAAAACTCGCGCTACAGTACGAACTGAGCGACAATCAGGGTAGGTTGGGAAGACACGATCCTTGAGTTAAAGTAACAACGTGCTTAACTAATGACGAACAGTATTTGACCGGATACGACCGTTAAAGTCCAGAACATGTCCGGTTAGATCCGGACGCATGACAACCTTAACCATTGATATTTGTCAAAAAAAAAAATTAAGTTATTTTATCAATTACTGAGTGTAATGTTTCTTGAGATTTGTGATTCTACTCTCATTTTCAGGAACCTATAAAATTTGAGGATCATGTTGCGGCTTGGACTAAATTCACGAAGCTACCTCAACTGTTGAAGGCGCAGCTTTTAGAAATTTCAGAATTATGGAATCAGAATAAAGAAGAATTCAAATGTTTCACGTGTGAAGAAGTGAGACAGATTGTGAAGATGCGTTTCCCTGATGATAAATTTCGTCTTAGAACATTAAAAGCGATACAGTGATTATATGTATATTAACCGGCCATATTAAATATATTTATATAAATAAAAAATATTTTCATAACTTTCTTAAAGTTTTACTGTAATCAAATCCAAGTCAAGGCTCCATTTAATCGTCCCGACTTGAAACAGAGTTGCTTTAGTTCACAAATCTATCAACGAGTCATGCATGTGTCTGTGGTTCACATGGTCCGTGATTTATTATAAAGGATAAAATGTTTGTACGTAAGATCCATATTAAATGTTTCTACTAAACTAGCTTACGCCCGCGAGTTCGTCTGCATTGTTTATTATTTTAACAAATTTAACAATATATTTTATGTGCAGAGGAAATAACATAAAAACACTTTCTTGCAAAATTTATTTGTAAACAATTTTATGCGGTTATTTTCCCCGTCTCCTGTGCATGCGCAGCATACCGCTTGTTACACATCGTTAAAAGCGTAGTGCCTATATAATCATAGTTTCTTACAATTATGTAATTTGAAAGCTATAGTGATATTTTTTTACATAAAGACTAAGAATTGAAGAAGCAAAATAACAAATGATTGATTGAAGTCTATCAATTAGTTTTTGCGTAATTCGCGCACAACCACAGATCTCAACCATTTTCATAAGATTCTTAACTATATATACAGCAGATTTTAAATAAAGGTAATGCGTAAAAAGCAACGCATGCGTATTAAGTTCAAAATGGACCAATTTAATTGGACAGTCGCATATTGCCAGCCATTTTAGTGCTCTTTTCATCCCCTAAACCTTTCCTATTCAATCAACCTCCACTCTCGCCTTTGCACCTACACCGTTACTGTTACCAACCATAATTTGAAGAAAATTTAGAAATTCTGAATTTGCCGGTTATTATATAAAACCGCTTCTTACGAAAATATGTCGGTGCCCCTTATTACATTCGGAATTACTATCTTCATAAGGATTCGGATATTCCTTCGATCCAAGTGTACATCAACTCCCTTATTATTAACTAGCTGTTGCCCGCAGCTCCGCATGCGTTTTTTTTATAATTGTAAATTAATTCTTATAAGATCAACTATCTGTAAGTGAAAGTTCCGTAAAAATTGGTTTAAACATCTTGAACATAGTAAACGGAGCCATGGGTAAAGGCTAGTCCAAAATAAGAAAGCTTTAATGACTTTTTATAACGTTAGCTATCTGTCAGTGAAAGTCCCATGAAAATAAGTCCAATCGTTTTGGAGATAGTACTACAGACGAAGCGACGGATGACAACTAGTCTAAAATAAAATAGCCTATGTCACCCGCTGTAATTTTAACTATCCGTCAATGAAATTTCTGTCAAAATCTGTCCAACCGTTTCGGAAATTACTCGGTACAAACCCACAAAAAAAATTTAAATCGTGTTTTTGTTATCAGTATCGTGTATACGTTCATATCCAATCAGTAAAAAGTCGTTATTTTGATATTACAAATAGACACTTCATTTTTATTATATGTATAGATTATTTCCACGAAGCTATAAACCATCCCACAACCCGTTAGTGGTATTCGCCGCGAACTACGAAATATACAATGTTAAATAAGTACATATTTGCGGGCCTCATTCCTCCTCAACAGTCTATATAGAACACAAAATAGAAAAGCATTTAAGTAAAGGTATATTTATTTTTACTTAAATTCTTAACGTGTAAATTACATATTTATAAGTTAATCCGAGTCTTAACAATAATTGCTACTAACTAATTAGTTACACAGAAAAACGTAATGTACAGAAATAACGCATAGATTATATAACTATATAGTATGCGGCTAGAGATTTCGCAACATTAACTCATGGAAGTTTTTCTGTCACCTCATATTTTGTTTGCGTTCGGATATCAAAAATATCTCAAACAAATAAATAAATTACAACGTGCACTAGGAATTCTGGCAAAGAATAAACAATGTGATATAAACTTACAGTATTCTTGCATTCTGAATAGATATTAATATGACTATGTTATGGAGTTACAAGATAACAAGTAATTAATTTTCAAGAATCCCCTTGTGACAGTCTTGACGAGTGAGGAGACTGAAATGGCACCCGTCAGCTGCTCTGGGTTCCCACCAGCGAGAGTTCTTCCGTGCGTTGAATAATCTAGCAATTGCATACTGAGTTCTTTAATATGAGCGACACCTCCCATATACTTCTTTTTTTTGAAGTTATACGTCTTTTGGCGTATTAGGGAAAATTATCAGAGTAAATTTTTACGATGCGCGCGCACACCGTTACGAAAAACCGACAACACCCTGAAGTTAGCTACAGTCAACATTTTATTCAAAAAAGTATCTACGTATTAAATACCTTTTTTCTATTGTTGGTGTCGTTTTTTCTACAAACGTAGAATAGGGCGAAAGATAAAATTGTTGAAAAGATTTTTATCTTGTTACGCCAAAAGTATAACTTCTAACGCGTGTGCATAAGTGCACACACACTTTTTTTTAAGAATTCCCAAATTATCAAGATAATAATACTATACATGATAAAATAATGATAGAATAGGCTGGGGTCTAATAAAACCGATCATGCCGGGAATACGATTCAGGCATTTGCTGTAGCATATGACCTCTTGCAAGTTGAAAAGTGACAAGATGGACTCTATTAAGTACAGGTATACATTTATTACGGTATCTTGAAGGACATCAGCGACCGCCAGTATGACTTTCAACTTGACCGTTGAAACGATGAAGCGTAACTATAGAGAGAGAGGGAGAAACTTTGACAACCATTGTAAAAGTTTTTGATCGGGTCCGAGATAAGGATGTCTTCTCCAAACTAAGGTCCTACGGTATCTTGAAGATCTATGTATGTAGGTAGTAAGCTTACGGTCTAGGCGAAGCATAAGAGTTGTAGTCAATGTACAGTCAGCTACATAGCTATGACGTCACAGCAATAAATGCCGTTGTTCCACAAGGCTCTGTGATATTCCCTACACTGATCATTCTGTATATCAATAATCTTTTGAATCCTAATAAATTTAAGGTTAAGTTTTGTAGATTACTTTGATGTCATCGCGTTATGAACAGTCAGCTACAGAGCTATGACGTCACAGCAATTAATGGCGTTGTTCCACAAGGCTCTGTGATATTCCCTACACTGATCATTCTGTATATCAATAATCTTTTGAATCCTAATAAATTTAAGGTTAAGTTTTGTAGATTACTTTGATGTCATCGCGTTATTCAAACCGTAATTTTTTTTTTATTGTCACATAGGTACATAAAAATTATATTGTTGTTTACGTATAGGCGTTATAGAAGTTCAATCGGCCAACACGAAACAGCCTTGCGAATGTGAAAATAGATTTTGATATACACTTATTAGGCGAGTCTAATAATAATTATAAATTATCACAACTAAATTGCATTGTTAGTTTTAGGTACAAATCGCTTTATAAAATAGGAGTGTGTAAAGTGTGCCATGTCTGCATTTTTATTTGATCGAGTAACTTCCTAAGGTAGGGTTTAAGTACTATAAAAGATATGAAGATAATTCAGTAAATTCAAATTGAAGTGTTGTCGAACAATGGAATCTGCGAAGCGAGATAACGTTTCTAAAGTGGAGACCGATAAAGATAATGAACAATTCAAAAGTAAGTCTATATTTATAATTACTCTTTACTTCTCATTTAATATATTTATTTCCTTTATTATTGCTTCCATGCATTCCTATGTTTCATTTTCATAGATTGTCAATGCCAAAAGTAATTTGAATTATAAGTATTAACGAACTCCTAAAAAATAAAGATATGCTTAAGCACATATTGTTGATTAAACTAGCCTGTAAGGGAACCATCATCATCTTACCCTTATCCCACCTAAGTAGGGTCGGCACAACATGTTTTCCTTTTCCACTCTCCCCTCTCAAATCTCATCTCAGTATTCACACCTTTTATACACATGTCGGTTTTCACACAATCCATCCACACAATTTTCGGCCTTCCTCTACTCCTATATCCGTCCACATTCAAACTCAAAACTTTTCTTGTTACATGACTTTCATCTCTTCTCATAATATGCCCGTACCATGCTAACATATTACTACTCCTCAACTTCTCTGTCACTGGTGCTATTTTCAAACTTCCTCTGATATACTCATTCTTAATCTTATCCATTCTTGTTACACCACATATCCATCTTAACATTCGCATTTCTGCCACATGTAATCGTTTCTCATCCGTCGTTTTGGACCAATGAGCCGACGTACCGTAACTGCGAAAGCTAAAGGCAGGTTTTTATAAGACCTAATTATGACATTTAGATACATACTTGACACTTTCCTGGTGGCCTGAAACCTAACATTGACAAGAGCTATATAGTAAAAGAACACGTGTAAAGAGGTTTTTAGTTATCACTTTTGAAACCAATTATTGAAAAAGGGAAGTAGTGCTTGAAGTTACCAATACATATCTGATAAATGTTTTTTTTTTAATATATTATAGGGGGCAAACGAACAGGTGGGTCACCTGGTGGTAAGTGAACACCGCCGTCCATAGACACTAGCAACACCAGGGGAGTCGCAAGTGCGTTGCCGGCCTTTTAAATATGTGGGCCTCCGGCGCTCTCACTGACCGAACGAAACGCAACAGTGCGGGCGCACTGTTACTTCACGTCGGTTTTCTGTGAAAGGGTGGTACTACCCCGGGCGAGCCGACCCATTCATCAATCAGATAGAAGTTGAGAAAACACTAATATTGGCTTAAAATAATAAAATTATAATTACACCTTACAATAGGAAATATTATAAAAATAATGCAATTCCTGTTTTCACATTAACATATTTATTTGCAGTTTCAAAATGGGGTTACAGACATCAACAAAGCTTAATATTGTTCTTTACACTGACCATCGGATACAGTATGCGGGCTTGTATGGGAGTGTCACTGGTTGCTATGGTGGACCGTAATCCTGATAATTTAACTATAAATACTTCGAATGGCACAACAATCTATGGCCCGATTGGAGCGCGAGAACACTTCGAGCCTGATGGTTTTCTTAATGGTGTACTTCTAACGCCGCCTGTAAGACTTTTTTTTTATATTATAGGGGGCAAATGAACAAGTGGGTCATCTGATGGTAAGTGATCACCGCCGTCCATAGACACTAGCAACACACTAGAAACATCATCGACACTCATGTTAAATTTACGGTAACAAAAAGTCTCGAACAAATAAATTACAAAAATCGAAAAGGTAACATTACGTCTGATTACAAAAAATGTATAGAAGAAATTATACTGCATGAAGAAAAAACCGAAAGTGTCAGTGAAGAATTTAAAATATTCAAAGAAAAGTTGTATAAATCTTATTCTATTTTTGAAAAATTATGCGTTCTCGCTGAAGCTAAAAGTATTTTGGCTCGAGCCAATCACGACTTTAGCAGATATGTTTATCAAGATGCAGTACTGGCTGTAAAGAATTTAAAGATAGAACTCGATACTTTAAAATTCGAAGGTAACCTAGCAAAAGCTTTATCAAATGTATATTCTCAAGCTGAGAACCAATTAGCACTGTATGTAGCACAGCTGAGTGTTGAATGGGAAGACATTTTTACATGGTCTGAGAAAAAAGGTTTGAACTTCTTGACCTATTCTCTATCAATACAGCAGAGTGATCCTGTTTTGTTACAAAAAATTTTGAACACATTGTATGTAACAGAGAGGTTGAATGCTGAACTCTGCCTCTTTTCACATTTCTTCATAGAAGAACTGTTGCATAATGTTATTAGGCATAATTGTAATATTTTTACTGAAGACCACATAGGTGCTATTATTTTCAATATAAAAATAGATCTAAGAGATAATAAACAGCCAAATTATCAGACAATTTTCAATAATTTAATGGCTATTTTTGAGTTTTTACATTCAACATTGGGTCAACAATTTGAAGGTGGTCAGACATTTGTACAAATTTTTGCTGAGTCTATAAGGGAGAAATTTTTTGATAAGATTATAGAAGACTGCATTAGAAATAACTTACCATCATGCGACAGTAGTTATGAGCATTATAAAAATATTGTTATTGAATTGGATGCTTTTAATAAATTTCTAATCGAAATAAAATTTGTTGAAATAGAAAAATCACCTCTGAACAAGTACATTGATGACACAGAATGTGTGTTATACAACAAGAAATGTGAGAAACTTTTAATAGATGTGAGAAATCTGTTAACACACAGTCTATCCTGTGGCACTATTGAAGTAGGGGCTACTGTAGTAAACAATAATGATTTAATAATAGATGCAAATGAAGAGGATATTTCATGGGATCTAAATAAACCAATTTTTCTACCGAAATGTATAATCTCTTCGAATGTACAAAAAATAATGTCAATGGTAACTGAGCATTTAGAAGAAAGTGCAAAGTTACCAGAGGTTTACAGTAAAAAGCTAGTTGCATATATCAAAGATATTGCAGTTTTGTACCAATGTGTTGTACCAAAAAGGTTCAAAGTCAATTTGGAATGCTGTCCCTCTGATATTGGTGAGTGATTAGGTTTTGAATTGATAATTTAATGTATGTCAGCAAAACTAAGGTAAGCTAAAAAGGTAACCAAAAATAAACATAAAAAACTAACACGGCAAAAGATTTTAGGTTTTTTAGTAAGTGTCCAAAGAACACTACTAATTGACATGTTCCTGTCATGAAAGCATAAATCATTGCTATTCAACAGATTTAGGGAAAGAAGGACGTAAAGGCCCCACACAAAATATAAGTGTTTTAATTGGTTTAAAATTGAAAATAATAAACAGCCTTATGCTACTCCCATATCTGCGTGACGAAGCTTCGACTACTTGTCGCGTTAAAATTAACTTAAAAAATGATTCCGATAAAGGCACAGAATTACCATACCAACATCTGTGTCTTTCCAATAACTTGAAATTAGCATCAGATAAATTCCTTTGACGTTTGCAAAAACCTCCAGCTCAGTTATTGTGCTACGTGTAACAATAATATCTTCCCACATCTGCATTTAGTCTGACCATAGACAAAACTTTGTGCTGATACATGTAGGTATGGGAGTAGCATTATTGACATTGAAAGAAAATCCAGTATCAAGTAATTATTTAAAAGCTTTCAAAGTATATTTAGAATTCATATTCAAAATATTAAAGCCTACAGGGATCTCACGTTTTAATATAGCTCTGCCACTCACAATCATCCCAAAAAAGTCAGTAAACTTCCAGTTTGTAGTCAACAGTATGCTACTAATGCTGTATGACTGGGGCTGGCAATTTTTGTTTACTGTAATAATTTCCAGTGTTGATATACTTCAGTCTTGGTTTATATTTTCAGCACTATTTTTCAATAACTGCTTCTATCTTGCTCATGGACTGCTCGGACCACCATGGTGCAACATACTTCCTGGTCCACTGGCTGACGAGCTCATATTAGTTTTACTGGAATGTATCCAAGATCTTCGAATATTAGGCCTGGAGAAAATTTCTCTTTATCTGCAGAGTCAGAAGAATACGATAATTCAGAGTATTGAATCAGAGGGTAAGGGCAATCCAAGATTAACATTTTGGTTTGTAGGATAAGTAAAAGTTTATTCATAAAGTTTAATGTGTAAGATTTAATTTTTTTTTGTAGGAGAGAATATTATGAGTACTTAGTAACAGCTGTTTCAATTTTAAAAATATACTACTTCTTTTTTTTCAACAGTATTTACTCTATAAAAATACATTTGAATTACACACAAAATATTGAAATGGTTAAAAATTTTTCCAGAAACTTTTATAGTATGAAAAATATTCCAATATTAGGAAATGTGAGTTACAATTTTTTATTTGCTCGTCTTTAATTTTATCAATCTAAAATAAAACTTTCAATATGCTTATTAATTATAATATTTCCTATTAGCTGTGTCCTGTGGTTTTAGTTGTGTTAGTTTGGTCCATACATGATCAATGCATATAATCTTTTTTTTTTTTCTTGGTACTTATCTATGGTTTGCAAGACTGCTTGATGTTTATAGATACTGCTCGCCTCCTACAGGGATGTAGAGTGAATTTATATTATCTAGAAGCTTAATATACAAGCTAGCTGATGCAAAAACTTTTTTTGTAAATTATGTTGAAAAATCTTGAGATTATCTTGTATAATTGTATATATGTAATATGAATGTATGTTAATATGAACACTGAATGTTTCAACAATGCCCATTTTGCTGTAACTCAACTATGTATAATGGATCATAACCATAATTATAATCGTAAATAAACTCATATAAAGGCCCAGGCACAGCTAAATCAATCACACGGACAATGATTGCAAATTTACATGACTTATTAAATTCTTTTCATATCAAAGACTCCTCATGGAACAAGAAAACTTATGAGCATATGGATTGTGCTATAAATACTGCCACAACATTGATGAAAGATCTGAAGTCATCTTGGTTACATGTCTTACCTATGAAAATGTATGAAATGTCAATGTGCACTCTCATACAGGTGAGAATTGTTACTTTACAATAATACATATATATATATTTAGGTCAATAAGAATTACTACTAAGGTTACCATTAGAGTTGTGCAAGGATTTACTGTACAAATACCGTTGCCTTAACAAAATTATGGCAGTCACAGAGCCTCGCAAATATATGTTATGTCTTTAACTGTCTAGTGAAGTATGGATAAATGAGATATATATGCGATTTTTTTGAATTAAATTTATAAAAACACAGGTAAAATAAAATAAAATTAAATACATTTCATGTTAAAAAGACATAATATACACTTTTACTTTAATATGTATATTGTTAAACTAATACATGTTCTAAGAAGTAATCAAATAAAAAGACTGTTTTTGAGTAAATTCAGACACTAAGTTATGCCATGCAAATTGTTATACACACTTTGTTATTTATTTATTAGAAGTAATGGTCAGTACTAGTTTAGTGGAAGTGGTAGCATGGGTACCACTTTGTTGTTATCAGAAGGTTGGGATGTGAATAAATAAAAGCTTTGACTCCGTTTGCGCAGACTAGTAACCGCTTCGGCAGCTGGATTACGGATCTCCTTTTATTTGACGAAGCAGGTATATTTAAATGAGCCAGAACACGGGCAACTATAAAAATATAAAATCTAATAAACATTCCAATATCTCCCGTCTCCAGGCTTTATGTCAAGCGTTGATACAGAGGATGTTCGCAAACATCAAACCAGTTGATGAAGAACTAGTCTACATGCTGGCAATAACGATTGAAGATACAGTTGGAGATATCATTACATTGTTTGAGGTAATATATACTTGGATGTTTTACAAGATATTTAATCAATCCTTTAATATAAAGAGTGGTAGATCCTATACTAGGTTCCACTGTGAGTGCACCACCACAAGTAATAGCCCACCATACGACTCCACACAAGCTGTTCAACATTAATCCTCACAACTCATATAATGGGCCGTTCATAAAATACGTCACGCAGAATTGTATTTGTATTTTGGAACCTTATGCACATAGTTGGTTGGTAGTGGTAGAGCTACGCTGAAGCTATTACTGGTTTCAGCATGAATGGGTCGGCTCGCCCGACGCGCGGGGTACTACCACCCGACACACAGAAACCAGACGTGAAGTAACAGCGCTCGCACTGTTGCGTTTCGTTCGGTCAGTGAGAGCGCCGGAGGCCCACTTATTTAAAAGGCCGGCAACGCACTTGCGACTCCTCTGGTGTTGCTAGTGTCTATGGACGGCGGTGATCACTTACCATGAGGTGACCCACCTGTTCGGTTGCCCCCTATAACATAAAAAAAAAAAACAATTTATGCCCATTTTGATGTCCCCCACGATACGTGTAAACGATAGTCTTTTATTGAAAATTGATAGTTGTCTACTGTTATTTCTATTGGCAAGTGGCGACATCTATCATATGTGCTGTAAATAGTCAAAACTTACAGCTTATAAAACCATACTTTGTTTTTGTAATACTAGATGGCGCTATCATGTACAATTTTAACAGTAAAAAAGTTCGCTAAATTATTGATAGATGGCGGGTTATATAACTATATATTTCACGAGAAATATATTACTGTCGTATAAGGCAACGTTTCAAACTTTACTTTTAACTATGTGCCATACAACTAAAATATCTGCTCAACCAGAATTAATTTTTTTTTGCTTTATTATTATGAGAACACTTGATTGCTGTAACGATTGTCTAAAAATATATTATATTTGATTAAAGTACTTAGAAGATTGTGATACGCTTAATTGATGTATACGATAAGCGTTCACTATTAAAGTGCTGGAACAAGGGCTGCCAAGGCCTAAAACATAAAGCCGGATTCGGTTCTTCATTACACTAAATATTTGATTCTATAAGTCAGATATATCTTTTTATAATACCCAGTTTTGCTAAAGATGAACACAGATTTTTGAAGGCAGAAATTTTGTGAAATAACATGATTACATATCTACTGTATTTATTTAGTGCAAAAAGAAAATAGACGAAAAACTCGCGCTACAGTACGAACTGAGCGACAATCAGGGTAGGTTGGGAAGACACGATCCTTGAGTTAAAGTAACAACGTGCTTAACTAATGACGAACAGTATTTGACCGGATACGACCGTTAAAGTCCAGAACATGTCCGGTTAGATCCGGACGCATGACAACCTTAACCATTGATATTTGTCAAAAAAAAAAATTAAGTTATTTTATCAATTACTGAGTGTAATGTTTCTTGAGATTTGTGATTCTACTCTCATTTTCAGGAACCTATAAAATTTGAGGATCATGTTGCGGCTTGGACTAAATTCACGAAGCTACCTCAACTGTTGAAGGCGCAGCTTTTAGAAATTTCAGAATTATGGAATCAGAATAAAGAAGAATTCAAATGTTTCACGTGTGAAGAAGTGAGACAGATTGTGAAGATGCGTTTCCCTGATGATAAATTTCGTCTTAGAACATTAAAAGCGATACAGTGATTATATGTATATTAACCGGCCATATTAAATATATTTATATAAATAAAAAAATATTTTCATAACTTTCTTAAAGTTTTACTGTAATCAAATCCAAGTCAAGGCTCCATTTAATCGTCCCGACTTGAAACAGAGTTGCTTTAGTTCACAAATCTATCAACGAGTCATGCATGTGTCTGTGGTTCACATGGTCCGTGATTTATTATAAAGGATAAAATGTTTGTACGTAAGATCCATATTAAATGTTTCTACTAAACTAGCTTACGCCCGCGAGTTCGTCTGCATTGTTTATTATTTTAACAAATTTAACAATATATTTTATGTGCAGAGGAAATAACATAAAAACACTTTCTTGCAAAATTTATTTGTAAACAATTTTATGCGGTTATTTTCCCCGTCTCCTGTGCATGCGCAGCATACCGCTTGTTACACATCGTTAAAAGCGTAGTGCCTATATAATCATAGTTTCTTACAATTATGTAATTTGAAAGCTATAGTGATATTTTTTTACATAAAGACTAAGAATTGAAGAAGCAAAATAACAAATGATTGATTGAAGTCTATCAATTAGTTTTTGCGTAATTCGCGCACAACCACAGATCTCAACCATTTTCATAAGATTCTTAACTATATACAGCAGATTTTAAATAAAGGTAATGCGTAAAAAGCAACGCATGCGTATTAAGTTCAAAATGGACCAATTTAATTGGACAGTCGCATATTGCCAGCCATTTTAGTGCTCTTTTCATCCCCTAAACCTTTCCTATTCAATCAACCTCCACTCTCGCCTTTGCACCTACACCGTTACTGTTACCAACCATAATTTGAAGAAAATTTAGAAATTCTGAATTTGCCGGTTATTATATAAAACCGCTTCTTACGAAAATATGTCGGTGCCCCTTATTACATTCGGAATTACTATCTTCATAAGGATTCGGATATTCCTTCGATCCAAGTGTACATCAACTCCCTTATTATTAACTAGCTGTTGCCCGCAGCTCCGCATGCGTTTTTTTTTATAATTGTAAATTAATTCTTATAAGATCAACTATCTGTAAGTGAAAGTTCCGTAAAAATTGGTTTAAACATCTTGAACATAGTAAACGGAGCCATGGGTAAAGGCTAGTCCAAAATAAGAAAGCTTTAATGACTTTTTATAACGTTAGCTATCTGTCAGTGAAAGTCCCATGAAAATAAGTCCAATCGTTTTGGAGATAGTACTACAGACGAAGCGACGGATGACAACTAGTCTAAAATAAAATAGCCTATGTCACCCGCTGTAATTTTAACTATCCGTCAATGAAATTTCTGTCAAAATCTGTCCAACCGTTTCGGAAATTACTCGGTACAAACCCACAAAAAAAATTTAAATCGTGTTTTTGTTATCAGTATCGTGTATACGTTCATATCCAATCAGTAAAAAGTCGTTATTTTGATATTACAAATAGACACTTCATTTTTATTATATGTATAGATTATTTCCACGAAGCTATAAACCATCCCACAACCCGTTAGTGGTATTCGCCGCGAACTACGAAATATACAATGTTAAATAAGTACATATTTGCGGGCCTCATTCCTCCTCAACAGTCTATATAGAACACAAAATAGAAAAGCATTTAAGTAAAGGTATATTTATTTTTACTTAAATTCTTAACGTGTAAATTACATATTTATAAGTTAATCCGAGTCTTAACAATAATTGCTACTAACTAATTAGTTACACAGAAAAACGTAATGTACAGAAATAACGCATAGATTATATAACTATATAGTATGCGGCTAGAGATTTCGCAACATTAACTCATGGAAGTTTTTCTGTCACCTCATATTTTGTTTGCGTTCGGATATCAAAAATATCTCAAACAAATAAATAAATTACAACGTGCACTAGGAATTCTGGCAAAGAATAAACAATGTGATATAAACTTACAGTATTCTTGCATTCTGAATAGATATTAATATGACTATGTTATGGAGTTACAAGATAACAAGTAATTAATTTTCAAGAATCCCCTTGTGACAGTCTTGACGAGTGAGGAGACTGAAATGGCACCCGTCAGCTGCTCTGGGTTCCCACCAGCGAGAGTTCTTCCGTGCGTTGAATAATCTAGCAATTGCATACTGAGTTCTTTAATATGAGCGACACCTCCCATATACTTCTTTTTTTTGAAGTTATACGTCTTTTGGCGTATTAGGGAAAATTATCAGAGTAAATTTTTACGATGCGCGCGCACACCGTTACGAAAAACCGACAACACCCTGAAGTTAGCTACAGTCAACATTTTATTCAAAAAAGTATCTACGTATTAAATACCTTTTTTCTATTGTTGGTGTCGTTTTTTCTACAAACGTAGAATAGGGCGAAAGATAAAATTGTTGAAAAGATTTTTATCTTGTTACGCCAAAAGTATAACTTCTAACGCGTGTGCATAAGTGCACACACACTTTTTTTTTAAGAATTCCCAAATTATCAAGATAATAATACTATACATGATAAAATAATGATAGAATAGGCTGGGGTCTAATAAAACCGATCATGCCGGGAATACGATTCAGGCATTTGCTGTAGCATATGACCTCTTGCAAGTTGAAAAGTGACAAGATGGACTCTATTAAGTACAGGTATACATTTATTACGGTATCTTGAAGGACATCAGCGACCGCCAGTATGACTTTCAACTTGACCGTTGAAACGATGAAGCGTAACTATAGAGAGAGAGGGAGAAACTTTGACAACCATTGTAAAAGTTTTTGATCGGGTCCGAGATAAGGATGTCTTCTCCAAACTAAGGTCCTACGGTATCTTGAAGATCTATGTATGTAGGTAGTAAGCTTACGGTCTAGGCGAAGCATAAGAGTTGTAGTCAATGTACAGTCAGCTACATAGCTATGACGTCACAGCAATAAATGCCGTTGTTCCACAAGGCTCTGTGATATTCCCTACACTGATCATTCTGTATATCAATAATCTTTTGAATCCTAATAAATTTAAGGTTAAGTTTTGTAGATTACTTTGATGTCATCGCGTTATGAACAGTCAGCTACAGAGCTATGACGTCACAGCAATTAATGGCGTTGTTCCACAAGGCTCTGTGATATTCCCTACACTGATCATTCTGTATATCAATAATCTTTTGAATCCTAATAAATTTAAGGTTAAGTTTTGTAGATTACTTTGATGTCATCGCGTTATTCAAACCGTAATTTTTTTTTTATTGTCACATAGGTACATAAAAATTATATTGTTGTTTACGTATAGGCGTTATAGAAGTTCAATCGGCCAACACGAAACAGCCTTGCGAATGTGAAAATAGATTTTGATATACACTTATTAGGCGAGTCTAATAATAATTATAAATTATCACAACTAAATTGCATTGTTAGTTTTAGGTACAAATCGCTTTATAAAATAGGAGTGTGTAAAGTGTGCCATGTCTGCATTTTTTATTTGATCGAGTAACTTCCTAAGGTAGGGTTTAAGTACTATAAAAGATATGAAGATAATTCAGTAAATTCAAATTGAAGTGTTGTCGAACAATGGAATCTGCGAAGCGAGATAACGTTTCTAAAGTGGAGACCGATAAAGATAATGAACAATTCAAAAGTAAGTCTATATTTATAATTACTCTTTACTTCTCATTTAATATATTTATTTCCTTTATTATTGCTTCCATGCATTCCTATGTTTCATTTTCATAGATTGTCAATGCCAAAAGTAATTTGAATTATAAGTATTAACGAACTCCTAAAAAATAAAGATATGCTTAAGCACATATTGTTGATTAAACTAGCCTGTAAGGGAACCATCATCATCTTACCCTTATCCCACCTAAGTAGGGTCGGCACAACATGTTTTCCTTTTCCACTCTCCCCTCTCAAATCTCATCTCAGTATTCACACCTTTTATACACATGTCGGTTTTCACACAATCCATCCACACAATTTTCGGCCTTCCTCTACTCCTATATCCGTCCACATTCAAACTCAAAACTTTTCTTGTTACATGACTTTCATCTCTTCTCATAATATGCCCGTACCATGCTAACATATTACTACTCCTCAACTTCTCTGTCACTGGTGCTATTTTCAAACTTCCTCTGATATACTCATTCTTAATCTTATCCATTCTTGTTACACCACATATCCATCTTAACATTCGCATTTCTGCCACATGTAATCGTTTCTCATCCGTCGTTTTGGACCAATGAGCCGACGTACCGTAACTGCGAAAGCTAAAGGCAGGTTTTTATAAGACCTAATTATGACATTTAGATACATACTTGACACTTTCCTGGTGGCCTGAAACCTAACATTGACAAGAGCTATATAGTAAAAGAACACGTGTAAAGAGGTTTTTAGTTATCACTTTTGAAACCAATTATTGAAAAAGGGAAGTAGTGCTTGAAGTTACCAATACATATCTGATAAATGTTTTTTTTTTAATATATTATAGGGGGCAAACGAACAGGTGGGTCACCTGGTGGTAAGTGAACACCGCCGTCCATAGACACTAGCAACACCAGGGGAGTCGCAAGTGCGTTGCCGGCCTTTTAAATATGTGGGCCTCCGGCGCTCTCACTGACCGAACGAAACGCAACAGTGCGGGCGCACTGTTACTTCACGTCGGTTTTCTGTGAAAGGGTGGTACTACCCCGGGCGAGCCGACCCATTCATCAATCAGATAGAAGTTGAGAAAACACTAATATTGGCTTAAAATAATAAAATTATAATTACACCTTACAATAGGAAATATTATAAAAATAATGCAATTCCTGTTTTCACATTAACATATTTATTTGCAGTTTCAAAATGGGGTTACAGACATCAACAAAGCTTAATATTGTTCTTTACACTGACCATCGGATACAGTATGCGGGCTTGTATGGGAGTGTCACTGGTTGCTATGGTGGACCGTAATCCTGATAATTTAACTATAAATACTTCGAATGGCACAACAATCTATGGCCCGATTGGAGCGCGAGAACACTTCGAGCCTGATGGTTTTCTTAATGGTGTACTTCTAACGCCGCCTGTAAGACTTTTTTTTTATATTATAGGGGGCAAATGAACAAGTGGGTCATCTGATGGTAAGTGATCACCGCCGTCCATAGACACTAGCAACACCGGGAGTCGCAAGTGCATTGCTGGCCTTTTAAATATGTGGGCCTCCGCAACTGTTACTTCACGTCGGTTTTCTGTGAGAGGGTGGTACTACCCCGGGCGAGCTGACCCATTCATGCTGAAACCAGTAATAGCTTCAGCGTAGCTCTACCACCTACGAAATACTATATTACTAAACATAATATGAACACTAATATACAATATTGAAAGTTGAAGACAATCTATATCTATTTCTAAACCTTTGTCTTTTTTCCACTTTAAAAGAATAGCATTCGATCACAGCTTCAACTGATGTCACTAGTGGTCAAAGCAATTCGTTAAGCTTAAAAGAGAGGATCGGCCTCAAGCGTAACTGCCAGAATACACCTATCCAGTTCAATTTAAGAGTGGGAGCTAACCTAGCGGGCATTAAAACAATTCCTTCACCATGCAAAATTAGTGTTAAGATTAATATTCGTTGGGTTCAGTTATATCAGATGTCGTTAGTTTTTTAGCAGTAGTGGTAGCATGGGTACCACTTGGCTACTTTCAGAAGGTTGTATGGAGGAAAAGGTCTGACTCCGATTGTGTTGACTTGTAACCGCTTTGGCAGCTGAATTACGAATCCCGTTTATGCAGATTAGTAATCGCTTTTCTATGTAAATTATTGTAGTACACATATACCACGATGTATGAATGCATTTATTTTTAACCAAAAAATAAAAGCTTTTACAGTGTTTTTTATTAGTAATTCAATTTATTCTATAGACGTCTTAAACTATAAAAAACCTTGTAATTTTAGTATCCCAAGTTTACATGGAACAAAAAGATACAAGATACAGTAATATCGTCATTCATTTGGGGATACATGCTGCTTCAAATCCCGGCTGGTCATTTGGCTCAGAAGTTTGGTACAAGATATCTTCTCACAGGCGCTATGGGTATTAACTGCATAGCGTCTATGCTCCTGCCGTTAATTGCTTATTATGTAAGTAAATATTGTATGACAAATTAATTTAACTTAAATTATCTATCTGTTTGTATGTTCAGATTTAACTCAAAAACGGTTGGGCCTACTTATAGGAAATCTTGTACACGGAAAGATTATACTTTTCCTTAACTGCTAGCATACATGAAATGTCAATAATAGATAATAAAATTTTCTATACGGAAAGTATATGTCATTCAGAAAAATTATAACTAAAAAAGTATCAGTTTACATTTAATTAAAAAAAAAAAAAAACGAATAATGTAAACTTTATTTCACTCGATCAATTTTAATCTAACCGATTTTTTTTTATACGAAAACTTAGTATATTTTTTTTGTTTTTTTTTCAATTGATAATTCCCTAAAATATTAAAAATGTAATGTAATCTTATACTTTATACAAATTTGTTCAAAAAGTCACATGTTGTAAACAATGACACCAAATAAGATAAGCAAACACACTAAGCCTAGAGAGATTTACTTTCAATGCAGCTGCCAGAACAGAGATAGGTGTCTGTCCCCACATTGCAATCATAACAGTTGTAACTAGCCAAACGTGCATTGCGAAACAGATTTTACCGCGCGCATTATAAGAGGATTTGTGTCGTAGCGGTATTTAAATATGTTACCACCAAACTATTAACTCTTCAAATTCGCTGTTTGTGATCTATCAGGGAGGTTGGGTAGGTGCAAGCATAGTTCGAGCAGTACAAGGATTGAGTCAAGCATGTATTCTTCCTGGAATACATACATTTTTTGGTAAATGGGCACCATTAGAAGAACGCGGGAGACTGACTGCTTTAACTTATGGAGGTATGTTTTATTTACATTTGTCTTTAATTTACTTCACATATATATAGGACGGGGTTGCATTTGAAATTAGCATCTTTGTATAAGAACACTTTTTTACAATTATTTAATTTGATCCTTCGGCTATTTGTTTACACACAGATCTCAAAATATCGGATTATGTTTATAATTTCACGACACAGAACATTGTAAATTTCAAGATCTAGTAAAAATAAATTCGTCCAAATGAAAAAATAATTTAAAAATACATTTTACATACAAATTAGAATTGTACAATATATAATTTGTTATTTTTCAAAGTTTTGTAATAAAAACTCAAGCCTTGCGAATTTATTTCGGAATATTTTTTATAGGTCAAGCTTTCGGAACAGTGTTGGGATTACCGCTAACAGGATTTATCGCAGCATCACCTTTAGGATGGCCTGGTTTATTCAGGTTTTATGGAATACTATCAGGTATAATAGCAGCGGTGTTGTGGTTCTTCGCTGCCGACACTCCCGCACAACATACCACTATATCCAGAGCCGAGAGAAAGTATATAGAAGATGGATTGGGTCAAAAAGAAGGTTATGAAAATGTAAGATGACTATAAAGTATTTCTATATAAATGATGCTCCAATTTTTCAAACTAGCTATGCCTCATAATTTTAGTAACTTTTAACATTGAATGTTTTCATTAACTGTCACTGCAAATGGATAATCTTAAAGTAAATCATTATAAGGCACGTATGTTGCATAGGGATTCGAATATTCGACTGACTTGCGCAGTATAGTTATAAAATAATGTACTCTGTGAAATGGTTCCTCGCTAATATCCTTGTAAATTTTATTTGTATCTCTGAATATAGCTATATGTGCGAGCCTACGCATAATGTAGCCATATGTGCGAGCTTACGCATAATATAGCCATATGTGCGAGCCTACGCATAATATAGTCATATGTGCGAGCCTATTCATAATATAGCCATATGTGCAAGCCTACGCATAATATAGTCAAAAGTGTAATATAAAATAAAGTCAAAATATTATTTCAGGAATCTAAAATTGTCATTTATCATTATTAACATATGTAGCAAACGCACCGCCGAAATAGCCTTTGGTGGCTTTATGCTACTCTGGGTAGACCCAAAAGGTCTTACGAGAACTTTCAATAGTTTCCGTTCAGATCCAGCTAACAACAGTAAGGATATAATGCACGTACCTCAAGATCTTTGTCTGTGTTAGACTGGCCGCTGAACTTCCTTTACTTGTGGTGATGGATACTAGGTTTTTGAGCTGCTGCGTTTTGGGTGATGTGATGATGTCCAGAAGTGATATTTCGCCGAATAATTGATGTTTCGGTGAAAAAACGATGTTGACTTGCGTCACGATAGTTTGATACCTCTCTTCAGATGTTACGTTTTCTTTTTAATTATTATTGACGTTCACGTGCATGACAACCAAAAAGTTGGCGTCTCGATATTGTTGATTAACTGAGATCTGAACGTCAATAGTGTATTCGTAAAAAGGTTTTAATTATATTATGATAATGATACAACATATAATAAAACAAAGTCATCCGTCGCGTCTGCCTGTCTGTCTGAATGTTCACGATAAACTCAAAAACTACTGAACGGATTGCAATGCGGACTTCACCAATAGATAGAGTAATTCACGGGGAAGATTTAGGTATATAATTTGTCACGTTTTTTTTATTGTTGAAAGAATCAGAAAAAGTCAAGCCGCGTTAAGCGTTTCATGCATATAAGTCTATATTTTTTTATTACCAGGGTAGGACAACGTCTGCCGGTCCTGTTAGTTTAACTATAAAGTGTGTCATATGCAAATAATTTAATAGGTATTGCTACCTACATTCGTGTTCTGCGCATCTATATTCTAAGCGCTCAAAAAGTTTGGTTAGGACTGTAGTTGTAAACGACCTCATCCGTCTCGCTCATACTATTATTTCGTTCTCGTTTCATTTGCAAAAAACAACTTGGAAATATCTACTAGTCTTGCATGTCTTGTCTTGTTCTACTAGTCTTATATTGCAGTTTAATCCAGTGGTAATAACAGCCATATAACATGCCAACTTATGGGCCCTACAGTCTTTTGCGGTCCTGGTTGGAGTTTGCAGGTTTGTCTAGTATGAATAAAGTTGGAAGACGTAGTGATATGAAAGAAAGAGCCGAGACGAAGCAAGGAGAGAATGGTTTGGTTCAGAAGTTTTGTCATGACCGTTAGGCGAGGTGGCCATTATTATAACATACGTTATTTATTTCTTATTTTGTTTATTTATCCTTTTATCTTAATTTAGCTAGGTAATATTGTACAAATGTTAATAAAAACGACAATTCGGAAGTTTTGATATATAATTACTTTATGATTATAGAAAAAAATGCCCGTTCCTTGGTCGAAAATCTTACGCTGTCGAGGCGTTTACGCCATTATAGTCGCTCATACCGGTCACACTTGGGGACAGTTGATTCTCTACTCGGAAGTACCTGCTTTCATGGATAAAGTTATGGGTGTGAATATTAAAGCGGTAAGCCACTTTTAAATAGTATTCAGGGCTGCTATAAATAATTTAATATCAGTATGCTAATGATCCATTTCCAGGTAGCTTTCTGAATATGATTTATTCCCGATGATTTCTTCTCAACGATGCCTAATGGCGAACAAAGAGATATATGGTAAGTTGTGAAATAGTTTGGTCGCTTAATACTACAAAGTGAGCTCGCAGAAGCTCATAGAAAAGTAGGAAACAGGTGCTATAATTTTTGTGAGCTATAAATAATACGTTTAGTGATTCTAGATTGTTTACTGTTAGGAAAGTTTTAAAAAGTGAACGATAATTAGCCCTGTTGCTACTGCATCCCCACCATAACTTAACACATTTTGACGGACACATTTTTATACATATATGGTTCTATTTTCCCCTAAACTCCATAACTTGAAAGCAAATAACCATAGATTACCAAGTGACAGTTGTACATTTAAAAAAAGTTTGGGACGATGTCAAAACTGTCGATAGATAAGTTTGTCTCCTTTTTTGTAGTCCGGTGAAAATGTAGAGGCCTTACCAGGCCAACAGTGTAGTCAGTTCGAAAAAAAAATCTTCTTTTTTATTAAACTTGCCTAAGTATATAAAGTAATCATTATTTAATATTTTATAGAACGGCCTGCTGTCTGCCCTTCCCTTTATGGTGATGTGGTTTACCAATTTTTTCTTCAGTTGGTTCACGGATATGCTTATCGTGAAGAAAATTTTCAACGTCACCAACACTAGAAAAATTGCCAACAGCATCGGTATGTATCTCTATAAATATTTTGATATTACTTATTTTTAAAATGTACTAGTAACTTGGGAAATTATAGACCTACTCAAATTAGGTTTTAGTTTTTTTGTTACAGCCATTGGATACACTCCTTTTAAGCGCAACTTCGTACCTCTTCCTTTAACATCATAGAATATCCTAATAAACCTTTATTTTATATAACTGGCGACAAATTTCCTGTGACAGCTCAAAAAGTTTGTTATTTTTATAGAGTTATTTACATAAACACCATGTATATAGTTATATGAGGCAAGTTTATGAATAAAAATAAAAATAATCACATGAAGGTCCCGTCAAAAACTTTTAGGATTTTGTGAAATTCATTTTTTTTTATAGAAAATTAATAAGTTAAAATTATTGCAGTTCAAAATATTTGATAGCTCTTAAAATCCGCCACATTGCTTACCGTTTTTTAAACTTAAACTGGAAAACAATAACATATTGCTTTGAAAATAGTTTTATATCAGCCACCATAACCTATTCTGGATATGGGTGCTGCTCTAAACTTTTTTTACTTTATGAAAGTTACGACAATTCTAATATGTATTACATTTAGTTAATTTATTGTGAGCATGATTACGTTTCAGGGACATATCACCGATGGTATAGGTAATTTTTAACTGTATTTATTTTGAACAGGAAATTTAATTTTTACTACAAACTACATGTGGACTGCTGTGGGTGGACCTTTAAACGGAATTCCCTCAAATTGGTATGTCGGGTGATGATATATGGGGTGACGGAAAATTATGGTTTTCGTTTGATCGCATTTATAAGAATTATGGATAAATAAAATGATACATACAGTTGTACATCTATCCGAGAGATCGGATAATGGTGCTGAAACTTAGTAAAAACTACAAAAACGTTTAGCAATTTTATAAAGTATGACTTAAATTCTAACAAATTATCATACTAATTTATTGCGTACTAGCGGCCCGCTCCGGCTTCGCACGGGTATAAAATATATAACCTATGTTATTCTCTGAAAAAATGATTAACATCGATCCAGTAGTTTTGATTTATTCATTACTGCCCGTGGCCCGCACGTGTTAAACTTGGAGTAACCTCAAAAATAATAGTATTTCTCCACTATTTAATTTATGTTATTATACATATAAGCCTTCCTCTTCAATCACTCTATGTATTTAAAAAAACCGTATCAAAATCCGTTGCGTAGTTTTAAAGATTTAAGCATACATAGGGATATAGGGACAGAGAAAGCGACTTTGTTTTATACTATGTAGTGATATTGTGATTTTGGAATACAATAAATAATTGACTTATTGCAATATTAATAATAATAATAATACATTTATTTGACATCGCATTTAGATTTACATTCTTAATGCTATACAATATTTTAAAGAACAAAAGGAAAAGTACATTTTATAAAAAGTAAAGATAATGTAAAAAAACAAGGTCTGGGTCTGAAAGAGGTACAAAGACCTGAACTACAGATCTCCAGATCCTCGTTTAGATAATATTAGATTTTAGTCGCGACTCCACTCGCTTTAATGTAGCTTTGATCTGTTCGCCAGAAACATTACATTTTTTCAAGATCGAAGGTACCACATTTCCTTTTGTGTACCCTTAACAACGTATATGAAAAATTTCATAACTATCGATAGTGTATTTAAAGCGTAAATACTTGTTTGCGCTTGACATTACGAACTAAAACGAGATAATTTCAATTCATAAAAATACAAATGTTTACATTCCGACTATCTTATCATACATACTACGTATATTTGTCAAATAAACAGAAAACTGCGGTAGACACTATTATGTTTGCCGAAAATAATTTAAAATTATGCTTACAACCGCGTAATACTGTCAACAAATTAAGATATTTTATTACATTTACTACATTTATTATCCTGAAATTAGAGGAAATAATAAATGTTGTCATTTTTATCAATTTATGGAATGTTTCTTGGCCCAATTCTTATGTAGGATAGTCTGTGCAAGGTTTCATCACAGAATACAGACGTATTTTTATTGCAAAATAACAGTGCTGTTATCCAGTTCAAAGTGTGTGGTTGGCAACACGCAATGCCAAACGAGGCATTCGAAGTCAGTTCTCAAGTATATTACAAACCAAAGTGTGTATTACATTTCAATTTGATTTAGTAAAGACATTTAGCGGCGGTTTGGACTTTGCGCCATATAAACATTTAGTTACTTATATAAAAACCGAATGACACAAATCCAATAATGCTTTTGATTGTTAATTTACCTATATATTCTATATTATAGTATTATTAGTAGTATTATTATCTGTGGTGCAGTGATACCTCAAAATGCACGGTACATTGTAATTAAGGTACAATTGTATGTAAGGCAATGTCAACAAGACCGCAGTTTTTAGACCACTCATAACAGTAAACTATTATAAGATTCCCTTACCTATGTTACACTAATCATTTAACATCAAAAACACTGCATCTCTCTTTGCTACTTTATTAAAAAAAAATCTTATTGAGTCTAATTCGCAACATATTTTCACTTGAGATCCACAGATAATAATGTCTTACCCGCATTCAGATTTCATAACTAAAAGTGAAATAAAAAATTAAATGGCACTATATTTATTTCAGGATGTATTCCGGCTGCCATAGGACTTGTAGTTCTTGCCTATATACCTAAAAATATATATGTGGTTGAATCGATTTTGGTTTTTATTTGCGCAACAAAGGTGTCCGGTCACTTGGGTTACCATGTAAGTTTAAATTTTATTCATTAGAACATCCAACAGCGTATATTTTTTTTTTTTTATAAGAGATACTTGATTTTCACAATGATTCAATACAGTATTATAATAAAATGCGAAAAACAAATATCACGTTTCAACAAAATTTAAAGTGATCCGGGCAACACTGGATATTTTTGATTGTATATAAAACTTGATAACTACAAAATATAGCCTAGGATAATGTAGATTTTTATTATTGAACGAACTTGTAGAATAGTAGTTTCTGAGAGGTTATCTGCTACATCTAAATATATAAAGTTTATTTATCTATAACTAGCAGGCCCGACGGACGTTGTCCTGCCCTGATAATAAAAAATATACAATTATGTGCATGGAATGCTTAAAGTAACTAATTTATTCATTTCGATAAGGATTAATACTGTATCCGTCTAAATAGCCTTCTAATTACCTCATTATATATGACCATTAGAAGATAGACGGGTATAGTAAGCTGTTCTAAAAAGATAGGTATATGCCATCGTAGATATTTTTGTAGATCTATAAAAGCGGAACATTTCAGTATGTAATGTTTTGTTATATCTCAAAGGGATTAGGCAGCGTTTTCGACGAAAGCTCCCAGGCGGCTTGACTTTTTCCGATTCTTTCAACGATTATCATTATATTTCAACTAATTTACAAAAAAACCTTGACAAATTGTATACCTAAACCTTTCCCGTGAATTACTCTGTCTATTGGTGAAGATCGTATTACAATCCGTTCAGTAGTTTTTGTGTTAATCCCGAACATCCAGACAGACAGACAGACGCGGCGGACGACTTTGTTTTATAATATGTAGTGATTTAATGAAATTTATTTTAATTCTTTGACAGATTATAGTAAAATACAGCCTCCATTGTCGGTTTTGATTTTATATGGCTCATTAAAAAAATATTTCTTGTGTTTAGGTTAGTGACACAGCAAATCATTTATGACACTTGACTTAATTGAATTTTGACAATGGATATGTAATAATATTTTTCGTTAATGTTACAGGTAAATCATATCGATATATCTCCTAACTTCGCTGGGACTATGATGAGTATGAGCAATTTCGTAGCGAACATGATAGGTTCGCTGGCTCCTATCATCACAGGGTTCATCCTTACTGATCCCGTAAGTTTTTTTTTTTTTATCTGAGCACAACAAAGCGATTGTGCTGTATCGAATATCACCGATGATGAATTATAGGTTATCCAAGTTTAATATTACTTGCTGGAGAGTTTATTAAAAAAAAATTATATAATATACAGAAATAAATAAATATTAATATATATATATATATATATATTAAAATAATTGGAAAATATATTGTTCTAATTTTGAATCAATCGAAATCCTAAAATATTAAAGCGACTGTAGTATTTTGATACCATGATTCTAAGTTGTCCTCTTCTGACGCGTGTATATTTATATCTATTTATCCCTTTTCAGTTTCATTGTTGATCTCGTTTAAATTAAAGTCCCTATTATATCACATTCATATTAGGAAATATCCTTGCTTACTTTGCATACGTTTGCTTTCAAAATGATTTTACAGAAATATATTTATTTCTCGATAAATATTTACGCTAAGTGCATAAAGATTACTAGATAATGTGACAACAAATAATTTTTTGAATTTTCAGACTAGTGAATACTTATGGAGGAAGGTTTTTTTCGTAGCGGCAGGTTTTTATTTTTTCTGTAACTGTTTCTACGTGGTCTTTGGTACCGGGGAGAGAGCTGAGTGGAACGAATCACCGCCGTCTTTGGATAATAAGCAAGACGCTGAAAGAGTAGCGATGATCGAAAGACCTCAAGTATCATCATAATAACACAATTGATATACCATAATCCGGTGGAACTGTAGAGGCCTTACCAGGCTAACAGTGTAGGCCAGTTAAAAAAAAAAAAAAAAATTACCATAAACAAATTGCCTCCCTTTATCATGGAGATAAAACACAGTACACATTCTTAGCTGTGTAAATTATAATTTTATAATTTCGTAATAAGATGTTGTTTAGTATAAAAATTATATTTGTTTTCCTTGACACTATTAGTCTTTTATTATTTCTGCCTTACCCCTCATATTATTGTACTGTTTGAAAAAAATGAGTTGTATTAAAAATCAAGTCAAAAATACTTTATACAGTTTAGGCCCTGAGAAGGCGCTTATGAACGTCAAAGTTACCACCGGTTCGAAAAACAATCCAGTCATCGAGAAGAACCGGCGAGAAACTCGATCCGATTCATCTTTTCATTAAACATATTATAACTCGTATTTTTTTAAAACGTTCTTATAAACATAGATAACACTGAACTCTCTCAACACTGTTAGGGTTTGATGTACTTGAATTTTTTATAGTCCAAAAATAAGCGCTATACCATATCCAATAGTTATAGCTAATCGATATTCCCTCGAAATATACATCGACCGTGAATGTTGATACGATATCAAATATGACAAAAATGACACTCTAGCCACATTAAAGTGACATTATTGACACTAAATATAGCATTCAAGTGACATATTGCGCGAGAAATTTGTATGCGACAATATTTCACCACTGCAAAAGTTTCTGAATTGGTACAAATATTATATGACACATAATAAGGTAGCCTATGTCACTAGCTTTAATTTTAGCTATCCGCCAGTGAAATTCTTGTCAAAATTGGTCCAGCCGTTTCGGAATTTTTTTAAAATTGCATTTTTATTATCAGTAGCGTGTATATGTTCATATCCGATCAGTAAACAGTTGCTATTTTGATATTACATACAGACACTCCACTTTTATTATATGTATAGATCGGTATCATGGCACGTGATTCGTACGAGTTGTACGAGTGAGAGTGAACACACTGCATTAAATTAAAGATCACGCGAACGAAATCACGGACAAGAACTAGTTATTAACGAATCTTATGAAACGAACGAGCGTGCAGTATTTACATGACTGAAATTACAATGAATATCGGTGCGTGCGGAAGAAAGGAAATACGGAAATGCTCGAATAACCAATAATCGCGCAACACTGATCCGCTATGTTAGATAACATCTATATAATTCGGCGGGAAATCGGATTCACGAAGTAGTTTTTAACTGATTTATTACAAATACAAATAAACACTGTGCCTATGTAACTTTGTCATACAGGGAATTATTTAACTTTATCTATTATTTAACTTTATCTTATAAAATGAAATTAATGTTGCTCTCTGTATATTTTACAAAGAAACTTATTGAATGACTCATGAACGCAACCCAAAAACCAGCTAAAAACTCTTAAAATACTTTATTCAATTTAGGCACTAAGAAGGCGCATGAATGAATGAATGAAATGAATGTATGAATGTATGAATGAAGAATTATGAAAGTTAAAAACTAACACCGGTAGGGGAGTTTTTGGCGGGATATTGGTCTGTCATGTAGTGGTTTTTATATTTTATTCATAATCTTGTGTTATTAGACTCTATATTTTGTAATATTGGTGGTGTTTTACGTAAACATTCATGATGTATTTTTTATGTTTATACGTAACCAGAATTAAAAGAAAAGGCATTCCTCAAGCCAATCATATAGGTTGCCGCTCCTAAAAACTGGGTTGAAACGCCTCGCCTCGGGCGACAATATAATATACAACCACAGCAGCACACAGCAGTGCAAACACCAGCTACTCTGCAACAGAAGTAGGTTGTCGACTGCGCTTGCCGAATCTTGCATAATTTTAATTCAGTAGTTTTTTTTCTAAAATAATAATAATTATAATATATAGAAAAAACTTACTACCTGTAAAGATCTACATATGCATAAAATAAGTGTTTGATGTTTGTACACAATTCCATAGTTTCATGAGACCGTAGTTGACAGATAGCGTATTTTTCAGTATCGTCTGTGCTGCGTATCATTACTTATGCAACTTTTCCCCTGAGGTTAAGCGGTAATGATAACATTTAATAGAAATAAAAGAACTACTAAGAATTTATGAGGATACCATGGCTCAGTGATGGCTTGTTTAGAAACTGCGTCGGTCGACGTAGGTTGGAATCCTCACAATCAATCCATGAAGGAAAACATCGTGACGAAAGTTTTTTTTTTCTAAGCTCGCCTTGCTAGCTACCACCTTGAAATCGGAATCCTGTTGCCTATAGGTATGTTCCGGCAGTTGCACTTGAGAGCCATTTCTCCACTAACTTTAGCATGTCACCGTCTTGACTCCATCACTATTTAACATTAGATGAGATCATGGTCATACGCTTAAAGCTACAAAATTATATAAAAAAATCAAACAAAAAGAATCATTTTGCCGAGAACAAAGACGCAGATACCAACTAGTTTTATATGAAATACTTCCGTGACATATTTGTACGATGTAAATATACATAAGTATATATAATATGAAAAAAAAATAGATACGTCGTATAATAACGACATATACTGATAGCCTGTAATGGAACGTTTGCGTGACTCACTGTATATTTGTAACACAAATTATTTTTTTTTTTAATTAGAAACTACTTATATTGGTAAAATATTTAATGTTAATGGCTTGTGTACCCGGTTGTCCGTGTATTTTTTATTTATATTCATTTTATTAAATTTATGCATAAAACTTATGAAGCCTACAGGTCAAACACGATTTATGACAGTATTATCTGTTACACCCGTATATGAATTAAACGTCGTTTTGCATTAGAGGACACTGATTTAGTACTCGTATAGACCCAAATAAAACAGACTCACTGTCACACAGTTACACTATAATCACACTAACACCTTATAATGCTGTTATCTCATTTAGTTTCTCTCCGTATTCGCTCTGATCGCCAATATAGAATTCTACTCTGACGCACCGCTTCTGGCTTTCAATAGAAAAGGGTGGAAAACTTAGGAAGGTTGACGTCATTATTCGAACACTTTGACAAAATTCGAAGCGGACCATTTCTGCGGTCGATGAGTAATAATTTTTTTTATTTGTATAGAGTTCGCATATAGGTGTAACAGTACTATATCAAATTCAATTGACATGCTTGCTTTGAACATCATGCATACCATTTCTTACAAATTACGGAATGTTAAGACGAAATATCTTTGTGTATAGAGAACGTACCTCAAAATGTACGGATGCTAAACGGTGCTGCTGAAGTTTGAAGGTCAAGGCAAATCATTTAATAACTTACTAGCTTTTGCCTGTGTGTAAACTTCGAAAGACTAGACTTATTAAAAGATCGGCATAATTTTAAAACCAGAAGCAACCACAAATTGACCATCACATGTTTCAGGCTTGAAACCACTAATTGTTTTAAGTTTGTTAAATTAAGTAACCTAACTTTTCTCGATGTTATAGGTACGCATTTATACCTAAATTTGTGTGCTGCTCAATTATATTCAGAGCGAACACAAAGTTTCGCGAAGACATCTACAATGCCGTCATTTTGTCATGCTATGCTAAAAAAAGTATCAAAGTAATAGCAAAGGTTACTCTCATCAATGTATTATACTTTCCTTGAAGCTCAAAACAATCCAAAATCGAAATATAGAACTCTACGATTGTTAATTTTATTAACAGCCAATATTATTTGTAACTACTATTCAAATTAATAGTTATGTGCAAATTTGGAGAACATCGTGTATTTATAAGAGTTATATGTATATATTACGTCTACGTATGTACCTTGGCTGAATAATACATTGGTTGTAAAATAAAAATATTACTCTTTAGAAAGTAATTTATATACGAAGATAATAAACATTTCTTTTATACTATACTCTATCAAACATGGAAGTAAAAAATACAGGGTATAATATTTGATACGAAATAAAAACTATAATTTTCAAAAACCTATTATTGTCTTAGGCCCTCATGGCTGAAATCGGTCGGAACAATCATCATTGTTGTCTTGTACATTTAAAATTAAAAACAGGCAATATGTGTAGACATCAGAAAAGTTATTAATCTATGGAGTAGATAATACTGGCATTGGCAGAGAAAGTATTCGTCCTACGAAAAGCAACCACCCATTACATGAATGCTATATAAGTGAGTGGCGTTTCCTGGCACACTATCATTACGTGTATGCCCGCGACCGAACACCGGTACCTCATTATGAACCATTTATCGGTAGGTACGAATGAGTAAATAATAAACGTCCTAAATTTTACGATTATAATACTATGTGAAAATGGGAACGTAGTTGAAAAATTTTTCGCGGAAAAAGATAAATGTCAGTGGTTATTTAAAAAAAAAAGTGATTTATAAAAGTGCATATGATAATTTATAAGAAGTGATTTTTCAAATTAGCAAAGGTAGCTATATTTTCTTTTTAAAAAATATACTTTATAGTAGTCGTAAAGAAGACTTAACAAGAAAACGAACAATCCTTTCATTAAAAAGTAACAATTAACATTTATTTCAGACTGCTTGTTTGAATTTTGTAAAAGTGTTGCAATTACGAAAAACAATTGTAAGGTTGAAATAAATTAATAAATGATGTGTTGTTTTAAACGTGAATTATTCAACTTAATTTTTGAAGCAATAAATTGTATAAACGGAGACATTAATTTAAATATGATATCAGATGTGTAAATAAAGTGTGTAGTGTTTTAAGATCATCAAATTTTGTAGTAAAATAAATAGTTTTATTCATAACATAACACTTTGTTTCGGATGAACGTAAGTAAAAATTTCTCAAATCATGACTTTGGAATATTGCTCTGAGAGCCTTGATGGGTAATAATTTTCTGAATTTACGTAGTATTTTTTTATACTGGTAATACCCGCAACTGACGGAGAAGGATAACTTCATGAAAGGAGTTTTTGGCGGGATCTTAGTCTGTCATGTAGTGGTTTTTATATTTTATTCATAATCTTGTGTTAATAGACTCTATATTTTGTAATATTGGTGGTGTTTCACATAATATAGTTCGGTTATTATGCACAAGTGAAGTGGGTGGGCAACAATACCACGGAGCATGCATTCTGAAATGCCACCAAAACTCCATGGAAAGTTCTAATAAACAAACCACCATCTTGTTAGAACATCATAATTATCACATGACACTTACTTGGCAAAATCTTGTTACTTGACGCTGGCTAGTGCACAAACCGTGACGGAGCCAAAAAAATAAAGAAGAAGAACTTCATGAAAGAAGTTTTTGGCGGGAATCTTAGTCTGTCATGTAGTGGATTTTATATTTTATTCATAATCTCGTATTATTTGACTGTATATTTTATAATATTGTTGGAATTTTATATAATATAGTTCCGTTATTGTGCACAAGTGAAATAATAACACGGAGCATGAATTCTGAGATGCCGCAAAAAGTGTACGGAAAGTTTTAACAAGGAGGCCACCTCCTTGTTAGAACATTGAAGTTATCACAAGACACTAGTAATATTATTACCTACTCGACAATGGCAGTAATAATCTAGAATATTGTATGCCAAAAATAATATAAAAAAAGAACTTCATGAGAAGATCTGTGAATTCAATAAGTAGTGTTCATTTAAAACACGTTTAAATCCGTTTGTTTCTACAATTAATACCAACGTCTCTATCGATACCACCGCCATATCATTCGTTAAAGTTGTAAAATAAAATATATTGAAGACTAATTATAGCTCCCGACATCGTGTCCGTGAAAACAATTTTGTTATTTTATGAGAACTACCTGTTATATACCTTAAGTAATTTTCGGTGGTGTTATTTTGAAATACTTTTTAATTCTGATAACAATTTTTCTTGTTTTATGTTCCTTTTGTTAAATTTTATCATTGCATTTAATCCTCGTGTAAAAGTGTAAAGCATAACCTAAATAATATTTACCAGTAAGTCTCATAAGAATCGGTTCACCTGATTTAAGATATTTGTCTGGACAAACAGAAGACACTTCATTTATTTATATAAGAAATAATAAGTAGCTGTTGCTTGATTGCAATGAGCTTTATTTTTTTTTATGCTTAAAAGTACGTATGTAATGTAGGTTACTATTAAAAAAAAATACGAAATAGAGTTTCTATTAACATGTAAATCAGCGCGATCTCTAGCCCCTGTAGGGCCCGGAAGCAAACATTGACTTGATGTTTGGATGTTTGTTGGAAGTGTCGAATACACGGTCAGTTAAGCTATGTAGCAGAAGCAGAGCCACGAGCTAATAAAAGGAAATATTCCATTTTAAAATGAAAACTTCTTTAAGCGTAGTGAACAGTGAAAGAAAGTAAACTATTGTGCTCGGGTCGGGACACTGAAGCGGATTTACTCGACATCAAGAGTGTTTGGGTCGGTGTCGCTCTGAATCGTGTATACTTGGCCCCAGTTGTCATCAACCATATATTTCACTTCTATCGTGTGGACAAAAACACACTTCACTTTTTTATTGTAATTTATTTTCAGTGTATTTGTTACTTTATTTTCATATAAAAACTAAAACTTCTTAACAAAATTTAATACGATCTCCGCATTCTCTTGATTCGTCTTTTGCCGATTGTCGAACGGATCTTGAAATGGCCCGTAGATAATGGTGACAAATACTACCAAACTCATTGCATCCTAAGGACAGACACAATCTTGAACTATATTTCATAAATATACAAAACAATAGGTAAGGAAAGATTGTGTCTCAATTACATGAAAGTAATTGCAATACACAAACATGTTAAACTGATATAAAAAGAAAGCACGCCTAGAATAAGATTAATTACAAAAAAAAAAACAAAAAAAAAAACAATAATAATAACAAGGAAAAAAAAAACAAGAATATGCACAAAAAAAGAAAAAAAAAAAAACAAAAAAAGAAACATATATATATTACTTACCATATAGTATAATCTCATACAGAACTTAGATAGGTAATATCTCCACTGACACACCCCCGGATATAAAGGTTGTTGCGTTTAACATGGACGCGATATATTTTAAATCCTACATTAAGGTAATCATTAACACATCGCCACACCGTTGACTAACAACATAAAGTCTCTGACACCATGTCAGAGGATTAGTTGTAGAAAACACAAAAAAAAAAAAAAAAAAGAACTATATTTCATAGCATTGAAGATCCTAAGAAGAAATCGTCAGAATAAGCCGAACTACGCTTTGTGAATTTATATACTTAGGTGCACAATAAGTTTGAAACGCGATTGTAATTATTTGTACCAAGCGTTCTCTTCGTTCAAATGTTTAGCCCTGAAAGGCAAATTAACGCAGCGCAATTTAGTGCAGGTTTGTAAAACAAAATGGATGACGTAAAAACATTTTTCATAAAAAAACGCCGAACTTGTGCCAACGTTCCAGATAATTTATCCCAGATTTTAATTTATCAATCGATATTAAAGGTTGTCGATTTTAGATATAGCAACATCCATTTTTGTATATAGTAATAGTCGAAATTCGACCATAATAATATTATTATCTGTATGGACAGTTATAAAAGTGTTGTAGACTGCAGAAGTAAGAAACGTGAAGTACGGTGAATAAGGAATAGGGACTTAGGAAGTTTGGATTTGTCGATAATAAAACAACAACGAATAATTCCCAAAAAATTTTTTTATTGATAACACTAAAGCTTGCCAATTACTACTAAACAAAAAAAAAAACAATTCAAAAACTGAGGAGAAAAAATCATAGAGCTGTTTGGATAAATAAAAAAAAAATTGTATTTTATTGGCTTTGTTCTTAAATGGCATATTTAACAATTTTGAAAAGTGTACAGTTTTAACGGTCGCCACCTGTGAACTGTATTTTACACAGATGAGACGCACGGTCGTCATTAGTATTGTGAAATCGTTCATACTCATTCAACCGTTCATTTTCAGGGCAACGTCGCGTTGCGACCGGCTGCCGTACGCATGTGACGAGGAGTCATTCATCAGAATTATTTTCTTCAAATGAAATTAATACTTTTGTTATAAAACATAATGTCCACATTCATATCACATAATAGATAATAGGTTTTTGTTTCAACGACATAATATAATGTTGCATGTGAGCAAAATACACGCACTTGTGCAATTTATTATGTTGTTCTTAATGTAAAAATGGTTTCTAACACGACTGGCATATTTAGTTTTTTTTTTTTTAATGTAAAAATAAGTAATCTGTTGTATAGTAGATTTATATTTTCGAATACTATACACGCTTCGTTACTGAATCTATATAGTTTATGTTTCGTTGAATTATCGAAACATGTTAAATTATAATCCAAGACACATTTCTACGTAGATTATAACAAATTCGCAATAATAATAAGGGTTATATGATCAAACGACTCACTAAAACACTGATGAAGTTTAAGAGGCCTCCTCCCTTTTCACGGCTGCTGTAGCACGCACTATGAAACTTTTACTCATTCAAATTCACTTATTAACCAATTAGCTTGGGATTTCAGTCATCATAATGCCCGTCGTTGAGATTTAAGCTCGAACTAATACATCGGTGAAAGGGGAGGGAGATAAAAATCGAAGGCATTTGATTAATGAACAAATTGTATAGTATATAGTTGTGCACCTAGATTAGCCTATATAGTAGTCCGGTGAAGCTGTAGAAGCATGTCAGGCCAATAGCGTAGTCAGTTCGAAAAAAATAGCCTATATACATTTTAGCTAAATAGTTTTTGAAAAATCCACACAGCATGATGTAGTAAAAAAAACAGGATGGTTCCTTGATAATAGGACAGGTAAAATGCCAGGTACTTAAGACAATGTCGCAAAAGAAAAACTGTCGACGCGGTACTTTAGTAACATTCTTTTATTTTGATGGTGGCCATCATCTGATGAATTTATCTGAGCACGCGGCAGGGTCATCCAAGGATATACGTTACCTAGTTTATGATTTTCCACGTCGTTGAAAAAACTAAGATAGTCGGTAAGTTCAATTTAATATAGTGCTATCTTTGTCTATCACAAACGTTGCACTGTTCGATGAGAGGACGCCTTGTACAATGGAATCAAGCCGAGATGAGCCGGTCTCACTCTTCTCTACGGTACCAAATCAAATGTCGGGTACTGGTAGTTACGCAACTGACGGATCTGTAAATCATAAATTGTATTTACCAATAATTGTTAATTTAATCCATGCATAAACTTAAAGTTGTCTGTTAAAATGTACATGTGAGTTCTGAAATTAAACACTTGTTAAGTATAATATGGATTTTTTTATGAACCTTCTCCTCGTATACTGAATACTAGTTTTTCCCGAGACTTCGTCTTCGTATTTTCTTTATAAATTAACTGTTTAGTGTTTTTCCGCATTGTTATAAAAATATACATAATTTACCTATATGATAAATATTCAGTTTAAGGACAGACAGAGCTCCTGGTGTTGTTTTCCAGTTTAAAGGTTATGATTTGCAACTTATACTATACCATGTTTCAACTTTGTTCTCAGGATCAGTAATCTATTATTTTCTAACTCCAGATAAGACTACGGTCCTATTCGAGTACTGATAGCTATTTTTTATTAGGTTTACTGATTACAACAATTATTTTATTAAGATGTTTTTTTTTTTGCAGACGACATTCCTGATCACCGCTTTAGTAATCGTCGTCTATCCAGAAAATGGCATAACGACCAGCTATGACATCAACGTCGACCAAATCGCCCAAGAGGCGAAGAACAGAGCATTAACTATCGTTGAATCCCCAAAGTACGTAGAGCAAACTCAATTCAAACCACAAGAGTTGAACACTAGTGCTACACAGATAACCACAGCGCTTTCATCGTCAAACATAACTGTACCTGGCTCTAAGCTCCGACCAGAAAAAAGACCGCCGAGTAAACCGCCCATCACACCGGACAAAGTGGGAAAACAGCTCTTCTACACCAACATCCACCGATCCCACTACAGACACATACAGAAAATACAACAACCGCGACCCTACGGCAAACAGCCTTTAATAATATACCACTCACCAAACTCTATTTACAAGTTTCCTAGAGTGATACCGTTACCACCACATCTAAAGAATAATTATTTTATCAAATCTCGTCCGGTATTGTTGACCCCATCTACCGGTAAGCCGACTATCGCAAAAAGTCCAAAATTTAGTCTGCCAGCGCAAATTATCACTGGTACTCGTACAGATGTTGTTAGACCGCCGAAATTATTTAACATAACGATTAATAACACAACGACCACCTCCACGGAACCAACGACAACTACGAAGGTCCTTAGAACGAAACGAATATGGCCCAAGCGGTTACCAGATAAAGAAAATTCAATTCTACACAATACAACAGAGATTAAAGATTTCAATACCTCTAATGAAATTGACCATGATGCTTATGAGTCTTCTAAAAAGATTAGATACGTATACAAAAATGGAACTAAAGTACAGTCTACTCATGGTTATCGTCCAGTGACAAGAACACCAAAAATCAAATACACCACACCAGCAACCAATTTTTCTGACTTAAAACCTAATGACTGGGTTCCTATATTCCCTTCAGAATATCTAAAGCTGAAAAAGCCTACACCGACGCCTATAAATAAACGTTCCGATGTTGTTACCAATTCGGAGGTTCCCCCAGGAAAACACACACTGTACTTGCAGTCTTTTGGACTGGTCCCAGTATCGAAAACTCCTCAACCAAGAATAGCCAGAAAAAAGATGGTTTTCTTTAATCGAAAACGGCAACTGAACCCATATGTTTCTGGTTACAGCCGGAAACCTGTTCACTCATCGTCGCAATATGTTTACGGGGACCTCCAGACGGATGGCAGTCAGCGCCATCCACGAGTCGTCACCAAAATCAAACATCACCATCATCACCACCATCACAGATACATTAAAACTGTAGAGAAGCCCGTAAAAGTCCCATACAAAGTGGAAGTGCCGAAGCCGTATCCAGTACCAGTAGAAAAGAAAGTACCTTATCCTGTTGAAAAGATAAAAGTGGTGGAAAAACCTGTTCCTTATCCAGTGACGGTGGAAAAGAAAGTTCCATATCCAATTGGGATAAAAGTACCTCATCCGTTTCCGGTAAAGGTCGTAGAAAAGGAATATATTCCAAAACCATATCCTATAATTCATCACGTTCCAGTAATAAAACACGTGCAAGTAGAGAAGAAAGTACCGTATCCAGTAGAAGTTAAAGTCCAAGTACCGATCGACAGGCCAGTTCCAGTTCCTGTGACGGTCGAAAAACATGTGCCTTATCCTGTCCCTGTTAAAGTTTTAGTTCCACAACCGTATCCGGTAGAAACTAAAGTTCCTTATCCTGTACACGTTAAAGTGAAGGAACCAGTGGAGGTCGTAAAACATATACATGTCAAAGTACCGGTTCCGCAACCGTACCCCGTAAAAGTATACGTTGAAAAAAAAGTACCTTACCCCGTGGAAGTGGAAAAGAAAGTAGCCGTACCAGTGGAAGTTCTCGTACCACAGCGCGTTGAGGTTGAAAAAAAAATCCCTGTTTACGTACCAAAGCCTTACCCAGTCGAAAAAAAGGTGCCGTATCCAGTCAAAGTTCCAGTCGAAGTGCCCGTTCAGGTTCCAGTTGAGGTCCCCGTGTACATTCATAACCCGATCCACGTATACAGTGACGATTATGTAACGGGGAGTGCATCGGCAACAGACATTGTGACCGCAACACCAGACCAAATTGTTACAGCCGGAACCGCAGACTTTCAGTCGCAGTCAGATAAATCTAACTCTCTAACGACAACAGCGTCTCCCAAATGTTAGGTAAATTAAAATTAGGTATATTATAGATTTTATATTGATATAAAATATTGCCATGTAAATATTTGGAATATTAAAAAAAATATTATGATTAAATGATCATTCTTCGTCTTCTTCTTTCTACTTTGGCAAGCAATCCTCTTTATTCAAAAGTATTACTCTCATTGTCCGAGGAGTAAGTTTTTAGAGAAGACTTCAATATTTTAACATGGTTGTACCTATATTAGAAGTTTCCAGAGAATTTTTATAATATCCCAGAATTAATAGTCTATACTACTATTTCCCATCCACTTCACTTGTGCTAAACAACCAAGATATATTACGCAAGATGCCACGAATATTACATTATGTATAAAAGTCATTACATGGCGGAAAAAAATCCGCCAAAAATTCAAATAAAAAAATATATCAATAGTCATCTATGACATTGTGAGTTTATGTGTCTTTATTCAAACACACAAATTACGCAGTCATTCCACGTTATTTATAACCTAAAAATATTATTTTTAACATGTATTTTTGTCTTGTAAATAATTACATGATTCATAGTTTATAAATACAGCACTGAAATACAATTATATTAATCCATTTCTAATTAGATACATTTGTGAATCTATTATTATTTGCGTTATTTAAACGTAACTCGTTCGCGGAATAGGAAACAGCTGTAACGATGAAAGCGAAGTCAGTTAGTCACAGTTGAATGACGCGCTAAACAATAACTCGTGATATTTGAAATAATTTGTACTAACAGCGCATATTAACATTTTAAAAGGGCTCGTTAGTATAATTAGATTTACCGCATCTGTGTGAAAATATTGCTTTATTTATTTTCATTTTAAATATATATTGTCCCGTCTTGGCTTCGCATGGGTGCAATGAACCTATAAATATAGCTTCATAAGTTTCCAATCGATTTAAATATTTTTTTGGCAATTTGAAATTTATAGTTCATCAAAGTTATACAAGAGTTATCACCCATTTTTTGCGTATAATTTAAATTTGCGATGTCTTCTAAAATATTCATTGAAGCATATGGCTTTGAAGGTCAATTTTGATCTAAATAAAATGTCCAATGTAACTGAAGTATTTCATTAGATAAAGATTAATATGTTAACACTTTAATTGTTATATGTAAATAAAATAATATTCGAACTTAAGACGTAAAAATAAACCGGCTTAAATATCGCTTATTGTGTATTGTTAATTGTTATGCTCTGCGATTATAATTCGCTTGTATATTTTTTACTAGTTATTGTCTTATTATTCCGCTCCGATGTCTAGAATAGACTTACCTTAGGACGCTATTTGGTGCGCTTATATACCCCATAAAATGGAGTGCGAATATATCTAGAAGGCTGACGTCATTGTTCGAAAAGACTCGAGACGGACTATTTTTTCCAAAAATTCTTACTCTTTCTTACAGCTAGGCGGTGTTAATATATCCGTTCTTCGTTCCCACGCTCGATGATTCATCTGCCGTTTATTTGTAATAGACAGTTCCTACACAACATTTCGCTTATTCATTGGAAATAAGAAATTGCAATTGATTAGACTACCAAATCGTGTGTCTTCAACAATTCCTGAATTATAATTTAACACAACAATGATAGTAACAATGATAAGTATTCGAACAGTGTTGCCATCAATATAGATCGGAATCCTACAATAAGATTTATAAGTATGAGCCTTCAGTTAAGTAAAACTTCTTATATCATGATTTCTAAAATCTATCTAATTACCACCACCAAATATACCTTTTTTACTATTCTCTATATCTACAAAATCTATTTGTAAGGCTGCTACTAACCGGCCTGGAATCAGAAATGTTGATGCCCATAATTCTAAAGAACAAGTTTGAGTACATCACAATACATAATTTTATTTATGTACTTTCATTATCCCCTATCATCCAGGGCCTAGTACCTCTGTACCTGCAGTCTCCTATTCTTTTTGTGAAAGCTAATAACATTTGCTACAGATCGGCACCGGAGATATCGGCGTAGTCAATTTTTGGTAATAGCATATGAAAAAATTTGATGGCGATACAGTTTATGATACACTAGTTGGTACCCGCGACTTCGTCTGCGGTGTTTATTATATTAACGACATTTTTTTTTTTGTTTTTTTATATCATAGGGGGCAAACGAACAGGTGGGTCACCTGGTGGTAAGTGATCACCGCCGTCCATAGACACTAGCAATACCAGGGTAGTCGCAAGTGCGTTGCCGGCCTTTCAAATATGTGGGCCTCCGGCGCTCTCACTGACAGAACGAAACGCAACAGTGCAAGCACTGTTACTCCACGTCGGCTTTCTGTGAGAGGGTGGTACTACCCCCGGCGAGCCGACCCATTCATGCTGAAATCAGTAATAGTTTCAGCGTAGCTCTACCACCTACAAACATATTTTAGGTACAGAGAAGACATAAAAAAAATGAAAACCAGGTTAGCATTTACCAATCCTCCCCTGCACCACAACGCTTGCTTCATTTCTCCACGGTAAGAAAACACACTTTATAGTTCTTTAAAACTTTAATAAATTGATATTAATTAGATAAGAACCAAGTGTCTATGAAATGAAAATAAAACTAATCGAAATTTATTTAATAGATTTTTGCGTGGTGCACGCAAAACGGCAGACCTCTACCGTTTTATTTATTTTGGATGTATAAATTTGTTGTTTTTTTAAAGTGATAGTTGATAGACTATGTTTATGCCTACAATAGAGCATAGACAGAAAGAAGCCTTTCTGAACTTCAATCCACACTACTGAAATACTCTACAAAAATGAAGTAATTTTTGCAGTTTTCAATTATTCCCGCTATGTTAAGAAACGTAAAATCAAATACATCCCCTCACTAAAATCCCTGGATAATCTAGAGAGCTTACTTAGGTAGGCATGACCTTTGCTGCATATTACATACAGATCTATGTAGTCTTTGAAAGTATAAAAAAATAAAAGATTACATACAAACATAATTTACTTAAACTTTTTAACCTTAACAGATAAACGCTTTAAATATTTTAATAAACCTATGGACTTTTATCAACGACACCTCTCCCTTAACAACCGATAACCAAACTATTTAACTTTAACAAATTGCCACTCCAGCTCGTAAACTCCAACTGATGTTTGATTTTTCTCATCATAATCCACCCACTCTTTTTCAGATAAATCAACATCCTCGAATGTTTTACCTATAAATATATGAATTCCATTAATACTTTTTGATGAAATATTAAATATCATAATAGCAAAGGTAGTCTGGTAGAACTGTAGAGGTCTTATGAAGCCAACAGTGTAGATCAGTTCGAAAAAAAAAATCGTTATAGCAAAATTTTAATTTTCAATCAGACAATTTAATCTATAGTAAGATATAATAACAAAACAGAGACAAAAATATTTCTAACTTTGGGAAAATATTTCACCGCCAAAATTATATCAAATATTATTTTTAAACTTTTATATATAGAAATTTACGTGTAGATCTGAAATGAGGTAACAAGAAAAGCATAAACCAGTTTTTATAGATTACATGTCTTTAAATATTTACTTGTTAAAATGGTAGTTGAATATACTTATAAATTTTAATTTAACAAACTAATGAAATGAATTAAGAAGGTTACACTTTTTAAATAGATGCTTTTAGTACTAAAATATACTATGAAAATATAGAACTATATATATCTTGTAATGTTTAAAATTCTCCTCATTAATTATAAGAGGTGGTATTTTTTTATTTGGAAGACCTTTCCCTTTGGACATTTGGTAAGGTTGGTGAGACCCCATCTCTTCCTCATATGAGATTTATCCTACAATATTAAATAATACAATTTTTTTCGAACTGACTACGTTGTTGACCTGGCACAATTTTTTTAATTTCTACAATTTCGCCGGACTACTAAAAATATTCAGTATGTTCATATATATTACATTAATAAATGTAAATTTCTACTATAAAAATCTTAATATTAATTATAAAAATAATACTTTTTTTTATGTCAACAGGCAGAAAGCCCATCTGATGTTAAATGGTTACTGTTGCCTATGGACAACTGCAACACCAGGGGCATCACTGTTGTGTTGCCGATCTTGAGAATACATCGTTTTTTTTTTTTTTTACCGAAATGACCTACACTGTTGGCTTCGTAAGTCCTCTACAATTCCACCAGACTACTATATACATTATGTGATAAGGTACATTCTTTAGTTTTGAGTGAGATTTTTGTTGACTCATTCTTTAAGTAAAATTTGGTGAGTTTGATCCTGGCATCTCTCACTCCATATTGAGCTTACATAATTAATGGATGCCCCCAAATGTTATGCTTTTTCTCAGGATGGGGTCTTTTATCTAGCATATGATATTTACACTGGTATTATTATTACAAAAAAGTGAAGAACAATCTCTTGACAGCAATAGCCCATGCAAAGTGTCCAACAAGGAATGGATTTAAAGAACCCAAGATTTTATTATTAATGAACCCTTTAGAACCGTGGTCCTCAAACTGCGGCCCAAAGACGTTATTTGTGTCACCTGTGACATAGCAGATAATTTATATAGACAGTTACTATCTATACTCATTTTGCATGAACTAAATGGAAGTACACGGGATGGGGAGGCAAAGTGAAGTAAGTATGCAGAAACATGAATGTGTATGTACAAATAAAAAGTATCTATTAATATATATCCTTTTTTAATATGCCTTATGTATTCACACACACGTCCATAATGCTCCCTGTGTTGCTAATATAATAATATCCAATGAGGTAGTTGACACCTTTAACTGATAAATCAAGGATCCATTTTTTCTAAAATAGACATTATTTTAGCCCTACAAGCATTTTAACCCCTTATAATAAATATGCCACTTGATCGGTGCTGTCAACTACCCAATCCAGGAATATGCAGCCCGTAGTTATATCACATATGGTTTGATGACCCTCTTGGATAAAAAGGATGATGACCACTGATTTAGGTCTAGGTCCAACAATCAGTATTTTTAAATTTGACCATCGAGACTTTTATAATTTAGTATTAACTCCATAACTTTAGTACTGCATACTATTTACCGTCATTCTCTGGTTCTGCTATCCAACCAGATTTTGGTTCAAAATCCACTGGTTCCACACCTCGGCAGTCAAACATTACTAAAGTTTTGAATTTACCCAAATCATTGTTTGTGTATTTTCCTGAAAAATATAAAGAAAATTATCATGCTACTGAAATAGACCACAATTATGATTTAACCTTTTTTTTAAACTATAATTTACTTTAATGGAACTTAGGTAGCAGATTTAAAAAAAAAATCCTACCTTCTAGTCCTCATATAAAATAACTTATTTAAAAGATACAAAATTAGTAGTTTTGTGAAGTTGTATTATACAGCTAAGATTTTTTATAAAACACAGCTCTTCAATAATGTCTGTACCAGGCGACGTTTTGGTTATAACTTACCGTTGCTTCCTTCCAAAATATCAATGCTATTCTCCCTCGAGCACAACTTGCATTTTATTAACAGGTTAGTTTCGGACCTACTATGCTTTTGCGGTACTTTTTCTGCCTCTGTTAGATCGTGAAACTTATCTGAAATTTCACCGCAACTACCGCACTTTAGTTTTAAAAACCATTGGTAATGTGGATGATTTGTGTATAATTTTTCGATACATTCTAATGTAGCTTTGATTTGTAGCGCTATTTTTACCATTGTAGCCTATTTTTATTTAGAATTAAGAGTTTCTAGAAACTACACCATACAAAATGAAAACAAGACCGCAAATAACTCTAATAAGACAATATAATCTATACCAATCTATACATCATTAATGACATTGACATTATCAATATCAAAGTGAATATGTCATCGACATTGATGATACCTAGGGTCTTTCCATACCTAAATTCATGGCGACCATAGACAGCATTTTATAGCGATACACGCAGGTATGGAAGTAGCTTTAGGATAATGCTAGTCCTATACCTGCGCGACGAAGCTTCGGTCACTTGTGCCAGTAAAAAGTAACTTCAAAATTAATTCCGATAAAGCCATAGAATAACGTTTGCACACTATTGTCATTTTATTAGCAACTCGAAATTGGTGTCTCCAAGTTCCTTTGATGTGTGTAGAAACCACGGCCCCAGTTATCGTGCTGCGTGTATCGTCACGCAATCAGACAGTTCGTAACGCATAACGATAATATCTTCCCACATCTACATTTAGTCTGACCATAGACAAAACTTCGCGCCGATACACGCATGTATGGGAGTACCAGAAGAGCAACAGGCATATAAACGTAGGTATTATAACTTAGGATCTCTAAGTCTATCAGAAACTCTTTACCTTTTTTCTGTAACCGTTCTTTTATTATGCTAGAAGGTAATCTATTAACATTGTCCATTACAACATGACGAAACCTACTAGCGGCGCGTAAAAAATATTGGTTTAAACAACTAATATTATAAATAAAACTATTTGGTGGGATCTTAGTTTGTCATGTAGTGGATTTTATTCATAATCTTGTGTCATTTGACTGTATACGTTGTAATATTGGTGTTATTTGACGTAATATAGTTCGGTTAATGTGCGCAAATGAAGTGGATGGGAAATACTACCACGGAGCATGAATTCTGAGATACCATTAAAACTTCTTGGGAAGTTTTAACACGGGCGCCCCGCACCACTATCTTATTAGAACATTGAAATCGTCATAATTGCAATATTAGTACATGCTCGACAATGGCAGTAATAATCTAGATTACGCTTTCAGGCGTCAACTACTCCACTGATCATTCATAAAATTTCATATACATGTTCTCAGTTCAAGATAAAAATTAGGACAAATTTCCTTCAGAAAAAAAGTATTTTCCCAACAAAACTAGTTTAAATAGTAAACCTCACCCATTAAATACTCCTTATATAGGTATCTTATATAAATATTTTCTAATTTAAACCTGATTTAGAATGCGCAAAGTATAAAATGGCTACTCAATATGATAAAGGTATGTAATGGGGTAAAAAGGTGTGATTTTTTTATGTCATATAAACTTAAAAGTATTTTATAATATATATATGTATACTATCGTATTTTTGTGAAGTCATTATTGTAGTCCGATGAAGCTGTTGAGGCCTGTCAGGCCAATAGCGTAGTCAGTTCGAAAAAAAAAGTCATTATATTTATCTAAAGAGTCAAATAATACAATCATTTATTTCATATTGGTTTATTGCATTCGATTATTACGGCAGTGACTGAAATTGTCACGATCCAATGTTTATAAATAATTTACTTACTCTGAATCATACATTACTCATATTATAAAAACATTAATTTAGCGCAGCGTAAAATGATAAAATGGCGTTTCAAGTCAACAGTTAAATAACATATAAATTGGTTCCATTGGGCATTATTGAGATCAAGTTTACTAACATTCTTAATAAAAACTTAAACTTTGTAAAGGTTTTGGTGTCTATACTCTCGACAAAGGAACCATTTTGATAGTATTGCCTTGTGGGTCTGTGTGTAGCGTAAGTCCCATTTCTTGCAGGACTTCATTATCTACAGGACCTTGAAGCGTAATCTTCGAAATGACGTCCTGAAAATAGGAAGAGATGAAATGAACGAATAATAGACAACTTCGCTTTTAATATATAAAATAAAGTTTAAGAATATAAAGGAGTCAATTTTTTTTATATATTTGACTACTACATTCATATTAAGAAGGCATACTGTTACTTTTAAAATAAAAATATATAAGAGGTTAAATAACATCCATTTCCTTTTACAGCTATTTATATAATACTCGGTCCTCAAGAGTGTGCTCATATTTATACTGTTACCCCACAAACACACCTTTGCATATCAATAAAACAACTATATAATATTTATAAAACACATTTCGACGATTAATGCAACTGTTTTATAATTACTTAAAACAATAAAAATGTATATTAGAATTTTTGCGTTACATTTCACACTATTTATATTCTGTATCATTTATTTAGTATAAAATTGATGTGACAGAACGGATATCCGCTACAACTTTAATGAAACATGTACTAATTAATGATCACTTGATTAACTAATTACTACGAGTATAGTTGAATTCTCTAGACAAACATCTACCAGTGTGTTCTGATTACTATAGTTAAGAACGGGGCAAACGAACAGGTGGGTCACTTGATGGTAAGTGATCACCGCCGTCCATAGACACTAGCAACACCAGGGGAGTCACAAGTAAGTTGCCGGCCTTTTAAATATGTGGGCCTCCGACGCTCTCACTGACCGATCGAAACGCAACAGTGCGAGCACTGTTACTTCACGTCGGTTTTCTGTGAGAGAGTGGTACTACCCTGGGCGAGCCGACCCATTCATGTTGAAACCAGTAATATAGCTTCTGCGTAGCTCTACCACCTACCAAACCTTACTTGTCTAGGCTTGGTATGAGCAATATTCATACTTGAGTATCATTGTCACGTATACTTCTTTTTTTAATAAAATATTTTAACATTACTTTAAACGAAAATTTGATGGAAATAATAATTTGATCGCTACACAAGTTAGCAGATTCTTTACATGTTTTGTAATTTTCAAACAGTACCTGATTTTCCGGGCAATTCTCACAGAGGTTTCTCACGGCGAATATAACCCATTGCATTATAACTGTAATATTTTAAGGAAAGCCATCGTTGAGAATCTGTCAGGTCGTCCACAACTATATTGTAAAAGGGTTTTTTTAATAATATTAGAAACCAATTTACACAAAAACTAACTAATATTATAAAACAGCGCTTGCTCGCGGCTTTGTCTGCGTTTGTATCTTTATAAAAAACTAGCTTTTGCACGTGAATTCGCTTGCGTTAATATAGTTTCTATCTATGTCCTTTTACGGTACCTCCGACAACGTGTTTGCAAAATATCATGTTATCGATTGAGTAGTTAATGCGTGAAAGCGTAACAAATAAACAAACTTTCATTCGTATTTATAATATTAGCTAGTATTCGAATTATACTAAAGTTAAAATTAAAGGTAATATAGGGTAATATTATTATAGCAATAATTATTCATATATTTCACAAAAAGGATACGAGGATTTCTCGCGTCAATGTTACAGCAGTCAAGGAGAACTGGTATTACCTCAAGTTCTCTCATCTGGAATCAAATAAACATGCAGGATATTAATTGGGCATTGTAGTTATTTCAGTGGTTCAGTTGACGTCAATGGTGGGAGGCATCGGATATGAACCGTCACGAGGGAAAGTTGGTTCCGGGAATGATACCGAACAGTAATAAAAATAGAATTATTACAAGTCAATTTGTGCCAAAATACTTTCGAAACTTAGTACAAAAGCTCTATTTGCCATGCCGGATGCCATCTGTCCTAGATATAGTATTTCTAATAACGACTGGATTTTCAAATAAAACATGGAAAATTTGTGGCTAAGATAATATCATAACAAATAAAAGCGAGTTTATGCCATGTATTATTGAAGAACTTGGAGATTGTAAAGATTGATACATTCCAATAAATGGATTGTATAACTACCCACAATATAAAAAAAACGTTCAAGATTCAGGAACAAAGTTCGTTAATGTGTGTACGTTCCCTCGTATACAACAGAGAGCGAGGGAGAGAGAGGAAGAGGAAGAGGAGAGAGGAGAAGGAGAGGGGAAATAGAGAAGAGGGGAGAGAAAGCAGGAGAGAGAGGAGGGGGATAGAGAGTCGCATAACACTTTTTTCTTAGATGATTTTTACCAGTGAACTGTTACCACAAGCCGTGTTAAAAAAACTTCGTTTTAATAAGACACATAGCACGTGTATATTAGAGTTGGTATTATCCAGATATACAGATCTTGATCAAGGGACTTTATGAACATTTATTTGATTAACAACAAAAAAATAAGCCATCTAGTGACATAGTGCATATCTCAATAGTGTATTCATTAATGCAATAACATAAACTGGAATTTGTAATCCAACCAGCAGATAATACATATAAAGCCAAAAGAGAATTAAATTAACCACATCTGTAAATAATGGTGTCAGTCTCTAGGTGACCCAGTGCTGAGAACTTCCTGTGGGAAGATAGGACAGATTTGGCTACTCACTTATACTAAGTGAACACCAATGATAGAAATAAATTTGTAACAGATAAGTTGGTAATCCTAATTAATTAACATTAGAAGAACTAATTCAATCTATTTCTTTTATACAACCAGTCTAACAGATTTTTTTCTTTTATCACATAGTAATTCATATACCACTTAATATACCTGCTTTTTATTTTCCTGGTTTTTCCAACAAAGGTTAGCCAACGTCCGCACTAAAGCTGCCTTGAAACCGAACGCTACATGTCTTTCTACAGTCTCCACACTTGTAACAGCTTTCTTTGGTGTTGTCATGTCTATTGCACCTAACCTGTAAAATGATTAATTTTGAATGAAATAGGATCCCATTAGAGTTTAAATACTCTTTCATGCTTATTATGCTTGATAATCTCCATCAATATTAAGTACTAGTTGTTGCACACAACTTCGTTCCAATGGAAATGGTTTTGTTTCATGGGAACTACATATTTTTTATCTATATTTTATTTTCTGATCATAAGTTTGTTAATACTATTTGTGAAGTTACGGTTTCATAATGAAATAAATTCAATTTAAGACGTTTATTAATTTTATGTTTTCTTCGTTTATTCAAGTGAAACTTCTATAGGAGAAATCTCACCATTCTGATCCACAACCTTTTTATGTGATGATAAGGGGTGGGGGTAAACATTGTGTCAGGTAAGGTGTTCAAAACACTGACTCTCGTCCGATTACCGAAGTTAAGAAAGAAGTTTTCACTTTTTTATGTGGTCATAAGCATAAATACACTTTTTTGCATATTGTATATAAATCATATATATAAAAAATTATAGGAATGTTACCTGGTCTTTTGACTTTCAGGTGAATCAATCTTCACAGACGGCACTTTGTTAGCAGTATTCTCTTCAGATATTTTCACTTCTTTAGCCGGTTCCGTTTTCTTCTCAACATTCGAACTCTCTCCTCTAGTTTTATCCGAGATGCCCAAAATCTTTTGCAACTGCTCACTCAAATCGAAGTCAGTTGACAAATTCTGGCTTTTTTTTACTTCTTTCGGGGTTTCAGGCGACTGTTTCTGTGATTCTATCTCTAATGGAACATCAGCCAACGGTGGAGATATCTCGCTGGGAGACGCTTTAACCTCACTTTTTAAATCTTCTTTTACCAAATGTATCTCTGTAGGGGGATCGTTTGGTGAACTGTCCTGAGAATCGGTTCTACTGTTCGATTGCAAATCCAACCTCGGCTGCAAAGCAACTGGAATGACTTCTGCTATTGTATTCATACTTCCATTAGGTGATGTCGAATCCAGTATCAGTGGTGGTTCCGTGTCATCAATGTCGATTTTGTGTTCTAAGCTGATTCTTCGTGTAGGTAAGGAATACCGTTCTTCTGTTTTTGGGACGGAACTGCTTCGTTTATATGTGACTTTAGATAAATCAACGTCGATTTTAGCTATAGGATTGCTCTTACCATTTTTAAAATCCGGTATCGTGTCTACGAACTTCAGAGGTGGTTGTAAGGTTTCCAAAGTGTTTATTGTATCAAATCGATCTACAGAGGGAGGATTGTCGGTACATTCAAAGTATTGCTCACTGCTTTCCGATTCGGTACATTCTGATGTTGTTTCATTGCATGATAGCATATTGTCAGCAGAATCATTCTTTGTTAAGGGATCTGCATCGATTAAATGGAGTTTAATTTTTCGCTATTCACCTACATTGACTAATTTAAATTGGTGATGCTATCGGCTTGACCGTGAAAGAAAACATCGTGAGGAAGTAGTCTTCTTGTAGTAACACAGTATAAGGGAAAAAAGAACTGTGGATCTCTTAGAGTTTGAAATCGCAAATATGTCATGGGCCGGTGTTATGCCTATACCTTCCTTCATACCTTCCTATGGCCCTAAAGTGAGTCTCTTACGTTCTGATGATGAACCAAGGTTACTTACTTTCACAAGGTGCATTAGTTGCTTGCATATTTTCATCATTGGTTAACTGTTTACCAGTTGCAGCATACAGCTTATTTATAGATGAGAAGAAATTGTCACTCTCTTTTCCCAATTTGTGAATGGCACGGAGAAGGACTGGTAACCAATGATTTTTGTACAATTAATAGAAATTAATGAAATTTCTTAATCCAAAATCGAATAGGTAATTTATTATGAATATCTAGAAAACTGTAAAGCCTGTATCAGCAGGATTTAATTTCGCCCTTGTGATACTGTAGCAAACAAAATGCTAGTCTATCATCCTAAGAAATAGGATAGTAGGCTAGTCCATTTAAATGCTCCATGAGGCATATTGAGTAGTTACAGAATAATAGTATTAAGTCACACCCTTTTTAACTGGTCATACACAATAACCAACCACAGTGTTAAACACTGTTTTCGTTTCACCAGCTTAATCTCCACCATCATAATTATTCAATGAGATAGTTTATATAAGTCGATATGATTGTACATTGTACAGTCGTCTCTTCTTGTGAAATAAATCATGATACACCACTTTGCTTTTTTACTGCCATACCCTCAATTAAAATTAAAAATCATTTAATAAAAATTAAATAGTTTAGAGTTCTGTAAACCATTCCATATCATTAAAATACCATTGGTTACAATTTGAATGTAAATTAATTAATTACATAGAAAACATTGTACAATTTCAGCTTACAGAAACTTTTCTTATAAATCTAATTTACTATTGAAAATATTATGTTTAATTAAAAGTACTTACATGCACAATTAATAAATAAAGATGTATCACTCTGTAGACAATCCATATAAGCGTCCATGCTTGACGCTGTTGCAATGATTTCCAATAGGAACACAACTTCCTGAGGTTCAATTGTATTCACATATTTATCAACCGTTTTCAAAATACAGTCTGATTTACTTTTAAACTCATGAGCCATGAATTTGACAAAATTAACTGATACATTAATATCCTGAGATTCCAAAGCCATCAGTATATTATATGCAAGATTCAAAACAAGCATACGACATTCTGGCTCCAGTTTAGAATATAATTTTTCTATATATGTGTTCTCAACACCTATAAGATATTCTATAATCAAATGCGGATATTCAGTATTACCGTTACTGTACATATAGCCTAAAGAATTTAATAACGATACATCATCTGGTAACACATTTGGTTGACCCAGAAGTATATTGTAAACTATCATAGCTGCTGCTGTGGCAATTTTATCATTCTGTCCAATTAAGCAATTCAAGATTATAGCATCAAACTTATTCCATATGATTATCTGATTAAACGGATTGTTAACCACTAAATTCCCTAACGTTTGCACAAGCACTATCATACACTTTTTAAGTTCTTCATTTAAGAAGTCAACACTGGGTTGTTGGTACTCCGTAGCTAAGACTAACATGGAATCAAGAATAGATAATTCCTTCGAGATGTAAGTTTGCATTTTGGTTCCAGCTGCAGCACAGGAGCGGACTAAACGAAGACACTGCTCAGCAACAGCCAATGTACTCCTATTGTATGAACTTTGTTCAACATCTAATCTCATTATGTGGAGGACTTCAGCAATGAGACGTAATGTGTATTCGGATGCTTTTTTGCTGAAAATGATTTATTGTACTCAATTAGAAAAATATACAAGAAACATTACTACATACATATCCATGGATATCTCTGCTACATATGATATCCAATGAAAATTAGACCCTCTTATAACTCTAAAAATATCATTTAATTTTAAGACAAAAAGTAATTTAACAAAAGAACAAATATATAAGTAATAACATAACATAAATAAGGTCATTTAAAATCCACACTGATATAATATATTCATATATATTATCGTATATGTGATGCTAGTCTTTAGGCTAGAAAACATCCATATAATTTTTAGTTGTGGAGTGAGAAGAAAACAAAAGGAAACAGTACATACGGTCGTAATCTGCCTGTTTCGGTGTCTCGGGAAAGTTGCGCTTCTGCACGCAACATTTCTTCAACCGCATCCCATTCTCCTGACTCCAATTGGAAATTTATCAACTTGGCATCTAATAATATTTCCTCGGCAAACCAAACACTTTTATCACGAGACATTTTTCAAGAAAAAAATAATTTATTTAAACTTCTTTATATAAGTAACCAAACTCTATAGAATGCTGTAATAATGTTGCAAGATCGTATGTTAATCATTTGCACGATTTTTTTGATAAATTCACTATTTACACGTTTTGATGACAGTGATTTGTAATGATAGTAGACGCCAGAAATACAAAAAAATCTGTAATCTGTCAACAACGGTAACACTGAGTAGAGTAGACCTCTGAGAGTAGCACTCTGTGGTGAGCAAGGAATTTATAAGTTGTTTACTTATAAATTCCTTAGTGTTGAGTAAAACCTTGTAGATCATACGTAAATACATAGAGTAACAAATCTGCCAGGTGTAAGCCGTTTCATAATTCTATGCTTAAATATAACTTTATGAGATTAGATATGACATTAAGATGTTATTATAAGATATGTTCTGTCTAAGTAATATTCTAAATATAATTAATCATAATCCTAACAAAATACATATTAAAATAAAAACTAATAATGTTCACTAAATACGAATACAATATAAGAGCTAGAAACTAAAATAAATAAAATGAAACCTCCTTTCCACTATTACTTCTGAGCAGTGCAAACTTATGGCATCAACAATCCTTGCTGAATATTACGGTTTGTACACTTCGTACTACTCCTTATAAAACCCAGTCAACAGAATGTCGGTACTTTAGTAGTTACTTTACTACGAAATATTCCAATATTTTGGATATTCACTGCCAAAAACTATTTTTTAATGAAATTATAAATTTATAAGTTTTAAGCCAAACGTCAATTTCGACCATAATCACTTATGAACGTTAAATGATGCCTTCAATTTAAAAAGTACCTGACATCGAGTTATGGTTTATCAGTGATATATAGTAACAGGATATTAATTTGATCTAAAAAAAAACGTTTACGGATGATAATTTTACGTGATAACGTCATAAGAAAATATTGATGAAAAGTTGCATGCTTTTATAAATAGAATTGAATTATTATCACTGAATTACCGATGGATAGGAAGAGAGGTAAATGCGTCACAAGCCCAACGCTTAGGCTGATCGTGCCTTTCGATCGTGAACAAGCGATACTTGTTCCGCGCTCTCGCTTTTACTCTCGGCTCAGGCGAAACGTGACAATGAGTCATGCTTTTTGGTGCGTGCAGCTGGCGTTCATCGATTTATAAGACGTAATCACATTAAATAATTAAAACCATCTGAAATCATTTAATACTGACAAAAACTGGAAAACAGAAGTAAATACTATAAAAATATAAATACAATTGTATGTAAAACTATAGATGTAGCAAATATGTTCCATATGGCAATTGCTTCACAGGAATGTTTTGACCTAAAAAAATTCAATTCGCATGATATATTCGTGCAATAATATAATATATTGACATTTCTATAATAACGAACAAATCGATCGGTAATTACTAGCCTATATAAATATTTTCATTTTAATATTAATGATTTGTTTTATCTTACTAATTTTATATTTAAATTGAATCGATCCAGACCATTTCATATAAATTCAATAATATAATGTAGTATGAACCGTACATCACTAGTCGCTTGTGACCGCCCCCGCTCTGATGTCGGTCGAACGAAAGGCAAGAATGGAATATGTGTATGAAATTGTATTAATTCTTGTGTGAACATTTACATATTACTCGGATTAACGTGGTCACTGCTGGCATTTACAACAATTGTGTTAATTCATAAACAGTGCGGCGTTATGTGAGATACGGGATCGTTTCTTGTGTAAAAAAAATATTGTGACTCGTTCGGGGTGGTATCCAGTGGACTCGCTCCATCGTGTCGTGCAATAATGTACAGGATTCCCGCTAACACTAAAGGAATTTAAAACATTCGGTGAGTCATTATCATTTTGAGAGCTAAAGTTGCATAGGCACCGAATATAGGGCTATGGTGCATTTCTAAAAATAACGTATAAAAACTTGTAATGTCTCTTTCGGACTCGTCTTCGAGCCGCTATTTATAAAGATTAAACTTTGTTTTTCTAATACTTCCGCCTTTTCTAAATGTGTAGGAATGTAAACCCCATTTTATTTTATTTGTGGACACAAGTTTTGTAACTTTTCTGCGGTAATAAATATAAGGTTTCCCATCCAAGAAGCTTTTATACAATGCAGTGAGTACATGACGTTCACGTCCGGTTTCTGATGTCGCAATATGTTTATGTAATTTATAAGTTTCTAAAAGAGATGTAAATTATAATGCATATGAAAAGAGTTATTACAATCGTCTTATGACACTATCCAAAATTTTAAAGGTGCTCTAAGAAATAGAACAGTGTTTAAAAATGAAGTAAATTTACCATGCAAACATGTGTATAAATGATTAATATCTTATCATAAACTAATTCCATTGCACTTCCTTACCATGTATAATAAATAAATAATTTATTGTTGAGTATGAATCTAGTTATTGTAGGTAAAATTCAGTTTTACACATCATATATCACCTATTAGAAGATTACAATAAAGTCACATGTATAAACATATTGTAGTCATTTTCATATTGAAAGCCTTAAATGAAGAAGATTGCTTTATCTATATAATAATCAGATAAATGAAAAGTAAATAGCATCTATGTTCACAGTGAACTCTTGGCTTTATATTCAGCTCATTACCTTAGAGACCATATCATAAATATCAAATGAAAATCCTTCTTGGTCTCACCTTCTCCTCTTATTCTAGTCTTATAAGTAAATACATTTTTATGAATAAAATGTAACTTTAGGTAAAATCTATGCCCATATAAAAGATTTATGGACTTTGTGTGTTAATATTAATGTTTGTTCTGTCCTATTAATGGTTTGTGTTGCCATTAATTAACCTTTTTGTTTTAGGTGTGGTTTATTGTCAACTTAAATATAAAATTAAGTCTTATCAGGTACCATTCCAAATGTTTATAAATATCTTTCTAATTTATTCATTCAATTCAATTTCAATTTTCATTTGACCCTGGCTGAATTATGAATAGGGACCACAAGTTCCAAATTGAGAGTTTTTGAGCAGAATCTTAGTCTGTCATGTAATGGATTTAATATTTTATTCATAATCTTGTGTTATTTGTCTCTATATTTTGTGATATTGGTGGTATTTTATGTAATATCCATTGGTTAATATCTTGGAGCATGAATTTTGAGATGCCACAAAACTGAAAAGTTTTAATAAGGGTATCACTGTTTCGTTAGAACATTGAAGCTATCACAAGACGCTTATAATATTAAAACATATTTGACAATAGCAGTAATATAAAAGTAAAATTAAAAAGGGTGAAATTATAAAAAAAAATCATCATCATCAGCCTGTAGGAAATCCACTGCAGGTCCATAGGCCTCTTCCCGAAGGCAGGTATGGGCATAATGACTATACCAGCCCTTGACGTATCGGTGATTTAAAAGTCTGAGAAATCCACAGTCCTATATTTACCCACATATGATGGTACTACAAGAACCTATTCTGAGGTTCGGGTTTTCTCACAATATTTTCCGTCACTGTTAGCTGATAGTGTTACCAATTTAAATTAGTAAATTCATGTGAATTTTGAAAAATTCATTGGTATATGTGGACATCAGATTGATATTCCACCGGTCATACCATAAAACCACTATGATATTTTATTGTTTAAAAAAGAATAAATATATATTAAGTTTGCATATGAGACTTGACATAAAGTAATTTGATATAATATTTTTTTTCACCAAGAGGATTAAACAAACATAAAGAGTCTCATAAAACTCATCAACACTGCTTTACAAAAAGTAGAGATAAACTGTGTGGTTATGTGATCAACTTTGATTCCAATATCTACATGCTTTGGTATATTAGCCAATTGGCAATTAATTATAAGCATACTCAAATTATTTGACTAATATCTAATCTAATCTATTTCAACTGAAATAGCTTATAATAGTGTAAGCTGGTAAGAGTGTTGCTGCAAGTACAAAGACCTCTTTACAAGGGAAGGTATTGTCACAATCACATGTCCAGCCCATAAAGTATTGATGATTTAAAATGCAGAAAAATATCCAGATATATATTATTCCTATATGAGGACATACTTCAAGAACATTTATGGTTTGGTTTCCTCATGATGTTTTCCTTCATCATCAGAGAATAATGAATTTATCCTTGTATAAAATATAAATAAGTATGAGAATTCCAAAAAAATACATATATATTTGTCAGTATTTGAATATGTGGAGATCAAATGAATATTCCACAAGTCAAATCTCTTGAGCATGATTTTATAATATTTTAATTATATCTTCATATATCCTAAGGAAGTGATTTCTGAAGCTACTGTTTTGTCTCTGAAAATTGTTTCACTGTTAGAATGCTACATTTAGCTATAAATTTATGTTCTATGGTTACTTAAGATAATATAATTGATATAATAAATTAGTTATATCTGTATCTAAGTATAATTAAATACTCTATGTTGTTTGTGACTTCCTGTTTCTCATTAAAAATGGCCTGAATGAAAAACTCTTCTATTTGTGTGCACCATTAAATTAACTTCAATATACACGGTGTCTATTTTTTTTTTAACTTATAGTTGTTATATGCAGCCCCTTAAATATAATTAGTCTACTAGATTTTTTTTGAGTAACTATAAAATTATGAATTGAACTTTGTTTAAACTGATTGTGTTGTTCCAATTTAATTTTCTGATAACCTTCTTAACCTTCTTGGTTGTGTACATTCAGTTTGTTTTCTATTACAAAGATAAATATTAACTGTAACAATACATTTATTAGTAGAACTAATCAGTAGTTTTGTTTGTTCATTACTGCTACCAAATTTATGTTTATTGTACTTTTTTATATCACTTATGCTTGTACTTATTCATTTGTATAGTAATTGTAAAAAAACATAGATATATATTTATTACAAATTAGAAATCTGTGTAAGATTTTCACTAACTGATTTGAATAATTTTGACACAATATTGCATTACAGTATGAGTAGAGTACATGCATACATTTTTCTTCTGTTTGTCAATCCATTTTTTTTTGTTTAATGGTTATTGAGGAGTTATCAACACAAAAATATAGGTTGTTTATGCCAAAGGGCAACAAATAGATGATATTAATAATAATAATAATCTTTATTTGTAACTCCATTACATAGGTACACATAAAATGGGTCCCTGCCTCCTACGTTAGTGTAGACTGTGTCGTAGGAGACAGTTACAAATATTGGGAAACAAGTTTAGATTTACATACAGAACAATAAACATAGCCATAAATTAAATACTAAATCTACTAATTAATAAAACAAATTGAGAACTTATAACAACATATTTTACCATTTGATTTTTAAGTTGTGTCCGTGTATGTAAAAAAAAATGATTTATAGAAAAGGAAAGAGCATGTGCGTACATAACATTATAAATGTTCAAAGCACTAGAATGATGTTAGTATGTGTGCTGTTGAGTTTATATGTGTGAGAATAAGTATGTTTTGTTATTTTTTTTTTTTTTTTATATATATTATATTATATCTATTGGTAAATGGTTATCATCGCCTATAGATATATGCAACACCAGGGGTATCACTGTTGCATTACCGGCCTTGATGATCGTGTTTCGATACTTTTTTGAGTAGCCCAATACTTTCCTTTATATATAACTAGCTGTGCCCGCGACTACGTCCGCGTGGAACCTAATGCAAAAAAAAACTGTGATTGATACAACCGTCTGAATGTATATCTGTTTATCTTGTATATTTGTAATCCGCCTCTCGAGATACGTGTGGTACTCAAAACAACAGTTAGCCATGCTTCAGACACCTGCTTATATTAATATGATCGACATGCCGGCTCTCGAAACTATCAAATGAATCTTATAAATGAGCCGTTTGCTGTAAAACACAGAAATAATCCTATAGTTATCTATACTCTTCCTTGCAATAATATAATCCGTTGTGAAAAAATGTAGTATAAAATATTAATCATTTTTCTTTCGTTCTATGTCTTAGTAATGGAATACTGTGGTAATGTTTATTTATGTTATAAAATACCCTAGTTTTTGGATGAGGATAAAGTCCATTTACTTATCTATTTTTCTCTTGTACTTTACTCCCGTCGTTATTAAAATTACAATAAATTTTGATAGAGTGTACCGATTTTAATGAAACAAAAAATTTATGTTGCTCCGGAATATGCTTGATTATTTTCTTGCTGGAGTTTTATCAGAAACCTAGTACTTTACCAGTGATGCCTGTTCAAACAAACAGACAGACAGACAGACAGATAGACAGACAGACAGATATTTCTAAAAATGATCGACATGGATTCTATAACTTATTCCTATACACTTGCAACAATTTTTTCTTAAAACTCAAAAAAGGACAGACACGTTGGATTTACATTCTTATTATATGTATAGATAGTTATCGTGCAGAAAGTTAAGATTTTTTATTGCAATGATTTGAATAAGATGAATGATTTTTATTAAATATCTAGAAGTTTGAATATCACCTAATCATTTTACAAAAAGAAAATGCTTAACTAATTTTACAATTTCATTATAAAAGGATTTAATTATAAATTTATAATTATAAAGTAATTACTTTATATCAGTAATTAATTACATTTTTATATTCTTTTATAATAATAATAATTGTTGTGGTAAACAGTTGTCAATTATATTGCTGTTGGATAATATGCTGATTGGTGTGGGGTAATGCAATTTATAGCTATGTTATAAATTATAAATTAACATTTCGTTGTTCGTTTTTGAAGGTGGTAGAGCTACGCTGAAGCTATTACTGGCTTCAGCATGAATGGGTCGGCTCGCCCGGGGTAGTACCACCCTCTCACAGAAAACCGACGTGAAGTAACAGTGGTGGCACTGTTGCGTTTCGTTCGGTCAGTGAGAGCGCCGGAGGCCCACATCTATTAAAAGGCCGGTAACGCACTCGCGACTCCCCTGGTGTTGCTAGTGTCTATGGACGGCGGTGATCACTTACCATCAGGTGACCCGCCTATTCGGTTGCCCCCTATAACATAAAAAAAAAATCATACTATATGAAAAGATGTAGTTGCTCTTTCACACTTATTGGTTGTTTTGTAATGCTTGCTTGTGCGCACGTTGTTGTGAATAATAATTATAATCAACAGCGGAATAATTATCTTTCAGTTACCATTATCATACATTTCATACATTATAGGTTTTAGCGCTTGGCAATTGTATAAAAAAAAAAACAGGTAAATCCCGAGATGCGACAAACTAACAGAGAGTCACGATAAAAGGTTTACCACTGTGGTGTGGGCTTACATAGGATACAAATCCTGCGTGGTTACTTTTCTTACAGCAGTTAGACCTGGGGAGAGACACGCTCAAGCGCGTCACTTTGGTGAATGTAACATTTGATTTACGGTGGCTCGCGCTCTAGTCGGACAAAACTGTCATGTTCTAAGACCTAGCATTGTCATGTTTTACCATTCGGCTAATTGGCACATACTATAATAAAGTCCTGTTGAAACTCCTTATAAATCTTTAAGATTCGTTTTTTCCTAGCCTTTGTTTAGTGACTGTCCAGTTTCGGCTGAGTACCTTCCGCGCTCGCCACCAAGCCCTGTGAATCTGTACAAGTACTTCTCTGTACAGGTTTGAAAAAAAAACATTACTAAGATTTCATTCGAGTTCCTAGTGACCAATATACAAGCACTCATGTTTATGGACCTCTGTTAGTATTTTTTCGACGCTATACAATTTACTTAAAAGAAAAACGATATTACCTCATTTTTTACGGTACGCTTTTGTAAATACCATTCTTTCTAGATTAAATTATATGTCTATACGTTGGTTACATATAGGGCTTAATTGCATGTCAAACATAGAGTACGGTCTTCTGTACAAAACCATTATATGACGTAAAAAAATATTGTTTGTTTTACAGAGCCCCGAGCGGGATGGATGAAGGTCTGCTGAACGACCTACTCGAGTGCTCCGTATGTTTGGAGCGGCTCGATACATCCTCTCGGGTACTGCCATGCCAGCACACTTTCTGTTTGAAATGCTTAAAGGTGAGCCGATATTTCAATATTGGGGCCTAATTATAAAAAAATAATAATAATAGATTTACCAAGATTTATACCGAGAACTTTATAAAGAGGCAAATATTTGGAATAATTTTTAGTTTAATGACAATAGTGTCATTATACATAATAAAAAATAATATTATAGAAATAAAATATCCTTTGCTAATTCCGCGAAAATTGTTGTAAATGACTTTTCCCTCATATTTATTGCTACACCACATACCCACTTGTCCAGATACGCACACCGATATAAAACATACAACAAGCACGTGCATTATTTTTGTTTCTCACAAATACAGACACTTTACAATGCTTGAATATATCACTACTTCCAAAAAAGCAATTGGGTTTACAACACAGATTGTTTTTGGGCGGAGCCCATTGTAGTGTAGCAGCTATAATACTACTTGCACTACTGTTCGTTCTCCGAATGAATTTGGCCCGTATATTTTATCTTTAGGTTGCACGCTATGTCGTTTACATAAAAGTTCTATAGTCTTTCTGAAGTAGGACGAGGAAAACTGAATCTAAGGCTTTGGACTCGTCGATTGTAAGGCAAAGCTTTCTAATTTTTTTTGTTATTGATAAAACTGAGGTTTGTCAAAAAGGTAAATAAAATAATGTAGATGATTGGTTGACAGACAGAGGACAAAAAGTATTGGATTATTTTATCTTTGCCTATTTAAATATACTAGCGGTCGTCTAGCTAGTTGCCGAAATTCGACTATGACTCATTGATTTCCCAAATTTCAATTTTAAGGGAAAAAACCGAACTAATTCCAAATGTTCTTATTGACAACATTATAGCTTGTCGATTTGCATATATTTACTAAACAGGAAAAAAAAAGAAAATCGGTTTGATTTATAATATATGTACGAGTATGTATAATAGCAAGACAACTTTAAGATATATGAATGCCACCATATTATGAGCAATTCTGAATTTACGTTTATATTCAAAGTGTTCAAAAAAATTGACAAAGAGTGTTATTTTTTAGTTTCTTCAATACTTTGGTACTGTCCCATATACTAGTTTATCGTCGAGGGTTAGCAAGGTTTTTTGTCCCAGTAGAGGACTTCAGGACGCGCAAATATGCTTCTCTCCGTAGAGGCTATATGGTATTTACGTTCTTCACGCGTCACGAGATCAGAGGACTGTCTATTGTCTACAAGCATTGACATTCTAGTTGACAATGATGCCAGCCTTTTTTAAAATATTTCCTTTTGGCAGCGACTCTGACGGTATCGATTATTTATAACGTAATGGGTATTTAGGTATTACGTTTATGATAATTAATTCGTTTTGCGTATATATTACAATGAATCATGTACAAGTGTATAAAGAATGAGAGACCCATCTATCGGAAGCAGTAAAAAAGCATATTTAATATTATCTACCTATGAGGTTCTGTTTAAGAATTACATTATATTAAAAGGAATTACATAGTTTGTATATTCATGGCACATTTTCCACAACTCTGAAGATCCCATAGACCACCAAGTGCGACGTCGAAAATGAACTCGGATCGGCCATACTTTGCGAAGGGGCAACGGCCATATTCCTCATTGGACTGGAATCCCTAGGGTAGGCGGAGACGCGATCGACCTAGACAGACCTGTTGAAGGTCTGCGTTCGCAGAGTCTTCTAAGATTGGACTTAAAACGAGATGGAAAAACATCGTGTTTGCCCTCTGACTCGAAAGTTTGGGGACATAGGATCTCAAGAGAGAGACTGCTGGCGCTGTGAGCTACATATCTTTCGACTTTTCTCCGGTTTCTGTTATAGCTAATTGCACTCCTTTTCTATAATCTATCATATAACGTTGGTATAAGACTAAGGCCATTCGATGCGATGTTTTTCGTGGATGGGTCTAGACTACTTAGTTTTTTGGGGTCGATTTACCCTTTGCAGTTTGTTTAAATTACTAATGAAACGGGTGGGTATTAGCTAGCAGGTTGATAAATTAAAACGAATTATGATCCTTATACAAATCTAAATCGATTCATGTTACATAACTTAAAAAATAAGAACGAAATACCCGCGTTGCCTTTCAATGGGTGCTTAAGAATTGGGGCAAGCTAAGATAAATAAGCGCTACTGACTAGTACAGTCGTGGTTAAAAGGGATATTCAGACTCTGTTTTTTTTTCTCTTTAATATGGGTTTCGTCGCATAGCGACTATGACGCCCAGTAACAACATGACAGACATATTCAGTTTCACAATACAATATATTATCAAATCTGTAAAAGCTAACCTTGCAATTGTGTACAATGATTTCGCATTCTGAGACGGAGGGTCTGCTAGGATCGAATTACAATAGATCGAGTAATTATGAAAAATTTTCTACAATTTTCATATTTAACACATTCCATCAAAACGTGGTAAACATCCTCAACCAATTCACAAACGTGTCATTGGCTTAATACTGTGGTCCAGTGTATAAGCAGCTCGCATGTTTCAGTATAACAATAATTTGTGTAAGTGTATAATGATTTTTTTATATGTCATCGTGTTGGTATCTGTTTCATATATTGGTCATGTAAATTCTTAACGAATCGATTGACTGAGTTCAATTTCACACAATATATTTTTCTTTTCCAACACTTGGTTCACTAAGATGCGATAGATGGCGCTTCAATCGTCAATAACAAGTCCTATATAATATACTAATATTCACAATATAAGAATCAAACCGTGGTCTAAACATACTCATTGCCAAAATCTGTTCTATAATACTTGGTACAAGCATAATTAATTAAGAAATCTATGTATTTCATAAGAGTCGTCGAACCTCTTAGACTGAGTTTGTTTTATTTAAACAATTCATACTTAATTTAAATTCAATTCAAATTATCTTATTAGTTGAGTTTTTATTAGTGAGATACGCGTCAGAACACTCGCTATCAAAAATGATAATTTTAGTTTATGAACTTGCTTCCAACTGGGAACTCGACGGCGTAGGATTTAGCAAAACCATTGTTTGTTTCATTATAAACGTGTGTCAGAAGCGTGTGCGCGGTTCTGGACACGGATTCTTTAGTTAAAAGTACCTTACTCAAATATCAGCTTTATGCCAGTGAAAGATACGTCTACATCGGTCAAACCGTTTCGGAGATTAGAGATTATAATTTGGTTTTATGTCATAGCTAGCGTATATATTTTCGTATTAATTTAGTAGAATGCTGTTATTTTGACATTACAAACAGACACTTCAATTATCTTTATTTGTTTAGATATTTGATGTGTATTCTTGACAGAGTGTCAAATAAACAAATAACTTGTTGGCTTAGTGCGAAAATAATCTGAATTCAATGGGTGATAGTGTACCTAGGGTATGCCACGCCCAGTCCAACAAGAAACACTTCGAAATCAAGACTACGAGGCGACTAATGTTTTGAACGTAAAATTGTAATAACCGTGCGTGTTTTTAAAACTCGCCTGGGATTCGCTTCGGCACGCTACGTTTTGGAATTTTTTACACGTTCAATCGTGTATTTAGTTACCTGGTGGTTTTTACTATGGTGTAATACCGCTTTTAACGATTGTAGTTTTTTGACGGTAGAATATTTGAAAGCAGGTGCGCACTGAGTGGTTCTTCCGAATAAGGATCTGTTTTTTTTCGGTAAACAGACACCACCGTTTATAATCAATGAATGATTCATAGTGACGTCTGGAGGTGACCTCTTCTATTACGTCTTCCATAAATTTGACATCGAAAACATGACGTCATAAGACCAATATTATAATTTAAGATAAGTCAGTTCTCGTAACTGTTGCCGTGAGAAAGGGTTTAATTTGGGATTAATTTTGTTTTAATTGTAATTTTGTTAGTTACTCCTTTAACTCTATCTCTATCAAAATTTATCATTACACTTTAGCCCCTATGGGAAAGTGTAATGATATTCAATCTATTAAACTAATAACCAAGATACAACACGTTGAAAACTCATCTATCTTCTATTAAAAGTCTCTCTTAGATTCACAGTTGTACCCGGTGGTTACGCTGCGGTATGACTCTACGTTTTTTTATTATCCGCGTTGAACAACGTCCGCCGGACCCGTTAGTATTTTTGTATGAAAACGTTTGGTGTATTGTCGGGTAAAACTTGTAAGATGGGCAAACGTGGGTAAATGAAGTAGATTCAAATGCAGCATTTCAAAATTCTAGACCCCTCAATGTTTCTTTTCTCCCCAATTTTTATCTCTTAAAAATTTACTTTTCAAAAAAGTAAAAGATGGGCAAACGTCGGCAAAAATAGTAGATTGAAATGCATTATTATTCTAGATTCGTTATTCCTCTATTTTCACCCTTTAGAAACGGACTTTTCAAAAAAGTAAATGATCGACAAATGTGGGCAAAATATATTGATTGTAATGAATAATTCCAAAATTCGCTATCCTTCAATATTTCTTTTTCCCCCTTTTCCGCCCCTTAGAAATTGACTTATCAAAAAAGTAAAAGATGGGCAAACGTGGGTAAAGGACATACTTCAAGAATCCACCTTGACGTTTTCGATTTTTGAAACTTTTTACGGACGCTGGCTTACGCAATTTAAATCTTTCATAACTGAAGGGGCTGATGGGACCGTGTAAATAGGTCCCACCAGGAGGGATGCGGTGAAAAATAGCGTGGAAATAATCCTAGGCTCGTAAGAACCAATTAATGAGTGTGAACGATAGGGGGGGTGTAAGAAGCACTTATTTCACTTACCGAATCGCCCCCTGGTGCCTCGAAGTTGTTGACCACTGGATCGTTCACGTAAAGATTGCCATGCGGCGAAAGATGCGGTGATTGTTTCACAATAAAACAAACCGTGTTATTTATATGATAAACATGGCGGAGATGTATTCGTTCTTGTCAAAAAAGTGCGCATCGGTCAAAAGTGACAAAGGTCATGCCCGTATCGAAATATGAATTTTAGTAAAAACTTCATGGTGGAGCATCCGCCTCACACCATAACATTTTTTATAGAGGTGGGCAAAAAAATAAAAGGTGGGTGAAAATGGGCAAACCCTCTACGAATTTCCAAATCGTTATGCGAAAAATAGGGTGCTAACTTCCCGGAGCTGCTTGAAAGATAAACATTTTTTTTTATCACTTTTATCGATGACTGTATGTTTACGTCCTCCGTGAACAGCACCGTCCACGGACTCGGTAAATAAACACTAGTTTATTACTTGGGCTAATCTAAACGGTCGACTGTTTGCTTTGACTCACTGATTGACTCATCCAGGCGCAATGTCGTAATGGACCCTGCATATATGTACTTAATGGATCTTCTTATAATTAATTGCGCTTCATTGTGTATGGCATTTAACAAGCGGATTATTCACCTTTGTTCTTTTGTTATACCAGATGATGTATCATTCTGTCTCGTATTAATTTCAGTCTTTTTAACAATTTTCATTGCCTCGTGACAAATAAAGGTTCACCACCTCTTATTGTAGTATATTTTTATTTTTACAATTACGTCATTTTGTTTTAACTAAAATATCATAATAATAATATCCAGTTTTTTACTTGAAATAAATAAATTTTCGTTTGAGATGAACGTTAGAACGTTTTGGAATGATGAGATTGAATTGAATGAATGCTATTCAGAGTTGCTTGCGTAAAAAAAAAAAGTTTAAAGCAGACGTTTATACACGCTTTGTTACAAAGTATTTTGTACATGTGTTCAACAAGGTTTTCAAATTGTAGACCTTAAAATTCGTGTGAAAAGTGTGTTCATTTTTTTTGTTTTTGTAATAAGATCGATAGGGTTCTAGTATTTGATGTAGTAATAGCAATCGTCAGCGGCTTCGTATGTGTTTACTGTAGTATAGAAATTAATAAGACTAAAACTTTACGTCGCTCGGAGATAACGTAGCTTCCTATTTTAGAATTACATCTGTAGTAGGTACTGGATATGACACTTTGCAAACAAACTTTTAAATATATAGTATATTACCAATCGATTTAGAGATTCATGAGTAGATATCTCCTACCTAACCTAAGTAGATACCTAAAAATTTCATTTATTGTTTTTATACATAAAGTAACTTTGCAAAGACCGTTGAAAGTCCAGTTGGAGAGAGCACCTGTCGTTTTATATATATGTAAAAAAAAAACGAAATTCCAAGCATACCCCGACGTGACAGTTAATATGCACCTGTTTAGTTGAAACAGTAAAAATAAAAATTGAAGGAGGATTTACTAGATTATTTTAAACTACGTATATCTGCTGTATAATAATCGCGCTCCACACCGCTTGCTCCACTTCTCGCGTCGCTGAAAGTGTAGAGATTATAAACATTGTAGTTTTTAGAAATGTTAATAATTTTTAAACTAGCTTTTGCGTCGTGGCTTCTCCCGCCTGAATGTGCACTTAACCTGTCTCGCGGGAACAGTATTTTTGTTTAGATGTAACCGTTATGTATTAAAGTGATGTTCTCGCAGGTTCGAACCAGTATAGTCCGGTGGAACTGTAGAGTCCTTACGAAGCTAACAGTGTAGGTCAGTTCGAAAAAAAAAGGTTCGAACCACGGCATGTACCAACGATTTTTTTGGGAATTCGCGTACACATTTACCACATTAAATTAGTAACACTATTGGCTGACGGTGGACGAAAACATCGTGAGGAAACCTGAACCCGAGAAATGTTCTTGTTAGACCACCGTATGTGGGAAAATATAGAACTGTGGATTTCTCGGTGTTTGAAATCGCATATACGTCGTGGGCTGGTGTGGTGATTATACGAATACCTTCCTTTAGGAAGAAGCCTATGACCCTGCAGTGGATCTGTTACAGGCTGATGATGATGATGATGAAATCTTTGAGATTTCGCGATTTTTATTATTCATTGCAAAGCAAACTTGTACCATTATTCTTGAATTGCAATGTTTGTAGGAAATTTTGATTCCAGTCAGGTTCCTATCTAATCACTACATAGTATAAAACAAAGTCGCTTTCTCTGTCCCTATATCCCTATGTATGCTTAAATCTTTAAAACTACGCAACGGATTTCGATGCGTTTTTTTTAATAGATAGAGTGATTGAAGAGGAGGGTTTATACGTATAATAACATAATTTAAATAGTGGAGAAATACTGTTGTTTTTGAGGTTACTCCAAATTTAACGCGTGCGGGCCACGGGCAGTTATGAATAAATCAAAACTACGGGATCGATTTTAATCAATTTTTCAGTGAATCACATAGGCTGTATATTTTATACACGTGCGAAGCCGGAGCGGGCCGCTAGTCGTTCATAAAGCAACTTTGAAATTAGTGACGCATGTTTTTATGTGTTAATAAAAAGTTTTTTTGATATATTCCTAGGAAAAGAAAAATGATGATGCAAATTCTTTATAAAGAAAAACTATGTTTTGGGTCCTTTAAGATTCGTCGTAAAGAATCTACGCTGTAGTATAAGCTTCACTATAATATGTGCAATAAAGTATAATTGTTATATTTTTGGTACACGCTGTATATTATGACAAGGATATGCAGGACGTATAGCAATAAAAACACTATAAAGAGGACACTATATTCATGAAAATTCATATCTTAATTGCAATGCGGTAAAGTGACAAGTAACCGTGCCAACTGGGCCACCTAACCTTCTTTACGTTTATTACTGGCTCAATGTTATCTATCTGACGCGAATTAAACGGCTATATTTGGCTCTACATTTGGCACTTTGCTTAGTAGGTACTTTGTATTTTGAACTTTATTTAATTTGTCTTGTATTTAAATTTCGTTGAAATCTATAGTAATTTATTTCTCAAGAGTAATTTTTAATACTTTAGCGGTCCGACACTGAAAATCAAGTTTTTTTTTTTTTTCGAACTGACCTACACTGTTGGCCTGGCAAGGCCTCTACAGTTTCACCGGACTACGTGTATATATTATGCAAGTATATATGTATCATTCCATGTAAAAGCGATCATATTTAAACCCCGACCCCTTTTGATTTGGCTTATTTTTTTTCCTTCTCTACTCTATTAAACTATTTTTCAGTGAATTATTAAATTTTTTTACACGACTCAAAAGAGTTATGATTTTTTCAAAAAATGATTATTTTTTAAATACCAATAGAACTTCTTTAAAAATGCAGAAATTCCGATATTTTGTATAGTTTCGTTTATTTGGTTTCGTGAGTTTCTGAAAAAAATACAAAAATATTTTAGGTCTTTAAAATCTATGAAATATTTCACTTTTTCTCGAAACTCATATCAAATTATCAAAAATGAGAACCTATTAGCCGACCGGACTTAAAAATTGAGGGGTGGATATGAGTTTAAAATAAAATAAAAATCGAAGATTACAAACATTTTTTAAAATTTAAAGTTAAAGTTTAAAATTAAAAAATCGTTATAAAAAATAATTGATTTTTTTTCTATAAAGGTCATGTAAAAACAAAAAAAAAATTTTTTTTTAACTTAATATCTTTTGAACGAGTACTCAAAAAAATCACAAAATTGACCAATATTGAGGCGTATTAAAACATACCAAAAATTTGAGGAAAACAAATTTGCGCGGGACGCCCCAAATATGAAAGCGGTAAAAAATGTTTCGAAATCATTTAGACACTTCCCATGTGCGACGTCAAGGAGGGTCATTAGTTAACATATAAAGGAAAAAATCAATCGGTAACTAGTTTCCGGTGTAGCTATTATGTCAACATGAGATGTCATATATCCGTCATCGCTGTCACACTGTGGTTCGTCAGTCGGCGTTCTAAATACGCCGTTACCGGGTTTGGCAGAAAAGTATATAAATAAACAATACACGACTGACTGACTGCATTACAGACGCCAGAAACACGCTCCGGTCTATTTATATTAGCGCCATTGCTCTACAATGAACAGAACCGGCATAGGTTCATAATCGGGCCAATTGGTGATCGTTGCGCTCGGTACTAGATATGTCAATATGAAGATCGGTTAACTCCTGGACTGTCCAAAATCATAAAGGTTTAAGTTCTATACAAACTAATCTAGACGTGATGAGGCACAGGTCAGCATAGATTGTTGGCTGCGTATGCTTAAAAAAATACCTGACTTATTACAAAACTTTGAAAAATAACAAACGATGTGTTGTAAAATTATAATTTTAGTGTAAAATGTATTTTTAAATTATTTTTCCATTTATACTATCTTCTATAATATGAATAAAAAGTATCGCTTCAAAATGGTTACATTTATTTGGCTTATTCTTTGTTTGTGTTTGTACTTGTTAGGACAAGGTTCGTTTAAAATAATATGGCAATGTGAAAAATTTGGATGAATATATCTCCATATACATACAAAGTGACTGAGTGAGTTAGACAAAAGACTGCAGGGAGAATTCAAAAATATCGACAGAATTGACATTATTTTCCGTTTTTTCTATCGTTTTGTATATACGATAAGATTGCGATAATTATAATCGGCTATTGTTATAGTTTCTATTTACGATTTATTCTTTCAAGAAAATATTTATTCGAAAGTCTATTTTTTTTTTTTGTTATTTAAAGACCCTGATCGTAATTTATGCAGATACATAATTTAAAAAAAAAAATCAGAAATAGCTAGGAGAATCATTTTATACGCAGGACAGCTGGGAATCAGTCAGGGTGTACCTACCGATAAAGTCCTTATATAGTCTAGTAAAAAAATCTTCGCTGCTCAAGAGCCACTGTAAGTTTCTCATTGAAGAAATTACTCAAAGCGGCCCTTAGTATGTTCTTATACTAATGACAAGGCACAGCGGAGTTGAACGTCGATAGTCTCTAGGACCCTTTTGTAAACCTACACTTGTATCCCAAGACCCGAGCACTGCCCCGGTCTTCTTGTTCCGCGACACGATGGTCCCGGCAACCGCACGGTGAATCTAAGGAACGCTAGAAATCTCGTTATTTTATTAGTAAATGCTTCTATAAAAATATCACATCTTACGTAGCAGTGGCGAAGAGTGAAATATTTCAATAGGGAAACTGTTTAAAATATTCACCACATAACAATCATATATGAAATGTGTTCAAAACACAGTTTGAACAGTGAAAATGAAAAAAGAACGTGCGTGTCAGAGGACACCCGCATTAGGAACGAAGTTCTTAACGCTTTCTCTTCAACTCCCGAGTGTAAGTCCCCACGAACATGTGAAGATTTAAATTGTTTATATTTGTATATTTTCGTGTGGCGAGGAAAAAGCGTTATGCCCCCCTTCCATGTGACTCTCTTTTTCTCTCTGTCTAATCTAAATCTATTTGTTAATAAATCTGTAATCTAAATGAAATATAAAAAAAAATGGCAAATATATTTAAAATGTAAAGGATTTATGATATCACACCGTACAGAATGCAGCTTTATTATTAAATGTAACAATTTAAGTACTATATATGTAACCGTGAATGGCTGATGTTTATTTGGCGCATACATGTTACCTACAAATAATAATCACCTTGGCTCACTAAACTTGCTTTGATAAAATCGATACGATTAGATAACCGCTTTACAGCTGATTGATAAAACGTTTTATGCTGAATTATTACGTTTAAAAAGTTATCTATTGTTTATTTTACATATACACTTTGTTAAATTTATGTAAAAAAAACGCTGTGATAGTGATATCGCAATAACGGCTATAGATTTATAATTAACTGTTATAAATAACTGTTGTATAGACAAGCAAGTTAAGACAAGACGTCTGTGTCAATTATATTAATTTGTAGGCGATTTTGTAGGTGGTAGAGCTACGCTGAAGCTAATACTGGCTTCATCATGAATGGGTCGGCTCGCCCAGGGTAGTACCACCCTCTCACAGAAAACCTACGTGAAGTAACAGCGGTTGCACTGTTGCGTTTCGTTCGGTCAATGAGAGTGCCGGAGGTCCACATATTTAAAAGGCCGGCAACGCACTTGCGACTCCCCTGGTGTTGCTAGTGTCTATGGACGGCGGTGATCACTTACCATCAGGTGACCCACCTGTTCGTTTGCCCCCTATAATATATAAAAAAAATGGTAGCTTAATTTAATTTACAATTATTTTAGATTATCTGATTTTCTTTTTTTACTATATACGTTTTCTAGTATTTGACCACAATCTCGCCTGATTTTAAATGACGATATGGTCTAAGATGGTAAAGACGGTAGCCCCAAGAGGTGATTGGCTATTAAGTGCAGCTGTTGGAACATACCAACATGTGTTCGGCGACAGATTTTCAACTTGAGGGTGGTAGCTAGCTAAGCGAACTTGGAATAAACCATGCTATGGTTACATCACGATGTTTCCCTTCAGCGAAATCTCTAACTCAGTCGCAAGGATATTCAAACTTACGTCGATCGACAAGTTGGACAGTTGTTCTGTGTGTAGTTTGGAAGTGTAGTTAGTATATATGTTTGGTGGTAGTGATATTTACTGTGATTTATTATATAAAGCTACTCGTTACAATGATTAAAAAATGCATATATGTGTGAAGTGTACTAAAATGAACACAAAAACTATGTCCTGGAGTTTAGTGCTCTTAAACTGTAGAACATTATTATAAAAAAAAAAATTATAACATCGACTATAATTGCAAAATATATTAGGCTAGATATTAATATATGTGACTTAACTTGCTCTATACAACAGTTACTTATAACAGTTAATTATAAATTTCTAGCTGTTATTGAGTTAGTGACGTCACAATTTTTTTTCATTAATTTAACAAGGTGTCTATGTAAAATAAACAATAGATAACTTTTAGAAAGTAGTTCAACTTGAAAGGTTTTTTCAATCATCTGTACATTTTTATCAATCAATGAGCTTTGTACATTTTCAAAGACTTTAAAAACGCTTCCTTTAAATTAATTTATCCATAAAACGTCGTATTAAATGAGAACAAAAATATCTGCAGTTAAAACCTATATTTTATGTATGTACTTGACTTTAAACCCGTTTGGGGAGAAGGAAAAATATAATAATGACCTTCATATTGGCATTTTGTGTAGGCGTACACCGATATGACATACGTAACCTTTCTCTAAAATTATATTGTCATTGGGGCACGCTAACAGAATTAGACGCCATTTTTGTTTCGGGTACGTAAATCGAATGAAATTTTTCATATATGTGCTAGCCGCGACTCGGAACTAATTCTTGTTTTTTTTTTACTTTATTTTTGAGTTATTATTCATCATTATCATCTTACCCTTATCCCATCTACGTGGGGTCGGCACAACATGTTTTCCATTTCCACTCTCCCCTGTCAGATGTCATCTCAGTATTCACAACTTTTATACACATATCATTTTTCACACAATCCATCCACATCTTTTCGGTCTTCCTCTACCCTTATATCCGTCCACTTTTAAGCTTAAAACTTTTCTTGTTATATGTCTTCCATCTCTTTTTCTTCTTCTTTAGAGTTATTATTTGTTATAGAATAGTTAAAAAGGTTTATATTTTATTTTTTGGAAAGTAAGTCTATTTGTTACCTTTAAAAGCTACTAGTTGTCAGGTATACAAAAGAGGACATAGGGTACTCTTCATTCAGAATAAAGGTACAGTGCCCGAGGGATAGCTGAATTCTATATTAACGCGAGCGAAGTGGCGATGCGACAGCAAATGCCGGGCATATCCTAAGCCCATGCATAAAGTTGACAATGTCGGTGGTCAACAAAAAAAATTTTTGGGTTTTTACGATATCTAACTACTTGTGCCCTGCCCTACCAATTTCCCGATGGCATATGATTGCCGAAATGAAAACCGGTCCAAAGATTTTTGAATCGAATCTGGATATACGAATAGGTAAATAGGTAGATAGGTAGATAGACAGTTTCACGTCATATTCTGTATCACCACTCTTTAAAATACTTACCTATTATGAAAATTTTGGAAAATTATTAAATGGAAAGAGGAGAGGAGGAACTAGGCATAATCGTTCATATCCGATTTGCTTGTTTATCAAATAATAACGGGAACGGAAATACGTCTAGTTTTTCACGTCTAAATTTATAAAATCCCGGTATATTGTGAAAGGTAATGTTTCTGTTGGTCCTTTATTGTTCTTATAAAAGTGGTTTTTGTCAGTAAGAATTTGTATGGTTTTTTTTTAATTATAGACTTTTACCAGCGAGTTCTCTCGGGTAAGTGTAGTTTTTATCTATGTCTCGGGAATATTACATTTAATCTATATTAAAGGTACTCTTATGTTTTTTTTTTCTGAATACGTCTGACAATGTGTATAGACAAACAATTCTACAATCGTTTCAATAGTTAAAGTGTGAAAACGTAACAAACAAATTCATATTCATATTTATAATATTAGAAGTTAGGATTATCTGATTGGGTTTTTTTTAGTATATTGTTACGTCCTGTATAAGAACTCATTGTGTGCAAATAAACAACGGATGAATCATCCAACATGGGAACCACAAATAATAGGGTTCTAAAAATAGCTCGTCTCGAATATCGAAATTTCCCGAATGATTGCATGAGTCTTCCTGATATTTCCACCTTCCTCTTTTTGTAAGCGTAATAAAAGCGCGCCGTAGAGCATGCAAGTTGAGTTTTATTTGTCGTAGTTCGGTGAAGCCCGTCAAGAGGCCAATAGGGTGGTAAGTTCGAGAAAAAAAAAGTTATGTTTAACATCTGTTTACACCGTAACAATTATTTTGTAGCTTATGCCATCGGAGCCGCGTGCATATACATATAATCCTAACTAATATTATAAATACGAAAGTGAGTTTGTCTGTTCGTTACGTTTTCACGCTTGAAATTTTCACGAAAATTTGCTTACTGGTTCTCAGGAGTATAGTAAAAGGACATGGATGCCTTTGAGTCAGAAAAAATGTACTGACTGTCCATGAGGCATATGTCAAGTCTAAACACGAGCGAATTAAAAAAAAAACTATATTACTGCCGTGTTATTAAATGTTAACAGTTTATGGCATCACTGTTACAGATAAATGAAAACCATTATTAGTTTTTGTTTGCAAATATCGTTTCATATTGTGGTTGTGCATTCAAATTCTGGGTGTAACGCAGCAGGAACATACTTTAATAATGGACGGATTTCATTGGTAGATTACTGTTTCCAACCGGTTTGTCGCTCCCCTCCTAGGTCATCCTTCCTTCACTCGGTTACGTGTGTGTGTGTGGTTAACACGGCTCACGAAAGGCTAGAAACACCATGAAAACTGTAAATCTGAATACCGTTCTAAATGCCTCTGAATTACCATTTTTTTATGGAACGTATATGAACTGAATGTACATATTAATCATATATGGGGCATTTTAAGAATCGCAAGGCGCCGTTTAGTCCATAGATACGGCGTATTCCTCTGTTTAACCCTGAATAATGGAACTAGAGCGAATATTTTTGGACTATGTATTCTGTAGTTATCAATATCATTCGTTCCTATGATTTGTTTCGGTCCATAAATTCAAAATTTTGTGAGATCTAAAAGACTTCTAAAAGTTTTAAAATTGCCCAATTATAGCGCTGTTTTTAGAGATTCAGCAAACAAGTTTGATGTATATAATAGATACAAGACAAATATATAGGCTCAGCTGAATTGCTTCTTATATACTTCTTAGAGACTTGATCGTTCATCACCTTCTTACCCTTATCCCACTTATGTAGGGTCGGCGAAATATGCTCTGTAATTAAAATGTATTGTTGAGATAATAAACGGTGCAGACGAAGTCGCGGGTATCAGCTAGAAAACAATAAAAAAGAGTGATATATCAAGTGGCATCATTATACTAGACTTGTGAATTTCGCAACTGTATTTTTAGATTTTAATTTTTCTAAAAGCGATAATATGTTCCTACAAGCTTCTCTGAACATAAAACACTGCATGATTAAAGTGCAAACACTATAGCAAATAATAGAAAATCGACTAAGAGTGAAAGGGTTCACGTTAAGGATCACGAATAGAAAATAAGGGAACATTATTTTTTTGCCAAATACATAGTATAATTATATTGTGTACTAGCTGTTGCCCGCAGCTCCGCATGCGCTTTTTTATAATTGTAAATTACTTCTTATAAGATCAGCTATCTATTAGTGAAAGTTCCGTGAAAAATGGTTCAAATGTTTTGGAGATAGTACTGCAAACAAAGCGATGGGCAAAAGCTAGTCCAAAATAAAAAAGCTTTAATTACTTTTTATAATGTTAGCTATCTGTCAGTGAAAGTCCCGTGAAAATAGGTCCAATCGTTTTGGAGATAGTACTACAGACGAAGCCACGGATGATAGCTTGTCTAAAATAAAGTAGCCTATGTCACCCGCTGTAATTTTAACTATCCGTCAGTGAAGTTTCTGTCAAAATGGGTCCAACCGTTTCGGAGATTACCCGGAACATACAGACAGACAGACAAAAATTTTAAAAATTGTATTTTGTTATCAGTATCGTGTATACATTAATATACCATCAGTAAAAAGTCGTTATTTTGGTATTAGAAACAGACACTCCAATTTTATTTATGTGTATAGATGGTAGAACGGAATCATTGGTCAGAAAGTCCGATTCACACTCGACCGATTTTTTTAGTAGATACCGTCTTCTCTTAATCACCTATGATTCGACTCAATTAGTTTTGTCTATAATCTTTTCGCTACTACATCTGTTGTAAATAAATTCTGAGTATCCGCAAGATTACAATTCAAAATTAATTTTGCAAATAAAGCTTTGTTATAATAGAGAATCTTGTTTTGTAGAAAGATAGTCGTCTTGCGCTAGTCCCGTCTGACTAATGTCGCGGCACAGAATATTGTTTTCCTTCATCATGTTGTGACCTAATAATTCAGCTTGATGTTATGCGACCGACCGACTGTCTGACATGAACCCTCCTGAGGATATTGTTGTTTGTCTCTAACCGATGATAATAAAATGCCCATTTCAATCACCTTTAATGGTTTCTACTATTGCTTTAACATGTACCTATGTTATATACAAAACTCGTGCAGTATAAAATTTACTCGTGTTAATAGAATAAGAATGATATTGGAATGAAGACTGCACATTTTTATTTTAATAAATAAAATAAGCCGCTTTAAGTAATTAATAAAAAAAATCTTAAGTTGTTAAAATAACTTAAGTGTTTAAAAAATAAGAAATGTAAATAATAGTATATATAAATTTGTTTGCCGCAGGTCATTGTAGAATCGCACAAGGAACTACGATGCCCGGAATGCAGAATCCTAGTGGAAACGAAGGTGGAGGAGTTACCGCCGAACGTTCTTCTCATGAGGATCCTCGAAGGCATGAGGAATTCCGCCCCGAGGAAAGTGCTGGGTGTCGGGCAACGGACTCCGAGGAGTGGTCACTCGCAGGTAGGACATCTAAACGCCGTTCATATGTTTTTACCATTTGCAAAGTTAAAAAAATATAGTAACGGAATTTATAATGCTGCATTACTCACACAAACAATATCTCAGTAAAGAGTGAGCGAGATAATATTTTGTCGATAAATAAGAAATATATTAATTCATTAAAATAAAGATATAATTTAAGCAAAATAAAAGGGACTTTTGTAATTATTGCTAGATTATAAAAAGCTTATCGAAGTCATTAGTGTGATTTCTCTTTGCTACGCTATGCCTTCCCCACACTTACAGGACGAATTGTTGACTACCTCTCGTGCCAAAATTAACGCCAAAACCGCGCTTGCGTCATTCCAATGACTTGAAATTAGCTACCGTTAAATGTCTTCGATGTGTGTAAAAACCGCCGGCCCAGTTATCGCGTTGCCTCTGTTGTCTGACAGTCCGATGCTTCGTAACCCATGATGGTAATTTCCCACACCTGCGTGTATTGCCATAACAGACATATATTCCTGGTGGTGGTATATGTAGATGTGGGCGAGGCGTTACTCGATGCGCACTCTAGCAATACAGAAAAGTCATTGTAGTGGTCATTGTATTTCATATTGGGTATCATAAATATTTATAACGAATCGCTATATATACATGTATAAAGGAACGTACTCATACCACGTGACTCATGTTTAACAATTTTTGAGGCCCCTTCGTCTCTTTAGTCATCATCCGTAGTATACGAGATGAACCCCCCCCCCCCCCCCTTCATGTAGTGAATCAAAAACAGTACAGTATAGTACAGTTTTTCCCCCCTCCTTCCTGTGAATAAACGTGGTATTTTGAAGACGACTTGACCCGAACCCCCTCCCTTCCTTTCCTTAAGCATATGTCAATAATATGAAATGATGATAGGTTAAACAGCAAAACCCTATAAGGTATTAAAACACCAGGTAAAAAAAAACTGGCAGGTGTAGGATTTTCGAAACGGTATACTGTTTGTTTTCGGTAATAGGTCTCTTTCGACGCATCCGTATTTTATTTAAATATTGCACTATAGACGCGGTTATCAGATGTCACCATTATTATCAGCCTGTAAGAAACCAGGCCATAGCTTTCTTCCCGAAGGTAGGTGTGGGAGTAATCACCACGCCAACCCACGACGTATTGGCGATATCAAACTCCACAGTTTTATTTTTCCACATGCTGCAGTACTGCAAGACTATTTATCAGGTTCAGTTTTCCTCATGATGTTTTCCGTCAGCCAATAGTGTTACCCATTTAAATTAGTGAATGTACGTGAATTCTAAAAATTCGATGGTGCATGCCGTGCTTCGAACGTGCGGACATCAGATTGGTATTCCACCGATCAAACCGCTCGACTACCACGATTGTTTAGGTGTCATATATGACTGTAATTTTTTTCGTCTTTCAGGTCCAGCAGAGTGCTCAGCAAGCGACACGAGACGGTAAACAACTGCTGCCGCATGCCAGAGCAATGTACGACTTCATATCTAAAGAATCAAGGTGACTAGTAAATCCTATTGTATCATAGACTACATATGTCAATAGACGGTTAAATAACTGGCGAGAGGTGTCTGCCAAAGGTTGATAAATTACTTGTAATGTCTAATTTATTTTAATATTATATCAAGGTTAAAAAAAACGATTTCAGTGATCTGTCTTTCAAGAAAGGTGAAACTATAATTCTTCAGAAGAAACTGGATCCGTATTGGTATATAGGAGAATGTTCTGGAAGGACGGGGATGTTCCCTATCACTTATGTACAGGTTGGTTTCTTATATCTTTTCTATGACATTTATTCAGATAAAATAAAATCATATAGTCTTAAAACAGTTATAATGGTGTACATAAAAAAATAAAGAGCTGAAAATTCGGAGGTATTAAAAAAAATCTGAGCTATATATTTTTTTTTTAGATATTAGTTCCACTCCCTGTTCCGACTGCATTGTGTAAAGCATTATACGACTTTAGAATGTCGGCACCGGACGAAGAAGGATGTCTTGCCTTTGATAAAGGTAATTTTTTATATCTATAAAACAAAATCAAAGTGGTATTTTTTACAGAATCAATTAATTATTTTATTTATCGTAAAATAAAAAGCATAATAGGCAAAATTAACTGTATCTAATTATCCAAATTTTGCTAATTGATATCCGGTTCGAAGGACCAGAATGATGTATTTATTATCTTTTGTGTTCCATAATAGAAGTGAAAGAAATTATTGACTATATACATATAACACTTGTTGTATAATTTGCGTATTGCTTTTTTAATATGGTTCTGTCATGAATAAAGTTATGAGTCTTGTGAGATTTTTTACATTTATCTTGCGTTATATTGAGTTAGTCGTTTAATAAGTAATTAATAGGAGGGAGAGGGAGAAAACCTCAAGAAAAAGTTACCGTGGGAGGAAACCACGTTAAAAAGTGACAGAGGGGAGGCCTTCGGGCGGAGGAAGAGGGAGAAAAACCTCATTAAAAAGTTCCTGTGGGAGGAAACCACATTAAAAAGTGACAGAGGGGTGGCCTTCGGGCGGAGGGAGAGGGAGAAAACCTCGGTAAAAAGTCACCGTGGGAGGAAACCACATTAAAAAGTGACAGAGGGGTGGCCTTCGGGCGGAGGCAGAGGGAGAAAACCTCGGTAAAAAGTCACCGTGGGAGAAAACCACGTTAAAAAGTTACAGACGGGTGTGCCTTCGGGCGGTGGGAGGGAGGAAACCTCGGTAAAAAGTCACCGTGGGAGAAAACCACGTTAAAAAGTTACGGGTGTTGAGGAGACAACCTCGTTAAAAAACAGACGGGAGGCCTTCGGGCGGAGGGAGGTAGAAAACCTCGTTAAAAAGTTACCGTGGGAGGAAACCACGTTAAAAAGTGACAGAGGGACGGCCTTTGGGCGGAGGGAGAGGGAGAAAACCTCAAGAAAAAGTTACCGTGGGAGGAAACCACGTTAAAAAGTGACAGAGGGGAGGCCTTCGGGCGGAGGAAGAGGGAGAAAAACCTCATTAAAAAGTTCCTGTGGGAGGAAACCACATTAAAAAGTGACAGAGGGGTGGCCTTCGGGCGGAGGGAGAGGGAGAAAACCTCGTTAAAAAGTCACCGTGGTAGAAAACCACGTAAAAAAGTTACAGGTGGTGGTGGTTGGAGGGGGTGACCCCTTGACTGCCAAACCGGACCAAGGAGGGAAGGGGCTGGGGACCTGACTTTCCATTGCACATTGGTTCGGTAGACGGGTAGGCAGCTTGACCGGGCTGTCGTCGCGGTCAGGGCGTTCGCGCTGGGCCTTGTCGCCGGGGTGGCATGGTGCTTGCTTGTTCGATCCCGTGCCACTCCATAGCGCGGCAGACGGTATCTTGTGGGTTTTTTTAGTCAGTAAGAGTCTGACACCCCACAGCTCCCCAGGGCTGTGGGTGTCCAATGAAGGATTTCTTCCCACATTAAAAAAAAAAAAAAAAAAAAAAGTCGTTTAATAAGTACTGTCGATTGACTATGCATATGTTCGGGATGCGGTTTAAAAATGTTTAAGAAAAACATAATTGATCTCTTTTTGTCTCATCCAGCTCATAATACTAGTTTTTTTAACCCCATTTCCTTGTACATTAGTTAGCGAATTATTTTAATGTAATAAATCAAGTAATAAGCGTCTAGTACATATGTTGTTGATGACTTATTTTTAAAGGTTAGAATCTCAATAAAAAACATTGCACCTGTTATGAATCTATAGTGATATTACAAATGCAAATGAAGTTTCTTTGATTGTTTGTTCATCATGACATTTTGCATACAAATTGTTAGTACAGAAAAGGATATAGGACACCTCACATCCACAAAAAATGTATTGTTTCCGAGGGTACATTAACATGAGCGAAGCTACGAGCAGAAGCTAGTATGTTATATCGTCCTCATCTTTTTTTTTTTTTTCTTTCGTGGGGAAATCCTTCATGGACACGCCACCCTCCCGGGGGAGAGGGTGGGTAGTGTGAGACTCCTACTCACTAAAACCCCACGGTGTACATCTGCCGCTATAGGATTGGGGCGGCACGAGATCTCTAAAGCATTCATCGTGCCGCCCCAGCGGTTAGCCCGGTGTCAAACAGCGACACCGGGTCTCGACCTTGTCAGGAGACGACCATGTACACACCGGTCGTCTCCTCCGTCCGCCGGACCTGTGTAATGGGAATATGGGCCCCCCGACCCACCCTCCCAGGTCCAGCTAAGACGGTGGAAGGAGGCGAGCAAAACGCCCCCTCCTCCCACCGGTCCTCCGTTGGCGGAGACGGCCACTCCGAGGGTCCAGCTCGCGGACCCTCTCCGCCGCCTCCTTCTGCGAGACGACTTCCTCGCAGAATCGTCCTCATCCTACCCTTATCCTACCTGAGTATGGTCGGTACAACATGTTTTTCTTTTTTCTCCTGTCAGATGTCATCTCAGTATTCACACCTTTTATACACATATCATTTTCCACACAATCTGTCCATATCTTTTTCTGTCGTCCTCTACTCCTCCGTCCACCTTCATACTTAAAGCTTTTCTAGTTACACGGCTTCCATCTCTCTTCATGACAAGCCTGTACCGTGTTAACCTATTACTTCTCAACTTCTCTGTCACTGGTGTTATTTTGCTAAACTTCCTCGGCTCTATTCATTCATAACCTTATTTATCTATTCTAGTTACACCACACATCCATTTTAACATTTGCATCTCTGGCACATGTAGTCTTCTCTCATTCGTCTTCTTCGTGGCCCAGCACACAGATCCATACAGTGTGACTAATAATGGTTGTAAACATCTTCCCTTTGAATTTCAAGGGCATTCGTGGGTCACGAGCTAACTCAGAAACTTATGGCCATTTCAACCACCCTGCATTTATCCTATTCCTCACGGCCTTGACTGTGCCTACTTCGTTTTGTATCAATCAACTGAAGTACTGGAAATTGGAGCAGGCGGGTAATGATACACCGTTAAAGGCTATAATGAGAAAAACTGTATGGACCACCGAAGTTGCAAAACAAAACTACAGTTTTGTTATATCGATTTACATATAAAAATGCCTTTAACGTTAGAAGCATTTCATGCCTTTGAGCAATTGTTCACAAATCATGTTTATCTTGATGCAGCCTCTGGTTATATATATACGAATGTTGTGTTTTTGATGTGTGGATTATTCGAAGGTGCTATAATAACGGTACACCGACGCGTCGACGAAAACTGGGCGGAAGGAAGGCTCGACCAACGCGTCGGGATATTCCCCATCGCCTTCGCGGAGTTCAACCAGGCCGCCAGGCAACTAATTAATTGGTAACTATGTTGCTGATTAAACTTGTTTATTTACCCCCAGTGTTTAATAATAATTAGGGCAAGTAGTCCGGTAAAATACGATAAAAATTGTTGAAAAAAAAATGTAATTTAGTTTTCAATATCATGTGGTGGGACTTATAGGTCTTACTTGACCTAGTGATCGCTTATTTAGCAAGAGCGAAACAATAGCAATAACTTCAAACGGTCATAATTTAAATTCTTTTCTATAGACTATCGGTAGGAAGTGTTTGCAAGACGGTGCGTGAAGGAAGCGTTGTCCTTACTTGCAGTAATAATACACCCTTATTGAAGCTGTTATTTGAGAAAAAAAAGAGGGGATTTAACTCTAAATATCATGTGATATTGGGACTTATAGGTATTACTTGACCTAGTAATTGCTTAATTCGCAAGAGTAAAACAATAACGATGACTTCAAAATATTCATAATGTAAACTCTTTTCTATAGACTATTATTCGTGGGGAGACTTTGTAAGAAGGTGTATGAAGGCAGTGTTGTCGTTAATTTGATAAAGCTTCCTATAATAGTGTGCAGTTTTGAAGTCGTTATTGTCGCTTTACTCTTGCGAAATACGTAATTGCGCGATCAGACTGGTGGCAATTTTTCTTTCGTTAGATTTTTTTATTAATTATCAACAAAATGTACTAGTATCTCCATACAAATTTATTTTAATCTCCAGTACACCTTTAAATCGTCCGGTGCCACCGATACCGGACCAGCCACGAGCTGGACACACCGACCATAGACATCATACGCAGGTAGATATTATAGTAACTATTCTCAATCTCTATGGCATGTTTTCTTACTCACAATGACGCGTCAAACTGCTTTTTGTCAGGGTTCAATTAACTTGCTTTTTTACCTATCTAGTTTTACATCTGTACTTTTGCAATTAATATTAGCTCACTTCCTCGATACATATTGACGATATCTCATATTCCAGCACACGCACAGGTATCAGCAGATGACGATGTCGACTCCAACGACCGTTCCAGGGAATTACCAGAACATGCCCGCAATGAGCCAATCCCATCCGAACTATCACGCTGCGCAAATACTGCTCCAGCAGCAACCTCAAATCCTGTCGCCGCAAACCGTCGGTACGATATCGCACGGCGTCCTCGTCTCCGCGGCACCGAGGACCACCATAATGGAGCCGGCACACACGAAGAACTCGTTGGACCTGATACATTTCACGAACGTGAACAACAAATCCCACCAAACGACAATGGGCCTCCAGAGCGTGTCGCGGATCGGCGACAACTACGACAGACTACGCGCAGTTAAATACGACAGTTATAACTCGACGCCCGTACACAAAGCGGAAACGACGACGACGACGTATCAGAATGTTCGCAGTCACGATCACTCGTCCGTCGTTAACTTCAACTCGAATAATATCAGTTCCGATTCGAGTTCGAGTATGAACACTGCATCCGCCGGTGTCAGTTCGACGGGCACGCCGAACACGAGTTCGGACACGAGCACGTGCGAGAGCAACGAACCGAGCGTACCGAGCTCGCCGGACAATAACACCGACCGGAATCCTACCACGGTACCGGAACACGAACTCGAACACGAACTCGAATCAACATCGAGGGGTCTCGCGAACGTGGAGAGCTCCACGGCGACGAACACGGCCCTCAACGTCACCCTACCGCCGTCCGAGAGCCCTAAACTGAACCCTGAAACAGGAAATCAATCGGAGAATCAGCAAGACGGTAGGCTCGAAGCGCCGTGTTCGAGCAAAGGTCCGGTCCGATCGAACGATCCAGAAACGTTATTGAACTTCGGGTTAGGGCTGCAGGCTGCGATGTCGCCCTCGCACGGGAAGGATGGGAACTATATGAGTCGCCCGCACAGGGAACACCACCATCGTGATCGTGAGAAGAGACACAGTTTGACACCATCGACGCACTTGCAGGCCAACCATAACGCACAGAACAGGTATGTACAAGACGATAGTTGTTTTTCTCTGAGTGCTATGAGGATTAAAATTCAGAACCTAGTTTGATTGAAACGTGTTGTATCCAACAGTTTTTCAATACAACGCTTCTGACATAAAGGGGGCGGAAAATAGGTACTAGGCCAGAGAGAGAGAAAGAAAGAACTATGCCCTATTAGATGAGAGATGGATTATCGCGATAGAATGAGAGAAGTTTAATTTATCTCTTTCGTCACGTATACCGAGTTGCACGCGCTATTTTTTTCTATGCTTCTGAAGCGAACATTTTTTAAATTTATTTCTTCTTTTGAAATAAGAAAGCGATATAAAAACGTAATAAATATATACATTTGCAGTATTTAACATGTGAGAGAATGAGATAGAATACATTATACAGTGTTTCATATATTATTATATTGCACTAGCTAATATTTGCTCTAGTCTGAGCGTTGTATGTGTGTACGTGTATGTGTACGCTTGCGTATTACGAGGTTTCGGTTAAAAACTTTATAAGGGCATTTATTGGTATGGTTTATATGGACATTTTATTATTTTTTAAATAATTCACTTCTATTGTGTGTGGACTGCACACATGATTTTTTCTTGATTTACCACTTTTTTTGAAAAATTTCTATTGATTTGAATATATACAAAGTACATAATTATTTTTTACAGTAATGAACCATTAAACGTACCACGCAGGCACTCAGCGGAGATCGTGGCGACGAGTCTGCTGGACCAAGCGCCAGAGAGGGACAGAGAGCGCGACCGCGAGCGCGAGAGGGAAAGAGAGCGACGCAGGCGACGCTCCCGTAGCACTGAGAGAGCATTACCCGCTACCTACGTCGCCATCTATCCATATCGACCGCAGAAACCGGATGAACTGGAACTCAAGAAAGGAGGTATGTCATTTTATTCACGACTAACTTATATCCGTGACTTCGTTTGCGTTGCTTATTATCTTACAATATAATCTATTTCTTCGTAAAAAAAAAAAACATAAAAACTTGTAAGCAAAAATATACCTGCTTATAAAATTTATTTGGTTTTGAGCATAAATTGGTTGAAAGGTAGACAAAAGTGTTCATGGAACATTGTATTATTTAAAAAAATAGTGGTGCCCATTATTTCGGTAGTTAATATTTCGTGAATACCTGGAACGGCGGCGGTGAAGACTACAAGGTAATTGTGCTTAACGATTATCACCAGTCAATTTAAAAATACAATTCACTCTCTAGGATAGAGTTCCCTAGCATGTGTGGGTGTTGAAATGTAGATCTGACGTATACGTCGAGAACAGTACATTTTTTTTCTCGATAAAAGCTACCCTATGTCTTTTTCTTTATCCCTGGCAACGTGTATGCAAAACATGATTGGTTGAGTAGTTAAGGCGTGAAAGCTCGACTAACAAACAAATTCACTTTCGGGTTTGTAATATTAGTAAGGATGGTAATTAATAGTACACATTTCGATATTTTAAAAAATTGTGGACAGTCGACACCCCTACCCCCATGAGTGTGATTGTCACGTTCCCCCCGAATCCACCTGTCACATCTTGGACAGTCGGCATCCCCTCCTCTAAGAATGCAAACGTTATGTTCTCCCCCAAACCCCCTTGTGACATTGTGGACATACGACATCTTCTGCCCCTCATGAGTATGAAATTATGCACATCCACATGTGTGTCTGTGTTTAAAGTGTTGTAATGTGTGTTATTACAGGTGTGTACACGGTGACGGAGCGCTGCAGGGACGGCTGGTTCAAGGGCTGGTCGGAGCGCTCGCAGCGCTGCGGCGTCTTCCCCGGGAACTACGTTGCGCCTGCGCATCTCTCCGCGCACATACACAATCATGATAAGGTTATCTCTCTTTAACACGTTCTTTATACTGCTGCACCCTCAGTCTTCTTTAAGATTGTTTCCTATTTTCTCTACGATGCTTAGAATAAAACTCGGCTTAGGCGCGCTTTGTATTGAAAGGTTTCAATAAAGGGGGGTGGAAAACCTTGGAAGGGTGCACGCTATTATTCGAACGATTCGATATAAGTTCCAGACGTGCTATTTTTAGAATCCCATTGTATTCCGTTACCATGGCTGATGAGCTATTCTTTGTTTCTTTGTGTGGAATTTTTATAGAGGTGTAACGGTATGCGATAATATGAGTTATTTATCGAATTCGCGCACCAACATTGTTTTTTTATGATAGCATTGTTTCAGAGTTGGAGAATTATCTTAAAGATACAGATTATTCATCACGTACCAAAGAGGACGTATTTAGTGTGCGCATTCAGTTCGTACATGTAGTATTTATATATTATAGATTCGCGTTCAAAGCGTAGTCTTAGGTTTTTTTGTACTAGAATGTCTCTTTTTCCGAGTTTTTATTTTTATCGATTAGTATATACGAGTTGAAATGCAGGTTTCGGGTCCTTCGAGCCTGTGCGCGGTGCCGACGAGCTCGGCGGCCGCCGCGCACCCCGCACCCCCCGACGCGCCGCCGCGCGCGCGTTCACCTCTCCCTAACGGTAAGTCGCTAATCGTGTCTGTCTGTCTGTCTGTGTGTTCCCTTAGTCGAACTATTCTAATGAACTCGCAAGGAGTTTTCTTAGTCATTATTTTGAAATATGTTCCTTGTCGAAATCGATCAACCCTTAAATGCATTTTGTAGCCAATTGTCTACATTCCAATTATACTTCATTTTATTCAAAAACTTGAGTGTGAGGGTTTTCGTTACTCGAGCACGTTAATAATCACAGAAAAAATGTAGTCACTTTTCTACAATCATATAGAATATGAGAATTCCTACACTAATAAGTAATGACCACTTACAATAATATTAGTAATAAAGGAATACTGTTGCCGAAACTCTACATGTAATTTTTTCATTTTTTTTTTTTTATAGAAGTGAAATGTTCCGCTTACATACATACGACCATTGGTTTTTATTGATATAGATTTATACTTTAGGTACTCGATTATTTAAATGAAACTATAAAAAATATCAAATTATATGAAAATGCTTTTATTTCCTACAGCAGTTCAAACGTTAGCGTATCCTTGGAATCCGTCGTTCCAGCCGACGCAACAGAACACACCGAGAGTTGAGAAGGTTAGTTTTAAAAATCTATATTCTTATATTAACTATAGAGTAAATCAGTCATTTATTGGCAGTTTCAGTGTAAAAAAGAAAATTAAAAATATATATCGTTGTTAATGACAATTTAAACGAGAAAAAATTATTTGTTCCGATCTAGTCAACTGGTTTAAAAAAGTTACACGCTTATTTTATTGATTTATTTGGAAATCCAACTGCATACATGTGTTTTTATAAGATAGCGTATAATAAAAATTAAAGCAAAGACAGGATTTCACAATGAATAATAAAACAATAAATAAAGCAACGAAAATAATATAAATAGAAAAAACATATATTATTTACTGGTGTTTTAAAAGTATATGTGTGCGCGTACAGAGTTAGATATGTATACGTGCGCGCGTGCGCACGTGCGTCCCCGTGCGTACGTGCATATGTACGTGCGTATATCCTTTTCTATATTATTATTTACTTAATACCACGAGTTAATTTCACAAATTCACTTTTAAATGTATTCCGTGAATATCGGTTTCCTTTATAATCGGGATAAAGGCTCACTTACCATATATATAATATATATAGTCTTCACCGTCGCCGTTATAAGCGCCCACAAAGTTCGTCAACTTACAATATTAAAAACACTACAAATAATCCATGACAACAAAGTGCAATTGCAAGTGACCGGTTATCTTCGATTTTAACTTAGATATAATGTTTTAAAAATAATTTCAACCAATTTATGCCCTAACATAATAATAGTACGTTACGTTCCACCATGTTTTCTCATAAAAGTGGTTTCGTGTTTATTGGAATCAATTTTTCTACAATGAATATAATACGCAAGTTCAGCTTCATCTCGCGTTTGAAACGGCCATAAAGTTTAACACGAATCATGAATAGACTAACTTTTGTTCGCGGTTTCGCTTGCATTAATGTCAATTTGGTCTATCCCTTGGGAACAGTATATTTAATTTGGATGAAAGGAACCGCTCGTCGTTTACTCTATCTGACAACGTGTATATAAAATTTCATGAGGGTCTGTTGAGTTGTGAGACGTGAAAACGTGACAAACAAACAAAAACAGATAAACTCATATTTTCGTATTTATAGTATTGGTTAGGATTAATGACGTCATTACAAATGATGACATCTTTCCCATATTTAATCTATCAGTCGACTATGAATGACCATAGCAAAATTATTGATACAAAGGAATCTTAAAACCGGTAGATAAAGCTATAGATATAGCTATGGAAATATTTGTAGATATGTGAATCGTGACGATCGTAACGAGAATACGGTGTAAACTCTTTATAGAGAGTCATTCGCTATAACGAAAAACTCCTTATAACGTAGAAATAGGGACAAAAAAACAACTCTGCTTTGTGAAGTTTGTGAATGTACGGATGATTTTCATCATATGTTGTGTGGGAATGCGGCCGGACCAAGGATCAAATTGCATTGAAAAATGCTCTTAGGCGTCCTGGAGGGGAGTTGGAGAAGTAAATATTTATATTAGGAGACCCGGTGTCTAATGCGGCTCGGATAATTTATTTAAGTTTGTTTCCTTAATTTCTAAATGTTAGAATCAACTTTAATGATACATGAATCCAACGGAGTTACCTTACGAGGCTGGCATAGTCATCAAGGATGTACTGTGTAGCCTTGTTTATAATAAAAAGAAAAGAAAAAAATAACGTAGAAATTGGTTCAACGTGGATAGTTTACGTTATATCACGTACACTGATACATTGATTATTGTGCATTAGCTTCTTACTATTACGAAAGAAATACATTAACAATATATAAACGTTAGTAAATATTTTTGGTACTATTCTCTATGTTATCCAGTTTACAAAAGGTTCCGATTATGCCTTTGACGTGCCGATATAGAGACTTATAAAAGCTCATATGACTCTTTTTTAATAAAAGAAATAGAAAATTAATTAACACACAGAAAAGAAAAAGACAATGAATTGGTTTACTTTAGCTTATTTATATATGTGGATATGTCACACATTTATCACTATATAGTATAAAACAAAGTCGCTTTCTCTGTCCCTATATCCCTATGTATGCTTAAATCTTTAAAACTACGCAACGGATTTTGATGCGGTTTTGTTTTTAATAGATAGAGTGATTGAAGAGGAAGGTTTATATGTATAATAACATAAATTAAATAGTGGAGAAATATTGTTATATTTGAGGTAACGCCAAATTTAACACGTGCGGGCCACGGGCAGTAATGAATACAACAAAACTACTGGATCGATTTTAATCATTTTTTCAGTGAATGATATAGGCTATATATTTTATACCCGTGCGAAGCCGGAGCGGCCCGCTAGTATACTATATTTTGGAACCCTCTTATGTCATACATTTATAATTAGTAAATCCAACAGCCAAAAGAGAAAACGAAGCACGAACGATCAACTATATCGACCGGAGTGAGCCTGATGAAGCGTCTCGCCGCGATGAAGAAGTGCAAGTCCCCCCCACCGGTTGGCTACAGCATCGATAATCCCGTGTTCGAGGACACCCCCGGACCGGCTCCCACCAGCCTCGCGCCTCCCGATCATCATCACCGTCATCCGGTGCACGTCAGGTAAATAACTCGCTTTAACGATTTCGAACGTTTCCCGAGCGTATGATAATACTCGAACAGGGTCGGATTTAGGTTGGGAGGTCCCGGTGGTAAAGACCCCCCTAATAATTTTGGATTGGATTTATAAATATGGAAACACGCGCTTTGCGAAATAAGCTCTGTAATAATTTCGTTTAGAATTTTATTTTCTTGATAAAATCGTATCGTCCCTATCTTTCTCTTTAAACTTTATAGGCAAAGATGTATAAAATTCTTATAAGTTCTATCGGGGTAAATGGAATTTAAGTGTTGGACTGCAAAAAAGGCGAATGAAAGTAGAATACATGTGTGGTGCAGCCAAAATGATTAGGTGTGAGCATATCAGGGGGATGTTTGAAAATATCACAAGTGAAAGAAAATTAAGTCGTGGTGGCTTAGTGGTTTCACCGGTGTAATATCAACCCGCTGTCCGCAGGTTCGAACACCGGCATGTACCGACGAATTTTTACGAATTCGCTTACATTTACTAATTTAAATTGATTACACTAGCGGCTGATGGTGATTGAAAATATCGTGAGAAAGGGGAAATGTTATTATTGTAGTACCACCGTATGTGGAAAAATATAGAACTGTGGATTTTCTCAGAGTTTAAAATCGCCAATACGTCGTTGGCTGACGTGGATATTATGCTCATACCTTTCTTCGGGAAGAGGTCTATGGCCCTGCAATGGGTCTCCAGAAGCTGTTGATGATAGAGAATTTGCGAAGTAATATGTTAGCAGTTGTATTGTTGTATTTTTGGAAGAGGGTTAAGCATGAAGATGGATGGAAGTAGGAGTAGAAGAAGACCGAAGAAGGTATGTATGGATGTTGGACATTTCATGTGAAGCGGAAAACGAAAAAAAAATGAAGTTTCCTTCATTGCGTTTCCATTAGGTAGGGATGTTTATTTATCAAGTTATACTTGTCTAAAGAAGTGTTGTATTTGAAATTTCTATTTTGGATGTAGTTTTCTGAATTTTAGTAAAATGCTGCATATACAAAGTGTTTTGCTCCCTTAAAAAAACCCTCTAAATTCGGCCCTGATCTTAGTTATATTTCAAGTGGAATTAATAAATATTTAAAACCAAGAATGCGTAGTTTCTAAGAGACTCATCTGATATTACAATGAAATGGTAAATAAGTATTAAAAAAAAAACAAAATTTTTCTGATGGAAATATGAATATATCATATTTTATAAACATGTTCGGTCTTATTACAAACACAAATGAATACGCATTTAACACGAGTTTTACTAAACATTGTCTAAAATTTTAAACCTCGCTGAACACATGTTTAAAATACTTCATTATTAAAGCGTGTCCAAGCAGGGTCTAACTAAAAAAAGGTTAAAGTTTTTTTTTATGCTAACAACTCTAAATAGCAACCATTCCATTCAATCTCGTCATTCAAAAACGTTTCATTATACACAGATATTTTGCAAATAAATAGAATTTATGATATAATATTTTCGTTCAGATGTTCATTAGACAACTTATTTATTTTAAATAAAATTGGTAATTATTGTTGCGATACTTTGGTTGAAAGAAAATGATGTAATTGTTAAAATAATTAATATATAAGTTTAATACATTACGTCAATGTGCGTAAAGTGGAACAACAGTATAATTTCAGATTAAATACATTGTCAGATATCAATAATGTCATATAGTATTAATTATGATTTACTTATGAATCTCTAAAGTTGTACCAAATTAATTGTAACCACGAAATCTATGATTTACTACGAAACATGTTTGCCAATAAAATAATAAATCACAACAATAAGGAATTGTCAACTTAGGCATGTGTTAGACAATGTTTAAATTTAAATAGTGTCTATATGTGAACAAGGATAAGACACTCTTTTGTGATGAAACTAATTTCTAAACAGGTGTTCGACGCGTGTTTAACGATTTATTAATAAGTCGGGTTTAAACGACGGTTTGTAGTGCGTGCTATGCATTCAATCACAAAAAATAGTTTATTATTTAAAGTAGGTGACATATAGCGGTACATAGTTTTGCGGGTACAATTTTAATTCGAACTAACTAAATTGAGTAACAAATTATAATGTCTTTGTGCGTTTTTTTTTTTTTTTTTTTTTTCCGAACTGACCTACACTGCCAGCTTTTTAGGCTTTCACAGTTTCACCGGACTACTAAGGGGAGCGCTTAAGGCACTCACCCGATTTTATATAGACGACTAGCACAAGGGCGCACGGCACGCCTCGGCTTGGGCTGTCGTCGAAAACCCGAATCTAACTAGCTAAGCTAAACTAAGCTAAGCCTATCCGTATCATACCTGTATGGGTTCGTGAAATATACATGGTTACCAAGCATGTATGTTTCACGATCCCGTACACGTATTTTGTATCTGTCAAACTGAGTTCTAAACTATTTCAGTTCGAAAGGGCAAAAAAACAAACAAAAATAGCCCACCACTATGTGTACCTACAAGTGAGTGTGTGTGCACGTGTGTGGGGTGATCGGTGTTATGTTGTAGACGAGTGTTTGATCAGATCGGTGTTACTCTGTTCGCGCATGCAAGCTGCTCGAGGGCTCCATACCGGAGGATCGGACCTCGGCTAGAGCAGTTGCCGAGGGAGGCCTAGGATTGTGTGCTGGGGCAAAGTTCACAGCCAAACCGCGGCGGCGTGATCTGTGATTACGCGGGCGTGGGCGCGCACACGCTGTTCTACGAGTGACGAGAGGGTAATCTAAGTTACCTAACGTAATGTCATCGGGAGGGTCAGTAAAAATGTAACGCGGACGTCTTTTATAACGCGGCGCGCCTGGCAGTGTATCGTAAGTCGCGGCGGATACCACTAACGGATTGGGATGATTCATGGCTCTATCGAAATAGCTAGTTGTGAGAGTTTTAACGTACTCCCAGATAGACGGCATCTCCAGGTCCCTATGGAGGTCGACTCTCCGGATGTACCACGGGGCACCGATCGCCTTACGTAGAAAACGGTTCTGTATTTTTTGTAAAATCTTAAAGTTCGCTTTTGACATATGCGCGAAAACGGGACAGCTATATGTCAAAATCGGACGAATACACATTTTGTAGAGTGTGAGCTTGTGTCTGACGGACATTTTGCTCTTAGCACATAATAACGGATGCAGACGACCCAAAACCATAGCGGCTTTGTTTCGTACTCTCACTGCATGCTGCTTAAACGTGAGGCGTCTATCTAACGTGACACCGAGATATTTGACCGTAAGGGTCCAAGGAATCTCGGTGTCATATAATTTAAGGGATTCTATATTGCTCGGACGCGGACGCTGAACCGGATCGAAAAAGATTGCAGCGCTTTTCTCGGGATTGACCTCTATACGCCATCGAAGAAACCATTCGCCGAGTTCCTCGATGGCCCTATTCATGCGGATAGCTAAATGCGACGGCCGCCAATCGGAAGCATAGATTACTGTATCATCAGCGTAACAACCTACCTCGAACCCCGGGGACCGAGGTAGGTCACTGATGAACAGGTTGAAGAGGGAGGGCGCGAGGATGGACCCCTGGGGCACTCCTGAACGTATCGGGTGGGGCTGGGATAACTCACCATCCACTCTATAGCGGAAGGTCCTATCTGTGAGAAATTCGCGGATGATGTGAACTAAACTATCCGGAATACTAGACTTGAACAGTTTGTAGACTAGCCCGTCGTGCCAGACCTTGTCGAAGGCCTTGGCGACGTCAAAGAAGACCGCTATTGTACGTTTCGGTTTAGGCTTGGCCGGACTGACCTGGGGCTGGGGGTCTGCATTAAATTTCGAGAATATGTACTCCGTGAGGCGGTGTACTTGGTTCGTGCACGAGTGTTGTGCACGGAAACCGAACTGCTCAGGCGGCAGCAGATTCAACCTTGTTATCGTGGTCTGTAGGCGGTTCAGAAGGAGCCGCTCGTATAACTTGCCTAGTGTATCCAATAAACTGATAGGGCGATAGCTAGCGGGAAGCGTAGCTTTTTTGCCGGGCTTGTGAATGCCTATCACTATGGCCTTTTTCCAGACGGCTGGAAAGTGACCCTGGGACATGGCAGCATTGAAGATGCATACCAAAAGAGCTATGATGAAGTCAGGAAGGAGCTTCAGTACCTCGTTCCTGATTCCATCGGGACCTGGGGACTTCCTAAGCTTCAGACGCTTGATAGCGGCCGTCACTTCGTCAAAAGTAACCGGGGTTAGGGTATCCGCGCGAGGAGACGCGAGAAAGCTATCTACCGCGGATTTTATCGATTCGATATGGACAGGGTCAGTGTTAGCAGTGTTTGGAGAACATTGCTCCTCTAAACTCGCGGCGAGACACTCCGCCTTGTCTGTACTATCAAACGCGGGAGGCAACCCATGACCTCTGTCTAACGGGGGCATCGATGCACTCTGCTCTGATTTGAACTTACGCGTGAACGTCCAAAACGCCACATGGGACGGCTGGATATCCTCCAGGAGTCTGTCCCACCTGGCGCCTCGGATTTCTTGAATACGAGACCTAACTAACTTCCGTAAAGTACGTAAACGATCGCGATTATCTACAGACGGGTAAGTGTCGCAGGCTCGAGTCGCGGCGTTCTTTTCCGTGATCAACGCCCTCACGTCGTCAGGGAGTATGAAGCGGCGATCGTTCACCGCTTTGACCTCTCTCGAGGTCACCCTGACGGCGGTCTGAAGGTGTTCGACCAGGGAATCGATGGCCAGATCCGCGTCGGCTTTAGACACCAACACGTCCGGAATTCTATTCAGACTCTCCGAGGACGGATTGTCTTTTAAATAGCTACATAATTTTGTGTAATCAGCTGCGCGCACGGGCTGAAAATCTATATCGAAGTCCGATCCTAGCTGCAAGATGACGGGGCGGTGATCTGAGTCCAGTTCATGTACGACTTGTATGAGTCGCACCGGAAGCTGGACATTTTTCAAAAGAGCTACATCTAACACTGTCGGTCGACAGTGATCCTGATAGTGAGTGGGTTCCGGCGGGGCTATGACGTCAAAAGCGAGATCGCCACTTAGTTTGTCGAGTGTCGCCCCGTTGCGGGACGTACTCGAACTATTCCAAATGACGCTCCCACTGTTGAGGTCCCCGGCTATGATGACAGTGTTACTTAACGCGAACAAAGCCTCCAGGTCGGACCTGAGAAGCTCTAAACTCGGCTTTAAGTATGCGGAAACTAACGTTATATCGGGGTGACCGGTCATTCCTAACCTGCACACTGACACTTCCATATTTGTGAGAACGGGCGGGTCTATCGGCATGCAATATAAACAACGCTTGTAATAAATTAGAGTGCCACCCCCGCGGGCGACACGGTCGTTTCTAACTAAGTTATAATTCGCGATTCGCGGATTATTCATATTCGGCTTTAAGAGCGTTTCCTGTACTAATAATATATCTATCTGCCTATCGCGTAAGTAGTCGGCTACTAAATCGCGTTGCGTGCGGAGACTTCTCGCGTTGAAAAACGAAAGACAAAGAGCGCGTGGTTTAATTTTACTCGGCGGAGTGAATTTTATTTATTATTAGTCCCTACTTGTTCGCGAGCGAGGCGCTGAATTGTCGCGGCAATGCCTGGGAAGGCAGAGACCGCGCTAAGTAGCCCGATATCACTATTCCCGTTAACTATGTCGTTAAACGCAATGATGTCTTCGATACTATGCTCTAAGAGCACCTGGGACAGCCAGTCGATGCCCGACCGAGTAAAAGAAAAGAAGTGAGATGGCTGGGCAGGTTGGGCGGGCAACGCTTTCGGAGCGACAGGCCGAGCCTGCACCTGAGGCTTGGAAGCCTGAGGTTGAGGAGGCCTGGGAGCCCAGGGGGCCACAGGGGCCCGCCAGGACTGGGGGGCGCGCGGCACAGAAGGTGCCACGCTCGACGCCTGGACCGGCGCTGCCGGGGCACGGGAGGTGCCCGGCAGGCCCGGGAAGGCCTCCACGGACATGAGAGGTGGAGGCGGAGGACGGGCGGAGACAGCCGGAGGCCTACGGGCTTGTCTTCCTTGCCGTGGGCGTTGCGTGCGCGGTGCACGGGGACACCCGCGATAGCTCGCAGGGTGACCCGCATTGCCGCACAGAACGCAGCTAGGAGGCTCGGGGGTCTCGGGAGTGCGTGCGCACTCCTTCGTGGAGTGGTCACCCAGGCACTTGACGCACCTGGGGCGCAGATGACATCCGCGGGCGGAGTGGCCATAACTCTGGCAGTTATGGCACTGCGACGGGGCTTGGGACTTTCGTGGCGGCTCCACGGAGATGCCGGTGAGGCCACAAATGGAGGTTAAAGTAAAAATGGCCTTCCCTTCCAGGGAACGGTCAAGGATGACCAGGGCCATAGGGTATGGGGCTTTTGTGCGGGGGTGGTACATGCGATGTACTTCCCGCACTGGGAAGTTTTGCTCCTTAAGGGAGCAGGATATGTCCTCGGTGGATAGCTCCACCGGGACGCGCCTGAGAACGGCGCGAAGGAGGCGCTCCTCTTCGAGCGCGTGGGTGTAATAGGCCAGCTTCCTCTCTCGGAGAAGAGAGGTCAGCTGGCGATGGTCAGTGGAGGTGGGAACCTTCACCTGAATCCCTTGCGAGATGTTTAGGGCTGAGGTGTAATGAATCGAGGACTCATTCATCTTTGTGGAGATCGCGAGCCAGGAGGACTTATCCTGGATCACGACCGGAGGTCTTTGTGCGATCAGTGATCGGCCTTTTATATTCAGTTTCGTGTCTTTTTGTTTGCGCATGTGTTTGTGAACGAATTTTTTTTTTGTGTGCTTGATATCGCATTGTTTGGGCTAACAACACACCAGCATCCCCAATGTTGTTGCATTTGTGTGTCTTTTCTATTTGTGTCTGTGTGAAGTGTCGACCGGTTTTATTTTAATAATGAGCTTTCTTAATGTAATTAAAAAAAAAAGATAAAAAATAAAGTGCGTCAAATATTATTTATTAAAATCAGAATTTTATTAGGATGAAGTATTTTTGTAAATAACGAACCGTATAAATATTAAAAATAAAATAAATCCGACGTTTTTAAAGTGAAACTTCTTAGACCAAGTTATGTTATTGTAGATATTATAGGAACTGCAATATATACTAAACATATTTTAAAGCAATAAAAGTATTCGTAGTTGCTATACTAACTGTTATACAAAGAATGGAATGATATTTAGTACAAATATGAAATTTAAATCTTTCAGAAGATTAAAGAAGGAAATAAAATATCATGGCGTGAATTGTACGTAAAATATTATATTAGATTAAATGTAAAAAGGATAGGTAATGCGCAATGCGCATGCGTGGTAGTGTTGTATCACGCAATTCGACAGAGAGTAGAAATGATTCGTTCACTCTTTAAATTTACTGAATTAAAGTCAGTGAAGTAGACATATTACACTTTTATTGTGCCTAAAGAATATTATTTCTTACACTGATTATTTGGTAATTCATCTTAAAACGTGTATGTACCCGCCACTCTTCACATTGGCAAAATTGCCTACATAGACAGATGATTGGAAAAAAGAAGTATCACTTTAAAGAGAAGTTGTAAATGAATAGATATTGATTGATAATATACGGATATTGATTAAGAATATACGGATATTGATTGCGAATATACGGATATCGATTGAGAATATACGGATATCGATTGGGTCTCACACGGTCGACACGTCACTATGAGGTGCGGGGGCGCGCAGGTCCGGCTCGTGTCCGTCGCAACTGTTGCGTGCGCTACCCGTGAGCACTACTGCGGCGGGTAGTGCGGCAAGTAGTACAGCGGGTAGTGCGGCGGGTAGTACAGCGGGTAGTGCGGCGGCGGGCAGCACCCGGCACAAGGAGCGCAACACGGCCTATACCGTGCACGACCATCACCATCCGCACAGGTTATATGCACACGCCAGCATATATGCCGATCGTTGACCACGCTTTTATCCAAATACTGTAATGCTTTGTGGTTGTTACAAATTTTTACGAAGTTTTTTTTTTGTTTCATGACACGACACGTTGGATTTGAGTTAATCAATTTTGTATCAATATAAAGAAGTGTGGTTAGCGAACGGTATAGATATACAAGATTACAAGTGCATACACGGCATTAATTTAGTGCACAAATAATGCTAACTAAGATATAATAACGTCACACGCGTTATGCGAGAGTTTTATTTTATTTTTTATCCCCACTGGAAACGGGTCCTTTAAACTTAATTTGTGCTATAACGAAATGGTGGCTTATTCGATAGAACATGTCAAAATTTATATACCATGTTATTATTTATAATTCATTTTATTTGTACTTAGATACTAAAGCATATTTAACCAAAATGTCATCAGTATAATAAAACTCCACGCATATTTAAAGGTGATCTCCAATAAAATGAGATACCGCGTACGTTTCAATTGAATGCCTTGAATGCACACTTGTATATATACATGCAAATTTTATTCAAAGCTTGATTGTGTTTATGTTTCGATTGCTTGTTTCATCTCACGCAATGTCAAAGGAATCGGTCACTCTTAACAATAAGTTTGAATGTATAAAATAAATATTCGTGAAGTAGGAAATTAACGACTAACCGATTAATTAAAAATAATAATTTAAAAAAAAAACGAAATATAACATCAACAAATTAGGATGTAAATGGTTGGGATATACACATAACTTACATAGTACTGTTCTATACACATTTCAGTTTTATTCCAAATTTCTCGGACTATATTTAAGTTGTAAGAGGTAATCTTTGTAAAATGTATAATCATCTAGTTTTGTGATAAATCGACGTACGGGGTTTAAAGAGTAAGGTCATTCAACATCGTCGGTACAGCTTTATATGTACGTCAATATTAGTTATATTATGAACGACAAAGTTTGTGAGGATGATGAATAGATGTCTTGTGGTTACTCTTTCACTCAAAGTCTACTGAACAGATTTTAATGACACTTTACTGTATTATATCTCGTATATCAGAATGCGAATGTCAGTTTGTTATGCTTTCACGTCTTAACTACTTAACCGATCATCACGAAATGTTGACACGTTCACAGGGGTACAGAAAAGAGCATAGGGTGTGTCTTTCATCCTGAAAGGAGTACTGTTCCAAAGGGATATATGAAATCTACATTAACGCGATTGAAGCCGCGAGCAAAAGCTAGAGATATTGTTTAAATTGGTCAAAATATCACGATAACAGGTAATTTGATTGATGAAGCGTTGCTTTGCAGAAATCTGTCATTAAAAATTAGGGTGGACATTACTTCGCACTTCCGCTTATTTCTAAGCGGAGCGGAAGTGCGAAGTAACGTTCACCCTTATTGTTGGTAACAGGTAAGTTTGAAAAATTTCTGTCATCTAATGGCTATCTCAGGTAATAATGTATGATCGCATTATTTATAAAGATACATATGCAGACGAAATCACAGGTGATCGCTAGTTCCTTTATACGTACGGGTTTTTGAGTCGTTATTTATTGTCACGTGAAGTTAAAGAATGATCATTTACAGAAGTTCGACGGAAGGACCGTGGCAAACGCAACATCGTAAGTCGCAATCGCTCGATGTAACGGCCACCAGAAGAGACAGGCACCATTCACAGCCTGTGAAAGAGAGGTAAGGCAGGTTTTTTTAACGATTTCCTATCCAGGTTCTCCTTTGTTTCGATTCCATTCGTGATGATTTTTATCTTCGTATGTCACATTCTCAGCAGATTCCGCTGTATAGTCCCGTACCCTCCGAACTCGGAGTACGAACTCGAGTTGAAAGTGGACGATATAGTGATAGTGTCGAAGAAGAGAGGCGACGGTTGGTACAAAGGGACGTTGCAACGCACGGGTCGGACCGGTCTATTCCCGGCTTCCTTCGTTGAGAGTTGCCCGCAAGAATGACAAAGGCCGACGCCAAGTTGGTTCGGCACGTTGTTTTAGCTAATTTGTAATCCTCACCACGAGAACCTAGCAAATTATTGATTGATGATCTTGTTACTTTCCATCATGAGTACGTGATTGAATGTTACTTTATACTTCCGGTTGGAATTAATTGACTGCCACCTGTTTTTTACATCTTAAGTACTTGATTGATTGTTACTTTGCATTTCCGCTTGGAATTGATTGGCCGTAGACACGTCTCACTGCAATAAACAATATCTGATTTACACAACGTGTATCTGAAAAAGTTAAATCTGAAACTAGTAATAGAAGGAATTAACTTGCAATTAATTCCAGGTGATGATAGTGGAAAGTAACATCCAATCAAGTCGTAGCAAATTGTGGAGACATACATAGATGCGTTCGTAGTGAATGTTTAATGTCAGCACAAAATAGAAGACTCCTATTTACATATCAACAATTCTATGATAATTGATTGGCAACCGACGATTGTTTTTTTTTTTTTTAATAAATTGCCTAAAATATGTTGTTTTTATTAGACAATTGGTAACGACAGTGGTATGTTACGGAAGAATTATAGAATTTTATATTTCAATATATCTTCAATATAACACGTCTAAGAAAATCATACAGATCACATCAAGATTGTGGTACAATAATAACACGTGCACGAATAGTCTCTCTTTACGAAGAAAGTTGAATCGGAATAGTTTTGTAAATAATATCTTTTCCTGGATTTCAATACAGTCACTAGCTTCTCGTAGCGTGGATTCTAGAACTATTTATTTATAATTATAAAATTATGGTCATACTCCAATGATATTGTTCACGAAGATACGTGCGCCACTGTATGTAGTCACCTTGAAGATTCAATGAATAAATGTAATCGCCCGGCACCGCTGTATGTGACGGTTTGAAATACTGCAATAATTAAAGGGAATGTTATAGCATTTGGATAGATACGGCGTTGGTCTGTTGAGTTTTGATGAATTTTTTAAATAAGATATTACTTTTATTTAAAAAAAAAAACTAAAAAACGGATTTTAATACATATTTGGAAGCGTTTTCATCGATTTCTTTTTTTATAACAGCTAAATGTTCAGTAAATACAGATGCAAATAACTTTTTAAAATATAGACGTAGGCACTTTTGAAACAAGTCAGATTTACAGATGTTTTAAAAAAATGCTTCATGATTTTACTTCCATTTAAAAAAATGTGTATTCATTATTATTTTTAAATATTCCCGCTAAAACATTCACGATTTTCATGGGATGATATTGACGTCACACCTTTTTAAACACTATCCTCCTTCCTCATGAACATGCCAAAGTGTAAATGTCAGAACATTGTTTCGGAAGGTGTGACGTCATATGTTATGATTGATGTTTCCCTTCACGTGATAACAGTAATGAATTATTGATTTTGTATTTAATAATTTAAAAAATATGTAAATAAATAATATAACATGATATACAGTTTTTTATATATTCTAAAGTAATGGAGAAAAATAAATTGTTATTATTACAATTTAGTGTCTACACCTTTATTGTTTATATATCTCTTTTATAATAATCCCAAGTGTATTACATCGCCGAATTTAATTTATAAAACTCTTGATATACGGTAAGTCAAGAATTAACATTATATTTTTTTTTTTTGGTGCATAAGTCTATTTCCCTTATTGATAATAAACAAAATACACTGTTATTGTGGGGAGTTTCCATTACATATTGTACACGAAAATTCTTCCTTTTAATAATTCGTGTATATAATTTTTTTTTAAATAAAACTATGCGGGCCAAATATATGTGCGTGTCCAGAGAGAATTATAATGATATTCTATTTTTATAGTTATAGAGATAAAATGTCATAACCTTGAAAAAAAAATACATACACCTCATTTGTAGATTGTTTGTATATAATTTTCCGATTTCATTATTTTTATATTATTAGAGAGACGATACATCTAGAGACAGAATCGTTCTATTTCACTTCATACCGCACATTGGATTTAAGAATTTTCTGGAAATACGAATGTCAAATATTTCAGTATAGAAGTTACAGAATTTTCTAGTGTGTTCTATTATTATCTGTGTATATATATATATGAAGTGAAATAGAATGAGTCCCTCACTTATTGAACACTTTCATATTAGTTTTAATTGAAGTTCGTATTTTGACTATTTAGATAAAATATTTTATACCTTTTTTGTTCCTGGCAACCCAAACGCCTCGAAGTATTTGTATTGTGTTTTTTAAACCACCGGATTAATTTTTCCGCCGTTAATTCCTTCAATGGTAATATTTAATTTCTGTATTTTTTATATTTCTTCTAATACAGTTTTAATTATACTAAATTAAGTTGTCTATTACAAACAAACAATATTCATAGATTAAAAATTAGTATTTTAATCTTAACGTATCTGTGGTTAGATTTTTTTTGTGTAATATTTCTTATGAATTAGGTTTCGTATACGCTTATTATTTGTAATTCTATATATTTTTTTTTTCGTTTATAAGTTACTGCCATATTAATATTTCTTTACAAGGTAACTTGAATTTCACATTCGATGTTTAGATTAATTAGTGTATTTAATTACTTAGTTGGTCCGATAACGGATTAGAATTAAACTAAAGAAATTATTTAGGTATCGACAATGTTTTTAAGCCTATTATTTATATTAGAATTTAAAATAATAACAATATTGTAGCGTATGAATATATATATATGAATTTAAATTTATAATTTTGGAATTTGATAGGCGAATATATTAAAATGATATTTTTAACTCATTTAGGGAATTAAAACTGCGTATAAATAGAATGTTCATCGATTTAATTCGTGGTTTGTTTCATCGCAATCGGTGTTTTTGATAATTTTTCGTTTTATTAAAAAAATATATATATATAGTAAAAATTAAGCTGTAATAATGTTTTGTGTGATTTTTTAAAATGTAAGTCCAATATTTGTGTCCTGATTGCACTGTTGGTTTTTGTATAATCATAAAATAATGTATACATTTCTTTGTGTTGCCATAGACAAACATACTTTTATATTCGTATAGTAGAAATAACAATTGCTCGAAAATTCGAGGTTAATTTAAATAAAAAGAAATGCGAATTTTATAGCTGATTTTTTTTATATTGAATGATGTTTTGTTATAATATAGAAGAAAAATATTAAAACAATAAAGTTTTAAAAAATCGATGTCTCTTCTGATGTTTTCTATTATAGTCTTTTATAATTGTAAAATCTAACGGCTCAAGTGTCCAATGAATTAGTTATACCTGTTTTGTATTTTACTTACATTTGTTTGTGTCAACGGTTTATGTGTGTAATAAAAATTATGTGAAGTATGAATACTCGGTATTTGGGGAACGAGAGATGAAACATATGAAGCATTGCATTACCAAAAAAAAAATCATTATATATCGCATTTCGCTTTGTCTTACGTATTTGGACACTTCTTTTAATTACAAACTTTTATTTAGCTGGCAATGTTTGTTAGGGTAAAATCTTCCAAGCTGAATTAGATCCAGTTCCATTAAACTTACGATATTGAAATTTTTCAAATTTGTTCAGTTCTGAAGACAATACACGAAAATAAAATAAAAACAAAATGGCATAATTCAAAATGGCTGCCATACATATTGAAAAAAAATCCTGAAAAATAGCGTATTTCAAAATGGCGGCCGCAGTACATATTGAAACAAGATCCGATTAAGTCTTTGGCGCAATTGTATAAAAGCTTGTTTTTAAATATTAATTTATATATTCTATAGGTTTTAATGTTTGACCTCAACCTCGCCTGATGGGTCTATTTAAAATAAGCACGCTAAATCTAGAGTCTCATTCACAAGGATTCGAATATATTTCGATCGGCGCGGTGTTCGAATACGCTACAAAAAGTGATTAAAAAATGATGGGCTTGTAAGTTTTTAAAAGACTGTAATTACGAAAATATTGTAAAAATGTAAAAATCTCTCGTTCTCCATTAAACTATTGTGCATGCAGATTTTTTTATGTGTATTTTATCCTAGTTATTGTAATGAAGAAAGGCGTGAAAGAACTGAGTTTTTTTTAATAGGTTGTGACCTAGTTTGTTGTTCATACCAATACATCTTGATTATTATTTATATTATTCAATTTTCTAAGCAAAAAATATCCAGTTTAAGAATAGCCATAAAACATTAAAAAACATGTCTTTCTTTTTGTATTTGTAGCTTATAATTCTTTGATATAAAAATGTTGATATTCTGTAAAAACAAGGCAATGGTATCAAGGTCAAACAGCCATGCTATATGTAATTTTTATTTATGGCTGCGTGTGTGTTTTCTTTATAGATATGATATTGTGCCTGTACTCCACACAACGAAACCTTAAGAAATACTCTTATTAATTAGATATATTCCTAAAGTATGTATATGATTTAATAATATATCCTTCGAGATGATTTTACAGATCATATAGTTCCATTGGTTGTTATTTTTTTATTTCACTGTACAATGTAATTTATGATCGTTTTGAAAATATTCGACTATGTTATTTATGTACTCTTAATTCATACAATCATATATAATGTAAAAATGTAAGGAAATCATATCGAACAATTAAATTAGGTACATATTTAAAAAAGAAATAAACATTTCTTCTTAACAAAATCTTGTTTTATTGAGTTTTATTGGTAGAAAAATAGTATTTTGAATAATTGGTTTATTTTAACATGGCTAGCCACATTTTTATTGGTTACGAGTTTGACCATAATCTCCTTCCATTGTATTATAGTTCATCTTTAATCAGTTTCAAAATTTCATCTTCCTCGTCGTTCCACTCATCCGGATTCGACGCCATCTGCCCTAGAGCTTGCATGCGCCTCTCCATAGTCACTTTATCCAGTATATGTTCCATCTTCATATGCATGCAATCGTTAAAGACCGAAGCGTATTCGCATATCTCGAAAATTCCATCGGCGGCGTCCGTACATTCGTCCACAGCGCTTCTCAGCCGCGACATCACTTCACTATCGTCCCCATAGACGGCTCTATTCGCTTCTAGAAGGTTCTGTATATTTACTTTATTGTTCACGATTATCGAATTCCTTTTTAAAATACACGCCACGAAACATTTACCCTGGAACGTCGACTGAGGTATTCTTTTTAAGAAATTTTCCACGTCGACCATCGAAGCTCTGACTTGTCGAGCGCACTCCGTTAAATTCTTCCTAAATGGTTCCACTTCTTGGTTCATCTTATCGTACTTATTAATATGTTCCTCTTTACTCATTGGTGTGAATGAGAGGGCATCGTAAAACACGAAGGCAAAAAAGAGAAATATTGAAAAGTATAGGAAAGTTTTCATATTCCTTCGTCGCACGTCCGATTCCATCTGACCTAGGTGGTATTGTTTTTTAGTTTTATCCGTTTAATTGGCCGTTATCACGTCATAAAAGCTTTTGTTGTTGACGTGTATTACAGTTAGTGGGTCGGTTTTTAAGTCGTGCAAAGCGGCCATAACTATAATCTTAATTGCGTTTAAAACCGCGAATGCGTTTCGCACTGGATGTGTTTTGTTTTGTAATCGTTTCGACGCTTGAAATTTTAACTTCCTCTCGTGACGAGACCTATTGTTAATCGCCTACTATTTGCTAAGATTTCGAAAGGTTTTCACTTAAATGTTTTGTAATTTATCAGATCCAAGGTCACTGAACATTGCCCGTGGACACAATATAATCGCTTAATCAATATAGTCTTAAGTGATACCCATTTAATGTAAATTGTAATTCTACTTAGATTTTTAAATGATTCATTAGATAATTTTTAAATGAGTATTAGAATTACAAGAATTTTGATTACTAGCTGACCCGGCGAACTTCGTACCGGCTAACAGTCGATTCTTTAATTATTTTTTTTTAATACTTATTCTGCTATTCGGGACGCTATATAGTGGTATTTTTTTATATTATAGGGGGCAAACGAACAGGTGATGGTACACCGGATGACCAGGAACACCTGATGTTAAGTGATCACCGCCGTCCATAGACACTAGCAACACCAGGGGGAGTCGCAAGTGCGTTGTCGGCCTTTTAATATACGTGGGCCTATAATAAATGTTACCATCGTATATATATTGACATTAAGATTTATGTGATACTAACGTTATTCAATTGTTTTTCCTTCCCGGAACCTCTCCACTAACACTTAAACTTTATAGTGTTATAAATATCTAAATATGTATATCGCTTATTATTTTCATATTAGGTAAATGACTACTAAGCATTCTAACAATGTTTTATATTTAGAGTACTTCTTATGATTGATCGAGATACTGTCAATCTTAAATGATCAATCATAAGCAAGTGTTATAAATGTCTAAATATATCAATTATTATTTTCATGTTGGTTAAATAATTGCTAATGATTATTATAAAGTTCTATATTTAAAGTACTTCTTATGATTGATCGAGATACTGTCAATCTTAAATGATCAATCATAAGCAAGTGTTATAAATGTCTAAATATATCAATTATTATTTTCATGTTGGTTAAATAATTGCTAATGATTATTATAAAGTTCTATATTTAAAGTACTTCTTATGATTGATCGAGATACTGTCAATCTTAAATGATCAATCATAAGCAAGTGTTATAAATGTCTAAATATATCAATTATTACTTTCATGTTGGTTAAATAACTGCTAATGATTATTATAAAGTTCTATATTTAAAGTACTTCTTATGATTGGTCGAGATACTGTCAATCTACAACGACCAATCATAAGCAAGTAAATTGGTGGGGATGAAATCACAATAGCGGGCATTCAGAGGTATGTCGGGCATTCGTTATTCAAGATCGAGAGCAAACACATGGAATATATCGCCTTTAGGCTGTTGTAAGTAAAACGGTACTGTAATAAGACTGATAGTTAATACTGTGTGAAGTGTTTTTGTATTTAAAGTCTCTGCTACTGGTTGATGAACTAACACGGTTTACATCTCGGAAGCGGGATTAATACTGTGTGAAGTGTTTTTGTATTTAAAGTCTCTGCTACTGGTTGATGAACTAACACGGTTTACATCTCAGAAGCGGGATTAGCAACTTAGTGCCCACAACAAGATCTAAAATACGCATAAGTATTTGGTGAACATACTTAGAAAACGTAAGGGTTATTTATTATTTTATTTCGTTATGTTTATCTACCCTCGTGGATCCTTCTAAAGAATATTTTATTTCAATTTCAAATGAGGTGAGGTCGTGATTATCGAAGTAAAAATGAGACAACAAGTTTATTTTTGTTGTGTATAGACCTACGGTTTTAAAGTTTAAAGTAGTAACTACGAGCATACATTTTTTTTGATACATCAAGACTTGCTAAGGCCAAAATAACAAGTGTAAGCGTTTATTAAATGTGCTGACCCAGCTTGTTGACGAATTTAGCTCTTTTGATTATAGTAAGTTGTTTTGTTAAAGCAATAATAATATATCCGTAGGTAATGAAAAAAAATCCTGTATTAATTGTAGTGTATTTTTTCTTGTAATATACGTTGAGTCTGTGACTACGTGGATGAATGAAGGTACTCTTAAAATGCTGGCGCCTCCACAAAGATTTCGTGACACAACATGAAACCGTATCCATGGTCGCGGGCGTATGTGCTCGAGACTGAAAAAAAAAATTGTGGCAGTCTCCGCAGTCGGTTGCAGTCCGGGTGGTCCAGGGTAAGGCTATCGCCACGGGCGATTGGTCAGTCCCGCTCCAGTTTGCATTATATGAGAAGGGCGAGCTAACGATATCGTCGTCATCGGCGCTCCAGGACACGATCACGTGTTCTGGAATGGCAGGTGACGCGCCGTGCATAATCGAGGTATTCACCTAGGCACAGAACTTTGCGCCTTCGCACACCGTCCTGTGAAGTAACACGTCGCCGTAATCCCGAGTGAAATAACAATTTATTCATTGAAATATTCGATTGTGCTCTTAGGGCTTTGTATAATACAAGCGATCGCAATAGGTATCGGGTCTTAAATAGTGTAATGCCTGGATTTTGATCCTTTTATGCAAAAAACAAACGGTTAATACATGCCTTCACAAAGTTGACTAATCTGCACGGATCTAGGGTGGAGCGATAAGTAAATAGTCCATTACGCCTTACCAAAATTAACAGGGGTAGCTAAAACTTATCACGGTTCCCTCGCTTCTATTTTTTTAGGCCAGAATGGAAACTACAGTTAAAAGATTTTTCCCCAACTAGGGATAATTATGCTCATTTACTAAAATGCTCCACAAAAAGGTACGCCATAGGGAGTTGCTCTTATATCAATGTGAAATGTGAGGAAAACGTGCAGTCGACTGTATCATAGCAATATAGAAGATCGTGGTGTTAGATTAGAAGCACAATTTGAAGACTGCAAAAAGTGCTGCTTTGTTGTGAGGGACAGCAGCTGAGGTAAACACTAAATTTTGATTGCAAAAACGGGCAGTTCGAGTAATGTACAATGAGGGACCTCGCGAATCATTAAAGGCTAAGTTTCAAGAATTCGGTGTCTTAAATCTGGCTTCCCAATACGTTCTTGATAATTTAAAGTATGTTCGCAAAAACTAGAAATTGACAAACTGATCGTTCCATGTTTTAGACTCGGTAAAACCAGTAACAGTGTTAGATTTTTTGCATAACAAAGTCCCAAAACATATTACCGATTTGCTAGATTATGAGTAGTGCCATTTTAAGCGGGTTTTGATGTCGAAAGGGCTTTTATAGAGTGGATCGATAAGTGAACGATGGTGATGTTTGGAATTGACTCCTTTCTGTACACCCACTAAAATTGATTGTAACATATACATATATATGTGTATGTTAAAAAGATAAGCGCCTTCTTAGGGCCTAAATTGTATAAAGTATATTTGATTTGAGTATCTGGTTGATTTAGGAAATGAGGGTACTTTGGTCCGTCTCGGTGAAGCTTAACGTTTAGCATAAGACTGGAAGGTAGGAGAGGTGCCTTTATTAGGGGATAGGTAACGTACCATATAGCCCACTTGGTAATGCGAATGTCATGATCGAGGTGCAGGAGTGTAGTAGAAAATTACGTGGAGATTGGTAGTAGATGACTTTTTAAACAATTGCCCGGTACTATTAAGACTACACTTTCACGGAAGGACCCTCTGTCAAAATGATAAAGTCTGAATCAGGTGTTTTAAGCGTGGAGTCTTATTTTATTTGCGCACTCTTATTCGTGTAAGAGACCCGCATTAAATACGGCGAATTAAGGGTGATCCGGGTTAACTAGCGCCCGGGTTAACTAGCGCAAATCTGTTTCAGTTCTTGTGCTTCGTCTTACGCATTAATGTATATGAACGGTATTTTGATTCGGAGAGCATTTTAGTTACTCTGTCTCACCAACCAGTTTAATTATGGCCCAAAAGACAAGCTTCATTAGTATACAATTTAAAACTTTTACTCAATCATGCGGTATAAAGCACGTGTCGCCACACCCCCGAAAGAATGTAGCAATAAATCTAGACAGGCCAAATGGCTTATGGGATGAACATTTACCAGACTTACAGTTGGGTATTTTGCTAAATGACTTTACGCCTGAAGTGAGGGAGAGTTTAGACAATATTAGGACTAGCGCTGGTGGCCTTATTAGGACACAACAGGTGAAGAAAAAAAAAAAAACGGTAGGGTAGGTATAAAAAGATGGGAATGAATTAGAAGGAAGGCGATTTGGTTAGAGTATAAAGAGGTGCGATGTGTATAGAACAGTCAAAGAAGCTCGAACCTAGAATTAAAAATGTGCTCCCAACGATAGATTCGTGGTCGAGGATATGCCTTTCACAAAGTCTAGTTAGAGGTTTGCGGCTATAGTAGCTATTGATAAAACATATCGTTGGATTCGTTTCAACGAACCCGTACCAACCGATTCCGACTCTGGTTGTGGCGATTTGTAAATTGACGTATAAATTAATGTATTCATTCAAATGAACATTGATATTGTACAATCCAGAAATAAACTGGTTTATTAGAGGCTGGCTAATAATCGATTATCAAATTGGTTGTCGTTGATTACACAGTATGCTTAAAGTAAAAAAAAAAAAAAAAAAAAAAAGAATATGATGTTATGATAATAGCAATGTTAATGTGATTCTAGGTACCAATGATTAGTGTCATGTATCATCGTAAATAGCTAAAGAATTTAGTGGCTGAAATATTTGCTGGTCAATGTCGTCGACCAGTAAATACCGATTCATTAGGGTCACGTACTGATGAATTGGTGTGAGGTGCCAGGTAACTGGTACCTCGCATTTTAGCAATTAGTTCAACAGTATCTACTGGGCAACGTCATGGACTAATAAATACACTACCAATATAAAAATATGTGGCTAGGCTATGGAGGGATGTCAGGTAACAGACACCCTTAAAAGCAATGTTAACGTGATTGTAGGCTTCGATGAAAGTATTTAATGGCTGAAATATTTGCTGGTCAATGTCTTCGACTAGTGAATACCGATTCATTGGTTAGGGTCACGTACTGATGAATCTGTGTAAGGCGCCAGGTAACGGGTGCCTCACATTTAGGCAATTAATGTGTGGCACCGGTAACAAACATTGTGTCAGACGGTTAGAAGCGCGGCTAACGGTACCAGCTGCACCGCGCGCGATCTGCGCGCCTCGACACTGCGAGCAACCCCCGCACGTCGTGCACGCAGTCTTCCGAGATAGTCATCCCACGCTACTGGTCAAGATACCCGTGATTAGTGTCATGTATCATCGTAAATGGTTCAAGTATTAAATGGCTAAAGTATTTGCTGGTCAACGTAATGGATCAGTAAATACCGATTCATTGGTTAGAGTCACGTACTGATGAATCGGTATGAGGTACCAGGTAACGGGTGCCTCGCGTTTTAGCAACTAGTGTAACAGTGTATATACTGGCCAAGGGCATGGATCAGTATATATACTGCCAATATATAAAAAAAAAAAAAAAAAAAAATGTAACAATGCCAGGGATGTCGGGTAACAGACACCCTTAAATTATAAAGATTTGCTGATTAAGGTTATGGATTATGACATAATGTAAAGTAATCTTTAATTAGATACTAAATTTAATGTATCACTAAGCCAGTGAGTTATATTTTTTTAATCGTATGGCTAAAACATTTAATTCTCTCAGCCATTTAAAGACGTCGTCGGTAAGATTGATCAGTTTGTCGGGGCAACCGTTGTATTGTCGAAGTGGACATTCCTCGATGATGTGTTGGATTGTTTGCCTTTCCGCCCCGCAATCGCAATGTGCAGCTCGGGGTCTACTTTCTGCACATGGGCGCTACCTAACCACACCGGGGAACAATATTCCGCTACAGGATACACCAACTAACTGGCTGTAGTTCTCAATACATCGGCGTTTGCGTCCCAACTAGTTCCAGTCAGTTTTAGAAGCACGTTATTTCTAGATTGCAGTTTCCGCGAAGTCTTTTCAAAATGCTCTTTGTATGTAAGTGAACGGTCAAGTACAACACCCAGGAACTTGGGGTAATGGTTGTGACGCAACTGTATGCCATTAAATGAAACCTTTAGCTCACTCCTGGCTAATTGGTTATTCAAATGGAAACATGTTTCTGTTTTACTTACGCTAGGTATCAAACGCAAAGTTTTGAGGTATTCTGCCAGAATTTTCATGTCTTCTGATAATGTAACTTCCATAATCAGGCATATATCATCAGCGTAAATAAATTTATAGGTGGAGATAGTACCTGGCAAATCATGTATATATAGGTGGAGATAGTACCTGGCAAATCATGTATATATAGGTTAAATAAAGTTGGGGCTAAAACATAACCCTGAGGAAGGCCATTATTTAACAATCTGAAATCGCTAGCCGAAGAACCCAGGTGTACTCTGAATAATCGCTGTGAAATCTTATTGGATATAAGCTGAACAATTTTTGTACTCGGAACCACAGTCAACAGCTTATATAATAAACCCTCTCGCCATACGGTAGCATATGCGGCAGTAAGGTCTACTAAAACTGCTCCCGATTTACATTCTAGCTGAAAAACCTGTCTCTATATGAGTGGTCAAGGCCAAGGCCAAGGCCAAGTTGGTCTGTGCAATGTCTAAATCTAGCTTGTTCTATAGGTAAGACCTCTTCGATAAAGTTGTATTGATAATAATGCGTGATTAGTTTGATTTCCTTCAGGACTTAATTATTATTTTAAACAAAACGTATGTGACGCCATTATATTTTCTACATATTTCTAAATGAAATACTTGGAGTACTTAACGATTTTTTTTTCTTACCAACGAGGGACTCGTTGAAAAAAGGATGGCCGAGCTGTTATAAATATCTAAATATGTATATCGCTTATTATTTTCATATTAGGTAAATGACTACTAAGCATTCTAACAATGTTTTATATTTAGAGTACTTCTTATGATTGATCGAGATACTGTCAATCTTAAATGATCAATCATAAGCAAGTGTTATAAATGTCTAAATATATCAATTATTATTTTCATGTTGGTTAAATAATTGCTAATGATTATTATAAAGTTCTATATTTAAAGTACTTCTTATGATTGATCGAGATACTGTCAATCTTAAATGATCAATCATAAGCAAGTGTTATAAATGTCTAAATATATCAATTATTATTTTCATGTTGGTTAAATAATTGCTAATGATTATTATAAAGTTCTATATTTAAAGTACTTCTTATGATTGATCGAGATACTGTCAATCTTAAATGATCAATCATAAGCAAGTGTTATAAATGTCTAAATATATCAATTATTACTTTCATGTTGGTTAAATAACTGCTAATGATTATTATAAAGTTCTATATTTAAAGTACTTCTTATGATTGGTCGAGATACTGTCAATCTACAACGACCAATCATAAGCAAGTAAATTGGTGGGGATGAAATCACAATAGCGGGCATTCAGAGGTATGTCGGGCATTCGTTATTCAAGATCGAGAGCAAACACATGGAATATATCGCCTTTAGGCTGTTGTAAGTAAAACGGTACTGTAATAAGACTGATAGTTAATACTGTGTGAAGTGTTTTTGTATTTAAAGTCTCTGCTACTGGTTGATGAACTAACACGGTTTACATCTCGGAAGCGGGATTAATACTGTGTGAAGTGTTTTTGTATTTAAAGTCTCTGCTACTGGTTGATGAACTAACACGGTTTACAATAGTATGGTATTAAAGTTCAAATTGACTTTTAAGTATTATTACGAACCGTTTGTATGGGAGTATAGAAAAGTGTTGTTTTTTGACTTTTGCAAGCAATTTTTAAAATGTTTCTCTCCGTAAGAACCATTCTCGTACTTCAAGGAATATTCTAAAAAAATAATTAGCGAAATCGGTTCAGCTGTTGTCGAGATTTGCGCTTAGCAATACATTCAGCGACTCATTTTTATATTATAGATTATCTCAAACCCGCGACTTTGTGCTGTCTATTATTTTAACTATACAGAGGAAAAAACATGCAAAACACAGCTTAGGGTCAGAATAGACATGCTTCAGCTACTCGTATAAAAGCAAGACAGTTACTGGTAACAACGAGCTACTGGCATGTGTATCGAGATTCTGCCCGTAGTTCACGTGCCAGTACAAAGCATGTCGGTTTACCAGCACCTGGTACGCCGTTTACAGGCATGTGTATTCTAGTCCTTATTCCACTTCTTAATGGCATGAAAACACATCACGTGACGCGCGTATTTTTTATAAAAACTGTAGACTCTTAAAATTACAATGACAATAAGCTATCGTGATAAAAAAAATCTAAAATTCTAGATAAGGATCGGTTTTTATCCAGTGTTTTCTTGCTATTAAGTATTGAAGTAAGGCCGAGAATTCTTGTAAACGGCGTATCAGGTGCTGGTAAACCGACATGCTTATACACTTGGTGTATAAGAAGTAAAGCAAAAAAATGGGATCGAAATCTACCCAATAACTCTTGAGTGATGCGCGCACAACGGTAGATCTCCATCAGTTTAACTAATACTAAGATAGGTTTCCATAGTGAAAGTTTTCAACAATAAACCGTTAACCCGTTTTGCCAATAGTAAAATGTAAAACTACATAGAATGTTATTTGTGAGTTGTCCGATCTCTTGTCCGATCTCGATGTCAGAACTCTTATTAGGGAACTGAAACCGGTTTATATAGCCGAAGCAAAGTATTGGCGCCGTTCCATTAGTTTGAGATTTAATTATTCCACTTTAAACGTTGATCGAGTGAAAAGATAACTTTTGATAGTTATCAAGCAAATTACATTTTGTCATAATGTTTACTTGTAAATTATGGGTTTACTAGCTCGTGTTAATGTATAAATTGTGAAAATAAAATACAACCCAAATGACTCGCTGACAATTAACTTTCTATAGGTGAAACATTTTTCAAATCGATTGAGTATTTTTTTTGAGGTTATTATATTGAAATCTTTTGTTTTTATAAAAATAATAGTATAAATTATTTTCAAGTTAGAGTGGTTCTATAGCAGGTACCTAACATGGACACTGCGCCAGAGAATATGGATTCGAACTGGTTTTGAACTGAAACTTCTCATAGGAGGGCTTTGAAATTCTGATCCGCAACCTTTTTGTATGACGAAAAGTGGTGGGGGTTAAAATTGTGTTGAGTTGTGTTGAACACCGGTTTTCGTCCGATGACCGAAATTCAGCAAAATCGGGTGCGGTTAGTACTTGGATGTGTGACCGCCAGGAACACCGCGTGACGTTGGTTCTTTGTTGTACTTTTTATAAAGAAGTTTTCACTATTTTTCAGTGTCATAAGCACACACACGCACACACTTTTTCATCTGTGTACCACAAAGTAACTGCAACGTCCGTGACAGATGTTCATTCAGGGCTTAATATTTGACACGTACGAAGTCGCCGGCGGTTGGTTGTGCAGATATAAAACTTTAAATGAATTAAAAACACATTTTGAGAACGTCAGTGATGGTTAAAGATGTCGAACTAGTTTTATCAATGTGCTTTCGTAGAACCGGAATTAATAAAATTGCACAACATTGGGTCATCTATATTATGAAATTAAGTAAAAACGTGATGTTATCGCTGAGATTCTTTATATTTGTTTAGATTTTCTCTTTGTGATATATACAAAAGGCAACCGACAGCGACTTGTTTACTGTTAAATTACAAACTGAAACTTTAAATGAAATATAGCTAGGCGCCATTCAGTGGCGAGTTATAGTAAAATAGTGTAGTCATGGACCACGCGGGCAGGATTACTTTCAGGGATGTGTATCGACATCTACACATACTATTAAGTAATATAAAATATCAAATTATAAACGTATATTACATATATATGTATATACATATATATGCGAGGCGATCAAAATTGGTTTAGTTCTTCCAGCAATAACGATGGGAGACGCGAGGCTAAGCAACTTATGATGGTAATGGTTCACAGGAATACAGTGTAGGAGAATAATGAATTTATTGACAAGATGATGAACAATTTTGGACAGCGACCTAGACACCTTCAGTTTTCATTCAAACAGTAACTTAAAAGAAAAAAGTTATTGTATTTTCTTTCCTGATAGGCGCGTCCAAGTGCACACCCTTGCACCCTGCAGCTGGCTTCCATGAGTTTAGTTTTGGTGAAAAATAATAAAACATGTTTACGAAGACGCATAGGTGAACCAATTATCGCGGTGATTTCCACATCTATTTCTTTCTTATTATTATTTATATATATGCGTGTGTGTTAGATATGGTATTGAGAAAGAGATAATGCAGTGGAATTTGTATAGACATTTATTAATGCGTCTTGTAACTTTTTCTTTCTTTCAACGTCACATTTAACGCATGTAGAGGGTTTAATTTAATTTATAAATTTGTGTCTACGAAATTTTCTTATAAAATAAAAGTCATTCCTTTTTTATATTTTAATAAAACTACTGTTGGATATAAGTCTTTTAAACCATCCTCAACTTTCGGGATCGAATGTAAAAATAAATATTCTTTCAAGATAGGTAATTAATTTATGACAATTTATCCATCCCCACATATATGTCGATTATGGTTTTGATGCTGTGATAAAAGAACTGCGATGCACGTGTAAGAGACGGGAGGAATACTAAACATTGTCTTTTTTAATTTTATAGGGGGCGAACAAACAGGTGGGTCACCTGATGGTAAGTAATCAAACAAATACTTGTGTCTTTGAAACAAGGAACGATAATAGTTTCCACGTTTTTTATCAAAACACGATATAACAGGCAAACTGTGCAATCCATAAATAACGGTGACGACTAAGATATCAAGCCTTGCCTTGAAAGTGGTATTTAATCAGACAGACTTTGAAGAAGCCCTACCACAATAGTTTCATCACGGTTTTTTCCTTGGCCAGAATTTTTGGGTCATACATAACGATTTCTTTGTAACGCCAAATATTTCTCATATGTTGATTGCAAGAGTGTTGGAAACCCGTGTAGGGTTAGAATGCGTTGACACTCATTCCATGGATATATGGATTTCTATTGCAAAACTGTAGTCCTTGTGCTAATGTATTCCAGATAAAAGATTATGTTTAATACCACACGTTATCCAACTCCGTCGTGCTTGTACAAGGCCCAGCTGCAGATGTCTCATAGTCACACTTATTTAGACGCGGAGTAGCAACGTACTGCGGATTGAAGGGTGTAGTTGCCATCGTATACAATCACACCAGACATTCTTAGTCTTCAGGAGTAGCAACTCGTTATGTCTTGCCTCAGAACTGCTGTCCTTATACCTGAATCTGGGGAGGCGGGTCGAGGGGAGACGGCTGGTGTGTACTCAGTTGTTTCTCTATGAGGCTGGGGCCTGGCGTCGTCTAACGCTGGGGCGAACATGGAGGCGGCACGGTTGTTTGCAAGAACGACTTCATGAAATTAAAGAAATTAACAATCTAGCAATAATTGATTTAAGTCAGATCGGTAGAGTTTTTTCTGTAGCCTGCCTTGCTTTGTACAATATGTTGCTTGACACGTACAGGTGTGTTTCATCAGCTGCACTTGAAAATCAGTCACTCTAGATTAAGCATGCTACTGCTAAATCCATTTCGTCACTAACATTACTTGAGATTGTGCTCAAACACTACGTCATTTATTTTACAAAGTAATAACCGTGTCACGCGGTTTCACCCGTGATAAAATATCGTCGCCTTCTCCGCCCGATATTCCACATCGCGCTACGCAGTCCGCCTGTACTAACGTCATTCTTGATTAGTCTACTTTAGTCTCTGGGGGCATTTGGTTGTCATGAAAAAGGTGTCATGTTTGTTACGAACCCCAGGAGGGTGGAACGACGCTTCTGATGTAGCCAGAAAAGTATGAAACAATATGAATTACCCATAGAAAAAACAATGAGTAGAATTAACGTATTTATTATTAAGAATCATTTCTCCGTCTAAGCATAATATATTATGTGAAACCATAAACCAAGAAAATGAAATCATCATGTGATGTTGTAAAGGTTAAACAAGCTATTAGATGGTATTCATTTCACAATAACATGTTATTCCAATAGGGATGACCGTTATGGACATAGTATATTACGCGAGTAGTACAAAAGTGACGAGAGAATACAAAGTAATTTTTTTTTTTATTAAAGGCACTGACATTGGTATCGTCGCTCGAGTATGTTCAAGCAAATCACCTTATGAGAGATGACTAACAACACTGATGTAAGTTTAAATAAGTGCAATACACGTTTTGTTCATTTTTGTTTTTCAAATGACGTCATTATGCCATGTCGTAAAAACAATATAATGCGAAAACAACGAGGTCGACTACTAGATTGAGTAATACATCGCCAGATGCCGCTATCATGCCGGCGTGCATAATCGTGTATTATGCTTGAAGGATGCGATGCTATAAGAAGGAATATAGGTAGGCAGTGGGAGACAGTGGGAAGATTCATGGTACGGCACAGTTGAATAGAGGCAAAGGGCTATTATAGAGTGGATCAATATGTGAACGATGGCGATGTCTGGAATTGACTCCTCTGTGTGTATCCACTAAAATCGATTTTAATGTATAATGAAGTTTAAATATATATAAATATGTTAAAAAGACAAACCCGATCGAGTTTCTTGCCGGTTCTTCTCGATGTCTGGGTTGTTTTGCGAACCGGTGGTAGTTTTGACGTTCATAAGCGCCTTCTTAGGGCCTAAATTGAATAAAGTATTTTTGATTTGATTTGATTAGAGTATGTTTATATTAAACTGCCTCAGCTCGCGACTTCACCTCCGTGGACTTAATAATTTTTATTGTTTGTTTTATTTTTTAAAGCCTCTTAAATGTTCACATTGTTTATTTTGCATCTATATATTTGTTTCAAGCCTTTTGTACACAATATTTGTTACCTAAAGTATGGGACCAAACTGGAAGGACCAAATGATTAAATTCCACTAACAATGCTTTCCATGTCTCGTTTATAACTTAGTTTCCTTTGTAAAAGTGAAGACTGTCAGTTAAATTAAAAAGAATATATAAAAGTACAATTTATGGGATAGCCGAATTTTCTAAACAGCTATCTACTGCATTATGTTTGTTGATATTTAGTGATGTAAGTTAATTGTTGTATATAGTATATTCAATAGTCATTTTGTGTTTAATGAATTTAGTTATTATTATATTAATTTATAATTTCGTAATGTATTTGATTTATTACCATCGAGTAACAAAAACACAAATTAAAACTTATTCAAAAATAAACTTATTATTAAAAAAAAAAACCTTTACATAAATTCGTATAGTGATTTCCGACTGATAAGCACACAATCTGCAAATGACGCCTCTCTCTCATTGCATCCGCCAAAAACGAATGTAATTCGTTACATTGTCGTACAAAATTTAACGTAGTAAATTTTTGTTTCGTAAAAATCTATATTTGTACAAATGTGTATGATGAGAAGATAAATCAGGTCGAGTTTCTTGTCGGTATTCTACTCGAAGATTGGATTTTTTGTCCGAACCGGTGGTAGTTTTGACGTTCATAAGCTCCTTTTTAACACCTAAATTGAATAAACAATTTTTTAAATCGGTTTGGCTTAAAACAAAAGAGTTTTTTTTTATATATTTCGAACTGACCTACACTGTTGGCCTAGCAAGGCCGCTACAGTTCCACCGGACTACTAAGGGTAGCGTTTAAGGCACTCAAAAGCATATAAATGACATAATATATATACATATATATGTATATATATATATAAAAGACAGTGGAACGTTGCTTTTTATAATATTTACAAGGTAGGAATTCCGTGTAAAATGTACACACATGATAATATAACAGAGATAAGAGATCCACAATTAATAAGCTCATAGGTACAGTGGTAAATATATATTAGCCTAGAAATAATATGCAGTAAACTCACTCGTCTAGATTTAGAAAAAGTATTAGGTCGTCCCTATTCTATGTAATAATATGAGTAGGTATTTACAAAGATTTGTGTGTGAGATAATGTCGATTCTTTGCCAAACAGAGCCCACCAGACGCGACATACTAGACAGACATCTTGTCTAGCCGGCATACAAGTCTACGTATTTACATAATACCATATCTAGCAAATAACTTAAATAGTACGACTACAGACCTTCAATAGACACGAATGGTTCCGTACCATACGTTTTTATTACAATACTGATTGTTGCACGTGACATTGTTCCCTGTTATTTTTAACCGCTACAGTCCTTATAATGATTCAAAGGTACATCTGTTACATTTTCAAATTATCCCTTAGGGGGCAGAAAGACGAAGTGATATGTTACTTAAACAATACTCTGTAAGTTCTGTGAGTCGGTGAAAGCCTGGTTAAAATCGGTAAAGCAATTTAGATTAAGTCGGATAAATATAACAATAATATATTATACAATATAATATAAATTACTAGCGGCCCGCTCCGGATTCGCACGGGTATAAAATATATAGCCCATGTCATTCACTGAGAAAATGATTAAAATCGATCCAGTAGTTTTGATTTATTCATTACTGCCCGTGGCCCGCACGCGTTAAATTTGGAGTAACCTCAAAAAGAACAGTATTTCTGCACTATTTAATTTATGTTTTTATACATATAAACCTTCCTCTTCAATCACTCTATCTATTAAAAAAACCGCGTCACAATCCGTTGCGTAGTTTTAAAGATTTAAGCATACATAGGGATATAGGGACAGAGAAGGCGACTTTGTTTTATATTATGTAGTGATGATAATAGATATGTGTTATGTAGTTGATTTTTGAAAACGAATAAAAGGTAAGAAATTTTATTTGAGAGTACTGTGTATACCAGTTCCTTTCAGATTGATCACGGCCCCGAATTGCGTCTATTGAGGGGGGAGGGGGAGGAGGCAGTAAACAATTCGGGTATCGTGGTTACGATTATACTGAAAAATAGTATTGTTGCCGATGGGGTCCAAAAATATTAACGCGAACGAAGTCACAGGTAAAAGCTAGGCTTATTTTGTTTTTTGTTTTTAGATTTAATTTCAAAATAACTTTATTTGAATTGATGTATCTATTGTTATATAAATAATACTTTGGGGCTTGATAAAATATTTTGTCTCTCAGGAATAACACGAAACATATTGACACATCGGATTACATATTCACATTTATTCTAGAGTTGGCAATCTTTTTAAAGCCACCGCCCACTCTTGAATCTCTTTTTTTGTATTGTAATTTTCATCCGCCCACTGGTGTTACGATAATAGTGAAACCAACTACGTACAAGTTTTATATACTCGTATAGTACTTACACATATTAAATTTGTTTTATTAAACATGGATACATTTTATTCTTTTTTCAACTGATCATAGTTCATCATAAGCTACTGATATAAGAATGTTATGGTAATTTTTACACTCTATAACTCTGGAACGACATAATTTACAATAAGTTGTTAATCTATACATATAAATACAATTGGAGTGTCTGTATGTAATATCAAAATAACGACTTTTTACTGATTGGATATGAACGTATACACGATACTGATAACAAAAATACAATTTTTTTAACTTTTGTCTGTCTCTTTGTTCCGGGTAATCTCCGAAACGGCGGGACAGATTTTGACAGAAATTTCACTGACGGATAGTTAAAATGACAGCGGGTGACATAGGCTACTTTTTTTTTGACTAGCTGTCATCCGTGGCTTCGTCTGCAGTACTATCTCCAAAACGACTGGACCTATTTTCACGGGACTTTCACTGCCAGATAGATAGCGTTATAAGAAGTAATTAAAGTTTTTTTAATTTAGACTACCTTTTACCCGTGGCTTCGTTTGCAGTACTATCTCCAAAACATTTGTACCATTTTTCACGGAATTTTCACTAACAGATAGCTGATCTTATAAGAAGTAATTTACAATTATAAAAAAAAAAACGCATGCGAAGCTGCGGCTACAGCTAGTTTACCATAAGATGAAAAATCGTTTGAAAATAATTACCTTATCAACAAATTTACAGTTATATATTTTTCTCACATACGATGGTACAACAAAACCCTTCTCAGGTACAAGTATCCTCGCGATGTTTTCAGTCGCCGTTCGGTTTACAAATTAATAAATGTACACGAATTCCTAAAAATTATATACTCGTAAGAGAATGCTCGTACTAACGTCTTTATAAGTAATGAAAGCTATTAAGAATATTGATAACCAAAGTGTAAGAGTGATCCTTATTCTTTACATATTGTAAAAGACGACGTGTTTCTGTTTGTAAGTGTTAGTTCGCAGACCTATTTACATTTTTATTTATTTATATCATAACTGTTTTCTGTGACCATCTTTCTGTATATGCTTTGTTAATTTAAGTAATTTATGAAAAAAGTTATTAGGTTAAAAGTAAATGAAGTCAACAGAAAATGAGAACCAAGTACATTTTATCGTAATATCTTATTCATTAAGTACTCAATTATACTCACAACTTTTATTATCTTAAATATATATTCTAAGAACAAAGGAAAAAAACATAAACACCAAACAGCTTGCCTCACTTCTGCACGGCAAGAAAACAAAGGTCGCAGAACGCGTAGTGCTTCTAAAAATCGTAATTTCTTTAAATTCTATTATGTTCAATGAAGAAGTAGTAAACAACTGTTTATAATAGAAATTACTAAATAATTGTCGGTGCTACTATAAATCTAACTTTTATATATAAACAAGCTGATCCGGTGAACTGTGTACCGCCTAACAGTCGATTCTTTGATTTTTTTTAATTCTTATCTTGTTATTCGAGATGCTATACGAGTATAATATTATTAAATGTTACCATCATATAAATACTGACAAATATTGACATTAATATTTATACGATACTAACGTAACTCAGTTGTTTTGACTTCCCTGAAGCTCTCCACCAACACTTAAACTTTATGATATGGTATTAAAGTTCAAACTCATTTTTCAGTATTATTACGAATCGTTTGTATGGGAGTATAGAAAAGTGTTGTTTTTTAACTTTTTCAGGCAATTTTTTTTATTTTTCTCTCCGTAAGAACCATCCTCGTACTTCAAGGACTATTCTACAAAAAGAATTAGCGAAATCGGTTCAGCTGCTCTCGAGATTTGCGCTTAGCAACACATTCAGCGATTCATTTTTATATTATAGATAACATTAACCGTTTTTTTACTTAACAAAATAATTTAAATAAGGTTAAATACGGCATTCAAACTATTAATATTGATGAAATATTCAAAATACGATCTACAAAATATATGATAACCTATTCATAAATCCAATTAAATGTTTTACACGAATGAATGACAGAAGGTTCCTTGCGTAACTTTGTACAGATAAAAAATATTAACGAAACGTACGTAGATAATAAATCTGCTCTAAAATTTCGTCGTGACATTAAGTGGAATGCATTTTATGCAAGAATATTATGTTGAACAAAGAACGCCTGACTCAAAGATAATTGTAACTTAAATGTTATTACAGAATATGAGTGGTATATTGCGGACAATAACATGTACTTCCATTATATGTTATAAATATAAATCTAATCTATAATTGTAAGACATAATTAATGTAATATAATATTCTAATTTCATTTACATTGTATAATAGAAAAATTGTAACCTATTACTAACTGATAAAGTTTGCTGACATTGAACGTAGAAAATAATATTTAAAATTACACTAATCCAATTTTAAAAATTCTTTCACTTATATGGAAGCTACTTTATCCCTGACTTATTAAGGAACATGGTCGCCGTTGCAATGATGATTCAATAAGTCCGAATCCCTACAATGAAAATGAACTTTTGTCGTTGAAGGTAAAACCATTGGGCTGAAATCATAGCTCAGTGGTAGAGCTTTTCCTCTCCCGTTTGGTAAACTAGCACACACAGGTTGAAAATCTGTCGTCAAGCACAGTCTACAGGAGATGTGTTTCGCTAATTGCACTTGAGAGCTAGTATATCGTCTAGGTTTGTCGTGTTACATAACGGACCATAACGTAACTTAGTATCAGATGAGATTATGGGCAAAGGTTAAATCCAATAGAGAGTAATAAAAAAAAATATATAATGTAAATTAAACAGACGAAGTCGCGTGTGGTGCGCAGTAGTTAGTATTCCATACATCGTTGTGAGGAGTACTTAATTTCTCGCATGTGTTCTTTTTTCGTGTAGAAATGCGATATTTCTATCGCGATACAGTTCACAAAAGATAATTATGAAATCTACTGACGCATATATCACGTAAAATTTAGCTTTAATTACCATTTTAATAGGTGTTGCGAAAACTATTTTAGCAATGTAAAGTAATGCAGATTCATGATTGTAGCTGGCAAGCATTAATTCCGCGCACGTTTCTAGACTTCCACAAATACAAAAGTTCAAGGATTTTGTCATGAGTTGTATAAAATGGTCAAACGGTCAAGGTATATCTGAAATCTGATAGAACATTTTTAATTTTGTTTTTGTTGGTATACATATTGTTATACTACCTGTTGCTTGCGGTTTCGCCCACGTTAGTGTACATTTTGTTAATTAAAATACAGCCGATATTACTCACTAATAATCTAGCTTTGGGTAGATGAAAAAAAAATTATAAATCGGTTAAGTATTTCTTGAGTTTATACATTACAAACAAACATTTAAATCTGTTCTTATTATAGTGATGGTATTGATTGATTTATGTTATAATTAATTACCTATTCTTCTTGTTTTATTTTATCGTTACAAGATACTAGAGGCTGATTCACAAATAAAGCGTACTTAGAATGTCTATAAGTACTTGTTAACAAATTTTTAATTCGAGATATCTGTTAGATGGCGATTCTTACCAATTAAACGTATTAATAACATGTGAATGTACTTAAAATGGTCTGTATACGAATATATTATACAGTTAGGAATTCATGAACTTTGGTCCTACTGTCCGGTGGGACAAGGTATGTAGATTAGGGGCACCACACGTCAGAGTGTGACGCTTATGGGTGTCGCGTTCCGAGGATCATATCCAGTAACACAGAGAGGGGTGGGTGGCAAGGATTGGATCGATAGGTACCACTATACTGACATAGTGACTGTCTGTCAAGTTATCGTGTTTCCAGATCAACCAGCTTCAGATATGGTTGCAGGCCGGTATAAAAGCGACAATTGCCAATGGATTGTAAGTCTCTCGATGTTTGCTGTTATTTTTGGATAGCACAATACTTACTGCTAGATGTCGCCATTGTGCGTCTCTGCATTAAAGAAAAAAGATTGAATGGTAATCGTATCGTAGATAAATGACACCCGGCAAAAAGGAGGTGGGGGACATGAGTCAGTAAAAATTTGCAAAATGTTTCAAACAAACTCATATTTTCATTAATAACCTCAATAATAAATCTTATAATTATTTAATAATGAAAATAACGATAATGATATAATTCAATAACAAGCCGATCTCCCCCCGAAAATTTTGATACAGGGCGGGTCCCTTTAACACTAGCTACGCCACTGGTCGTTGGATAATTTATGTGGCGTATCTGAACAGAAAATATATTGTCAAATAAAAATATAACTTGAATGATAATCGCTGTATTGTCCACCACCCTGAAGATAAAAGTCGGAAAATCTAATTTTATCAGTGCTTGTATTAGTGTACCAAAGAAAAAAACGAAAAGTCACTTACACGACAACAAATAAATATATTATTTTACTATCTGAATAATTATTTCTAGATAGATTAATATACATTCGTTTTATACCTTTAAAGTTAGCTTTTGTCATACATATTTTAATTATTTAAGGACTGTCAGTTATATAAACGTTCAAAACTGAAATGAATTATCTGATAATTATAAATGGCTTACATAATACAATTCTGTCTTCCGATGGAGTTGTAAGGTTTCTCGTGACTCATAAAACGTAATGTTGTATGAAATACATTTTTAAGTGTCTACTCTTTTCGTTACAATAAGTTAATAATACAATTACTTTTTATATAACTAACTCTACGCAACGTCTCTTATTCGAAGGAAATAAAAATTATCTTTATTTAATGCAAATTTCATTAAATATCCTATTATTTGTTTTGGTATTCGATTTTATAACAATTATTATTTTCGTATGTGATTTCTCCGCCGGAGTAGGTCGGCCATCTTTATTATTTCTCGCACCTTGAACTGATTAACCACTTGGCCGCACAAGTCACTGATACCGTTCAAGGAAACTTAAGGTTTCAGCAAAGTTTGAATCTATATTTACGAAGAGTATATTAATTTACGGTTAATATTTATATAAATAAAACTTAAGTTAAATGTAATGACAACAACACAATAGTAACTGTCTGTATGCGTGTAGTATCTACCGAAACATTATATTATTATTCAATAAGACATAGATAATATATAATATTCATGGTTTTTATAAAACCAAATTTACAATACTAACAAAATTTACACTAGGAACAGTTCAATACGTACATCTGGAAAGCATGCTTCTATACAAGTGCAATTTTAATATTTACTGTCCATTGCGTGCTGTGTGTGAGCAAGCAAGATAATCAAAATTATTTTTCGCTTTTTAGTTCGATTTGCTTTAAAATAACTATTTTTATTTTATACAGATAAGATGTGTTAACAGTTGCATCTTAATTTCGGAAATATGTTCAAAGATTTCTATCGCATGCGTAGTTCGCGCACTAGCTCTATCTCTCTTACTCTCATACGAATAGAAATTTGTGAATGTGATAATCGGATATTTTGGTCGAATTATTATTGCATTGTCATGGGTCTTCGACGCGTGTGCAAAGTTTGTTTCAAATCTGTTCGTTCAAACTGGGACAAAATCACGTTCAAATATTCCGAGCTCGTGAAGTATACATGTGTATCTCACGAATTCCTATATGTATGAATACGTAGCCTAGTCCGAATCGGGATACTAGACAACAGTCCAAGCCGAGTTCAAGCCTTAAGCTTGTTGCCAATATAAATTCGGATGAGCGCATCAAGTGCTCCCCTTAGGAGTCCGGTGAAGCTGTGGAGGCCTGTCAAACAAATAGAGTACCCAGTTCGAAAAAAAAATTGTGATACCTAGGCCCACCGTTTTAAACTGTGATTGTGTGTCAGTCAGTGTTCACAGTTTTACTAAGCAGTTGTTTTTCCCAACTGTGCAGAGTCAAAGAATGTACTTCAAATGTATGTATGTAATTTTGGCAAGTTCTGTGGTCTAAACGTCTTGATGGATTTTAATATATAACGTGTTCTTTGATTCCTATTAATTGTGAGAGAACAGCGTCTCTGAGTAAAAAGAGGTTATGTTAATGTTCCTTTTTTATTAATTGGTGTATTTGTTAAATATATATACAATATATATGTACTTTTATTTTATGTTTTTAAATATGTTATATTTGAAATTTCATGTTTATTCGACAACGCAACACGAAAATATTTTTCGAGGATGTCTAGCTGTTTATGTTTTTTTTGACACGTTCTCTAGACTAAACGGCTTCATGGATTGTAGTATATGAGATGTCGTAAAATTCCTCTAAATTGTGGCATGAATATTGTTTATAAAATATCGAAGTATTATGTATATTACAAAAATAAAATCAGTGGTTTTATTTATCAATAATTATACTTCTCTCGAGTGTCTTTATTATAAGACTAGATATCCGGCCCGGTTTCGTACGAGCCTAGTAATGAATAATATGAGACGAAATGTTTATTTTATATTACGCCAGATATCGTAAAGACCAAAAATTTTATTTTTTGTTTCTAATGGACAAACTCAAAAAACACATAACCGATTTAAAAAAAATCTTCATCTATAGAATTCTACATTGACAAGGGATGACATGGTTTATATTTTATTTTCAAAATGTACATTAAAGAGAGCAATATTATTACTATAAAATTAAGTCATATTTTTTTTTTTAATTCGAACTGGCTACAGTTTCACCGAACTGCCTATGAACACACAATTCCACACGCGGCATATATACAGTCCGTGTGCAGAAACCAAAAGAACATAAATGAAACAAACGAAATATTTAGTAGGTACCAGTTAACATTTAAATAAAATATTTCGGGTAAAGTTAAATACAATAGGGAGTCCGGACAAAAGATTTTCTCGAAACTTCACGATCACGTTTTCGGGAAGACTGAAAGAGAAATCTGCAAAGTTCTGGTTGTGGTAAACAAACAACTTGAACGGGTAACTCGTGAGTGAGCCGTAGAAACTCGATTGTGGGCGGACAATGGATCGCGAACTTTATTGCAGCCGTACAAATGTTAAAAGTAATAAAAATTGTTTGAGTGAACCTGTTGTAGATTTACTTGTAGGCAAATATATATGAATATAATATTTAATTTTTTGGAAAACAACTTATCTATCTATATATATATAAAATAATTACCGATGGTATGTAGTTACGTGCATCACTTCAACGTTGCATCTGTTTGACTAATCATTTTTTTATTGCGTTTCTAATTGTCAGGGTAAGGTTTGTATGAGTGAATATAACTTTATATTAAAAAGTGAATGAGTGAGTGCGACAGAAGATAGTTAGGAGATATTGACATTTTGAGGTTCTTGTTCAGACGCCATTTTGTTTTTATTGAAACATTTACTGCTTTCATTTATCGTAATAATATAAAACTGTAATGTATGTATGCTATGTATTTGTATCTATACTTCCAACATACCATTATATATTATCTCTGTGGTAGCCATATCTCAAAATTACTCTTCTGTGATTGTTCTGTGTCGTGCCATTTTGGATTATTCTACTTTATACTGAATATTTGGCAATTAAGTTTAATAAACCGTGTATTTGTCACACTTGACACTGGCGAAATTGCCTACATAGGAAGAGGCCATACGGAAAAAAAAACGCCATTAGTTTAACTACACGGCCGTAGAGTAAAGGAAAGATTTGGTCTCATTTTCTTTTTTTGGTCTCACCCGTGAAATTGGGGCGGGCGGGTAAGTATAAAAATATATAATCCTAGTAAGAATGTATGTGCTTTAGAAATCCAATAACGTTGATGGTATTTAATCCATTCATCGTTCGACCTTTCAACGGTTTAGCTAACGGATTTCAAGAGATGGTACCACCGCGCCTTTGGAAATTGTTTTCGACTTTTTACTATACTCAGTATAGGCTCTGAGGAGGAGCTTATGATTGTCAAAACTATCATTGGTTCCGAAAACACCGGCAAGAAAGTATATCTTTATAAAAATACATTATACTTACTTTCGTTTTTAGCGGATGCACAGAGAGGCGTGTTATTTCCAGACATCGCCATCGTTCATATATTCATTCACCCTACAACAACTTTTAGACATCAGAACCCGCGTAACATGGTGCTTGACCTTGCTATTCATGGCATTGAAGTTTGAGAGAAAACCTAACACTATTAGATAAAATGCTGTTACTGGTCATACTGAATCTGAAACGTGGGATATATTTGGAACATATTTATAAATGAAAAATTAATTTAATGTAATTTATCATATTTTGAATATGACAGTCGCTTTTCGACGTATAAGTACAGTAATGAGCAGGGAGAGATATGGTTTTTGTTATATTATACATAACTACGGAACTCAAAATTAAGATTGGTTTGTTTTATGTTAAATAAAACGGGTATAAATTAATATAATTAATGTTGGTAAATATTTTTCATATGATAATTTTTCATTTGTATCGCTGCAATTTTTCCTATAATATCTATAAATTCGTATTAAAGCTACTTATAACAGTTTATGTTATAACTTCTGTCACAGCTATACATTTTTAATTAAATAACTATAATTTTCATGCTTAACATATAGGCGGTGTTCGTGGAACACATATTTACAAAGTAGCAATAAAAATCGTTGCCATAACTGGGTTGCCAGTAATGTAAAAGAAAGAAAGAAGAAGAAAAATCGTTGCGGGAGTTTTTGGCGGGATCTTAGTATGCCATATAGTGGATTTTATATTGTATTTTTAAATATTGGTGCTTTTTTATATAGGTGGCATTTTACGTAATGTAGTTTGGTTTTTGTGCACAAGTGAGTGGATGGGAAATAATGTCACGGAGCATGGATTCTGACTTGCCACAAAAACTCCCTGGAAAGTTCTAACAAAACGGACGCCATCTTGTTAGTACATTGAAATGATCGCATGAAACTTGTACTTGTATACCAATTACTTACACAACAATGGCAGTAATAATCGGCTAAAAGATTGTTTGCCAAAAGTAAAATCGTTACAAAACTCATTTCTATCATTATTGTTCGTCAGTAATCAAAAAGATTAAAAAATAAAGGCGTTATTTTTTCTTCATTTTCTATTTTTTCAGACAAAGTCGCTTTTTGAAATCTCGTCATCAAATTCAGTAACGGATACTTCAAAACATTTTTGCGTATCGTCCCTAAATAATTTCAATTAAATACTTGTTATCTTATAACTTTTGCATGTTTTTAAGGTTGTAAGGGTAAAAAGAGGGGGTCAAGCGAAAATTATTCAGTACAGAGCTTCTCTTATTACGTCACCGGGTATCGGTTTTAGGAAAATGAATTGACAAGAATAATCGTATATCATTTATTTACAACTGTTACGTACCAATCATGAAAAAATTTATTAGGTTACATACATAGACAAACATTAAATCTTATCATATTCTTTAACATCATTGTCTATTCGCACATCAAAGAAGATTTATACAGTTATCGATATTTATATCAAATCGATTCCAAATTCAGAATATCATGATCTAAAACGAATATATTTTTAACGATCTCAATAGACAATATATATATGAATATTAAACCGTAATTAATATGAATATTCATCGAATATAGTATACAAAAAGTTACATCTAATCATTACAATTTTCATTCGAATTAATAAATACAAGAACTTAGATAATAATTACATTTCATAAATGGTAACATTACGACGAACAAGTCTATGTTTGATTACAATTTAATAGGTAGTAAGCGTCTAAGGAGTATTATAAAAGTTAATGGTACATACGCAACTATAATAGAATATATTTTATCACCAGTCGTATCTCTTATAACTTTATACGAGCAATTCTTGTATATATATATAAATTTATTTCATGTATCTCGGAAACGGCTCTAACTATTTCGATCATTTTTTAAATTTGTTTTTTATGATAAAAACGTGACATGACACAAAAACAAAAATTAGAGGTTATGTCATATAGCGCCATCTTGTACATTCTTGTAGTACTTGCATTATTTCCAATGGATGATAATCTACTGGTATCTTAAAGTTTTGAGATGTCGCCATATAACATCCCAATATGTTCGGTTTAAACACAAAAGCAACAATGCAATTATTTTCTTAACAACCAAACATACGCATATAGATTTGTTGCAAGTAACTACATAACTAAACTTTAAGGTTGCGTTGCGAAACATATTGCGATTTGCAATATGTGCGAATATGTTGCATTACTTCTTTCGCGAATTTAATAACTGTACATAGAAATTCCGACGTTTGACACTAGGGTTGCCACCTACACGAATAAAAATACGTTCAATATATCCGACAGCGCTTTCGGCCCCGACACTCCGCATCGCGTTACACGTTCCATCCGCACTTTGTATGGTAATTGCAACGCCCCTAAAGGTCACATCTTGATATTAGATAGCCTGAATAACCTCCCTCAATATATATACTACGAAATGCAAAAAAAGTCAATTTCCATAGATTTGTGCGCAAAGGAAAAAAAAATCTTTTAAGATTTATAGTATACTAGCGGCGCGCTCTTGCTTCGCACGGGTATAACATATATGCCCATGTCATTCACTGAAAAAATGATTAAAATCGATCCAGTAGTTTTGATTTATTCATTACTGCCCGTGGCCCGCACGCGTTAAATTTGGAGTAACCTCAAAAATAACAGTATTTCTCCGCTATTTAATTTATGTAATTATTTAAACAAAAACCGCATCAAAATCCGTTGCGTAGTTTTAAAGATTTATGCATACGTAGGGATATAGGGACAGAGAAAGCGACTTTGTTTTAATCTATGTAGTGATATTTTATGTAAGCGAAGGTATTTAAAATATGTTTATTTTCCTAAGACTTGTTTTACAATGAATCATCAAATCGTGAATAATATTCATTCACAAGCATAATAAATATGAATACAACAATGATTAAACCTATTCACTCCCCTGTCTCTACTTATATCATGTAACAACATACTCAACAAAAAATCAATATACGTACTTCATTTGCAAATATAAAAGGTGACAACCCTATTTGTGACGCGCAATATGTATTCGTTATGAATGTAAATTATTTCACTTATTTGCAACTTTTTAGATGGATGCCTTCACGTTTTTAAAGGTATATTACATATTACCTATTGCCCACGACTTTGTTGCCGTGGAAATGTTTTTTTTTATGTTTTATATGAAGTACCTGTTTATTTCTTTCATTGTTTTCTCGTCATCTTTACTTAATTCATCCTGATTTTAAGTTACCTGTGTTTAATTTAACGTTAATCTATTTTTAGTCTATATTAATAAAGATGGTAGCCCTGTCGAGAAATAAACCTGAACAAACAACAGATAATGTATAAAATGTGAAGAATTGTGTTTCCGAGCGAAATTAAATGTCGCGTTCAAACTAAATCTGTAATCGCAAATCGTTTGTAATTTTTTTTAATTATTTGTTATTCAAATTAAATTTCTTATATAGTATACCTTACGTCTATACTGTATAGGTACATGTTATTTACATGGTATATTCTTGAATATATTATACAAGTATACAATGAGTATATATTGTAAGGGTAATATTAAAAGGTTAAGCTCATTCTATCCCAGGTCAAATCTTCAGATCGACAACGGAAATGTCGACCTCATTTATGCATTTCGCTGCTTTATATTCCTAAGCGAAAACTCACCCCTTTGCGAACAAAGGTTAGCGAACTTCAACCATCTAGACTTCGTGATATTTTATATCATCTGCGAACATTTTTCTTCAAGCGTTCATTATTCAGCTACATGTTTCACGTCCGCCACGTTGGGCATTTAAAAAAATGACAAAAGGTCAATTGAATCCCAAAAATGATAGGAAGTTTAGAACCATCTATGAAAAATCCCGCATCGAATGGTCTAAGTCCTATGCACATACATTCAGTAGTTTTGACCTTATTGTGCCTTAACGAAGCTGTATTTCCATGATATATACAGATAAAAGATTATTAAAAATCATTGGTATAAATAAGAATGATAACCCAAATCGAAATGACTCACTCGCCAAACGGACACGGACAAGCTCGCATTCATCAAGCTCTGATACATTACGATTACAAATAACTGGCACTTTCTGTGTGCAAAAAATCTCGTACTTTCACTTTTTCCACATCCCATCGCGAAATTAATATAACACCGATAGGACGTACAGTGACAAGATCCACTTGTACAAGTGGAGAGTCAAAGCGATTCCGATAGTTGAATACTACATTATCTTAACTCTCTTCCGTCTCGACCAGGACTGGAAGGCTCGTGTGTACAGAATGCGGCGACGTTCTCGACGTGAACGCTGCAACCCACGAAGCGACATCGCGTTCCGAACACAGGAACTTCGCTGTAATTGTATTGTCGTAGCCCTTCTGTCGTATCACAAATCCGGTGTTGGATTCCGATTGTTCCACGCACGTGTTCCTTAAGTTCACGACACCTATCGGCTTCGATACCCTCTTCCTAGGGTATATGACGGCAAAATGCTCCAGAGAGGTCCTGTAGACGACAACTCGGACGTCCTGCCGCATCCCGCCGGGTCCCAGTAACACCAGAAAGCCGGACTTCACTTCACTCTCGCCACATTTCTTAGTGTAACTCTCTCCGAAATGTTCGCCGCGACAATTCGACATCACATCGGTTGGCATTTTAATGTTTTGATAACAGACGGACGTGTTCACATAACAAATTTTGCAATGTTTTTAAAATTCCGTCTACGGCGAACGAGCGAGTAACACACCCTATAGAAGTCTGAAACGTACTGAAGAGACATTTACCGAATGGGGTGTATATATAAGTTTAGTGTGCCGAAGGCGTTCGTACGTTTTCGGTTGTGATCGTTACTTTGCGTTCACTTTGGAAGGCAGTGGAGGTTCGGCAGACGGAGGTTACCCGGCAGAGATATGTATGTCTTCTATGATATTGTACTTTCGTTGAATAAACTGCAGTTTCATGTTTAGTCGGTTTATATGGATAGGTCGTATCACCCAAATGTTATCGGTCTCGGGCGAGATGTGAACGGGATTGCTATTAACCTTTCTATATTGTGGATGAATTGTGTTCTCCTTGCAGACTTTATGTTCACATAGATTTTAATGCTTCGTAAAATGTCAAGAGATTTATATTATTAAGTACACGATATTTATAGTTTTATTTGTTTACCGATCATAATGTATTATTAATATACCTTAAATTATCTTTATTTTTATAGGAAAAAACACTTTACGTGCCTTGCTATTATGAATTAAAAGGATTTTAGTGTATTTTTTATAATAATTCATTGGCTTTTATGGTCACGTTCTGATATATTTCCACTTAACTTGTTTTTTATTATTATATTGAATCCTTTATTAAAATGTTCACAGAGTCTTGTTTACCATTATACTCAAACGGTGCTCGTGGTTCCGCATGTTTCTTTTCATTCCTTTTAATTACTATTTGTTACATTCAACATATGAGTTACAAAATATTAGGTATTGTGTGAATAATCTTTGCCTTTTAAATATCTACACAAACGCGACCAGAAGGCAAGATATGGTAAATCACATAGCATAACAACCTTTTCCATGAAATAAATGTGATGTTCGGCCAAACGGTTGTGCCATTTATCAGTTTTATATATCAACAATATGTATGTCTGTGTCCATGAATATATGAGTAGATTTTATAGATTGTAGTACATGATACCGCGACTAAGTTTGCATCGTCTGTTATCTAAACATTCTATTTTAGGTACAGAGGAAAAAATTAGCATCACATCGCATGCCCCACTTCTCCGCAGCAAGAAGGCATACATCGCTATACAGTTAGTCTTATATTAAATAAGGATATCCTTTTATTCTATATTCGTTATATCTATTTAGTGTGCTATTTATGTCTTTTTAAGATAATAACATCGCAGAAGTAAACTAGTAGTTTTATAAAACTCCTAAAAATATATGCCTTCTCAATGCCTCCAGTGTTAATTTCCAAGAAAACTACATAAGAAGCTGTTTTTGTGAGTCTTTTCTAGTATATTCAGTAGCATTTGTTAATATTTTCACATTAAAATTTGTTTAGCTCGATCTTCATTTGATATATACAATGTGTTTTAAAAACATAGCCGTCTCGTACCAAGCAATGTCTTGCTCTGATTCCGGCCTTGAGAATTAGCATTTAACCTGTATTTAAGGGCCTCAACAAAAATTTCACTTTAGTAAACCACTAAAGACTACTGCGAGAGTTGTCCTAAAACCTGCCACTATTGTCTTTTAATGTAATTATATATTGAAATTAAATAAAAAGTGAGATGCATAGGTAAAAGGAGTTTTTGTGACCTTAAAAACTATACCAAATTAAAAATAACTTCGACACCGTGATGCAAGCTTCGAACAGCGACATCTAGTTTCTCATAGTCGAAGCAATACAACTCCATCTTGTAAGAAATAAATGTATTCTAGCAATAAACAACTACACTCCCAGAATAATAAACAGGAGCTGGTGTTTAAGGAGTAATTGTATTGGTGTTCGCAATTTTTATGCTACTATCTATACAAATAAATAAAATTAGAGTGTTTTTTTATAATCTCAAAACATAATGAAATAAACCAATTTTTAAAACTTTTGTACGTCTATTTATTGTAGCTGACCTACGAAACGGCTTAACCGATTTTGACGAGATTTTCACTGGTAGACGCCTGATGTTATAATGAATAACTTAGGTTATTTTCAATTTACAAAAAAAATATGCTTTCGCGGAAATATAACACTGTATAAAGATACAAAAGTAGACGAAGTCGCGAGCGCCTGCTAGTAAAGACTATATAATCGATAGGCGCATATCAATAGATTTGAAGTGCATGTTGATTTTCCGGACTAATCTCCGAAACGGATAAACCAATTTTGATGAGGCTTTTACAAGTCAATAAAGGATTTTTCGAAGTATTGCCTGGAATATACCCGTTTACGATTTTCCAAAGGGGTTTGAGATAATAGTACATTAAAAAATATACAAAAACGGCCCACAATCTAGATAAAATATGTAGCTCTAAAAAAATAATAAAACCATTTGCACTGGTTTGTTAAAATATATATTTTTTTATGCCAAAAGGCAGCAACTATGGACAACTGTAACGCCAGAGACATCACTGTTGTGTTGCCGACCTTGAAAAGCGTTTTTCAATCTCAACAAAATATTATATTTTGTATTGTCTGGTCCAGTGATTCCCGAAGTGGTCTAGGTAGACCCCCAGGGATCCATGAGAGACTCGATGGGGGTGAACGTTGGCGTGACAAAGAAATGGGGGTGCACAATTAGTAAGCGGGGGGGGGGGGGGGAAGGGATCTATGAGAAAAAAGAGTTTGGGAACCTCTGGTCTAGTCCCTGAAAACTCGCCTGCGCACGTCTGCATCACGACCGGTTTCGTGAATATTAAAAACTTCCTTAATTTGGAGAAGAGACGACAATTAAAAACACACGACCGGGTTTAATATCGTTTAACTTAATTATAAGAACTATGAATGTTAAAGTAATTATTTAACACTAGCGACTCGCCCCGGTTTCGCATGTATTAATGTGGCGTCGCAAGTGTTTAAACAATTTTTGGGAGCTTGTTTATTACAGCTCATTAAAATTCTAGAAGTTAGGTAATAATCGACACACAAACAAATTGCATTTTGTTGCGCATAGTTTTTTTCAATATTTGTGCTGTCATCTAAGATTTTCACTAATATTATATGTTGTTATTATAGTGTAAGTCTTAGCGTTTGGTCACAATTTTATATGATACTAGCTGATTCTCGTCCGCTTCATTGGGCATTTAAATGACAAAGGAACAATAAAATTAGAAAAATAAGTAGCCTACAGCCGTTTACACCGATACGTTCAGTATTTTTGATCTTCAAAAAATCTTTGTATTTTGATCATATGTATGGATAGAAGAAATATAGAATTAAGTGACGTTGAGAGATAACGCTTTATAAAACACATACAAATAATGTACTACGGAATTAAAATATGGATCCAAATTATATAGATTAATGACACCATATTAGTACATTGCACCCATGTGAAGTCGAGACGGTGTACTATAAAATATTTTTTTTTTTACATTTTAGGGAGCAAACGAACAGGTGGGACACTTGGTGGTAAGTGATCACCGCCGTCCATAGACACTAGCAACACCAGGGGAGTTGCAAGTGCGTTGGAGGCTTAAAAAAAATTATAATAAAAAGAAATCCTGTCTATCCCACTAAATGTTACTTTGTTGGTAATATTAACATACAGTTTAGTTTTCGTGGACCCCACTCCTTCATGCGTCGCGACTTCTTACGACATCTATCCAGCTCTTGCCTGTTATAGATTTTAGTTCGTCTTTCCATCTTGCCTCTGGCCTACCTCTACATCCGTATTTATGAGGTCCGTTCCAGAATATTATGGTCTTTGTCCATCTGTTATCTTGAATACGAGCTTTAGTCTACGAGGGAAGGATAGAGCATCTATTATTTTGGTTTATTTTCTTTGTAAAAGCCGATGTACTAGGACCGTATAAAATACCGCTTAGGGTAAATTTCAAGTCCGTATTTACAATCACTCGGTAACTTTATTCCGTTATGGTAACTCGACAACAGCTTCAAGGTTAGTTGAATTGAGGGACCGGTTCCAGATTATATCCTTTCCATGTTATTAAACTGTGTCTTTTGTTCCTAGAGCGCCCGACAAACAGCAAGCGACGAACTAGAACAAAAAAAAAGTGTGTGTGTACTTATGTACACGCGGTGGCAGTTGTATTTCTTTGGCGTAACAAGATAAAAATCTTTTCAAAATTTTTATCTTTCGCCTTATTCTACGTTTGTTGAAAAAACGACACTAACAATAGCAAAAAGGTATTTAATACATAACTTCAGGGTGTCGGTTTTTCGTGACGGTGTGCGCGCGCATCGTAAAAATTTACTCTCATCATTTTTCCCTAACGCGCCAAAAGAAGTATAACTTCAAAAATGTACAATTTAACAGAATAAAATGTTTGAAAATTTCCAATGTATCATTTTATAGAAGACAATAGAGTTTGATTACAAATATGCATAATAGATGGTCATAAAAGTGTGTCTCAACAAACAACAAAGGTTTGGAATGATGACGTATGCAAAAAAAAAGAGAAAAATCTCACTGACTTCTAATTAGTTTTGGGCTTTCTCCTCTGTAAGTATAACATAATATTTTGTTAAATTTAACTATAAGCATTTAAAAATATCGAAGAGCAATTTATTCCATTGACCGAGCTCAAAGAGGTCGTTATCCTGAATCAATGTGTTGAGAGGAATAGTATGCAACCAGTAAGATAACTATTTATTGCATGACTTCCATATTTCACATCACTTCACACTAGTCCAGTGAAACTGTAGATGGCTTGCCAGGTCAACAGTGTGGACAGTTCGAAAAAAAAAACACTAGCAACACTAGCAACACCAGGGGAGTCGCAAGTGCGTTGCCGGCCTTTAAATATGTGGGCCTCCGGCGCTCTCACTGGCCGAACGAAACGCAACAATGGAAGCACTGTTACTTCACGTCGGTTTTCTGTGAGAGGGTGGTACTACCCCGGGCGAGCCGACCCATTCATGCTGAAACCAGTAATAGTTTCAGCGTAGCTCTACCACCTAGAAGAAGCCTGCTTTGCTGTCATTGGTGTAAATGTAAGGTCGTAGGATGGGCATAATGCCAGGGATTTCCCGCCTGAGAAAGCCACAACGCACAGTCTCTAGAGGGCCTTAAAAATACTTACAAACGTAGTAATGCAGTGATGATTGCTTACATTTAGTCCTCTGCAACTGTTTATTTATACGTATGTCGCTGGCCGTAATTTTTCTTCTATATTTGAAAAGTGTCTGCCATCTTCGAATTCTAGATTATAATTCTACGAATTCTCTAAATCACAAATTTAGAAATTTTGGTTATTTGCGAAAATATGACAGATATACAGAGTTACTTTTTACTTAGCTTTATATTTAGTATTGAATTAATAATGTAATGTCTTTGTAGATATCTGCAATTAACCTAATCTAAATTTAGTTTATGGTAACATAAGCGACCCGCTCTCAGTTTGCACGGGTGTAATGTATCCATGTGGATTTATTATTGAGCAAGTGATTTAGGTACGTAAAACGAATACACGTATGAATTCGTGAAACATACATGGCTATAGATGCATTTTTCACGAACTCATATATGTATGAAATGGATAGCTTAGCTTAGATTAGCTTAGTCAGATCGGGAAACTCGGTGACAGTTCAAGCCGAGGCGCACCGAGTGCCCTAGCGCTGAGCGCCTAAACAAATCGTGAGTGCCTTAAGCGCTCCCTATAGTAGTCCGGTGAAACTGTAGAGTCCCTGCCAGGTCAACAGTGATGGTCAGTTCGAAAAAAAAAGTACGTAAAATCTGATTGGTTTTTTACATTTTTGGATTTACAGTTCACCAAATTTTTAAGCAGCTTCGTAGATTTTGTCACACAACTATCTCTTTTTTGTTGCGCGTAATTTTAAATAATTAAAATATTCTACTATATTCGTTGAAATGATAAATGCTATCTTGATTTATATTAAATCTTAAAAGTAATTCAATTGGATATTGACTACTACTATATTGGTCAAAATAGCATCGCAAATACTTCATCATATGTAAAAGATATAAAGTATCCTTACGATAAATTATATACAGACGTAAATATGACATATTGGACTTTCTTGTGGGTCTTTTTGTGATATACAATTGTCTAGTAAAGATTCTGCTATATCTTGGTAAGGTTTAGCCAGCGTCAGCATGGTAAGCGCCAGGAAAATATGTTTACAACTTGATTAGAATATATCGACTTTTCTTTAACTTCTATACATATATACTAGCGGCCTGCTCCGGCTTCGCACGCGTATAAAATATATAGCCTATGTCTTTCACTAAAAAAAATGATTAAAATCGATCCAGTAGTTATGATTTATTCATTACTGCCCGTGGCCCGCTCGCGTTTTCTTTGGAGTAACTTCAAAAATAACAGTATTTCTCCACAATTTTATTTATGTTATTATATGTATAAACCTTCCTCTTCAACCACTCTATCTATTTAAAAAAAAACCGCATCAAAATCCGTTGCGTAGTTTTAAAGATTTAAGCATACATAGGGATATAGGGACAGTGAAAACGACTTTGTTTTATACTATGTAGTGATATGCATATATACATGTACTAGTAAATTTTTTCTCTATGAGAGATACTCTATGCCCATTTTTATACCCCTGATAATAAATTGACAGTATGTTACATCAGAAACAGAAGCAGTATTTTGTATTCCAATTATGTTTTTAATTTATTAGTTTGTAAATTGGCCATACTGTATTAAAATATATTTATTATGTCATGTGAACGAAATACAATTTAGTAAAAGCCTGAAGCCTTGTCTGACCTCAGCGCCCGAGGGAGTAGACGGTTCACGGTGATGTACAATGACTTCAAAGTACAGGATTATATACGAGTTTTCTCGTTGAAATATGTTGAATATTTTTACCGTTGTCGTCTACTGAAATTCAATTATTTTTGTAATAGTGCCAACGATTTTATAGTGCCTACTTCTGAGTTAAGTTATTTTTCTAACTTAACAACGGTACCATTTCATATTTGTAGGTTTCTGTTTTTGTTCAACATTATTAGCTTCTGTTAATATTCAACGTATGAGATTTAGTTTATCACACTTTACACTCATTAGCTTGTGCATGTAACTTTTTACTTTGTGAAAATTGGCTTCTTTTTTATCTGAACTACATGTTTTAGAGACTAGCTAGCTGTCCGACCCGGCTTTGCATGAGTATGCTAACTAAGAAAATCATATAAATCTTCTCGTTATAGTGTAACCATGTGATTAAGTATAATGACATCTAAACAACGGAACGTCAATATTTTCAAGATCTATATACTGTCTTCTGTCTCGCCTATATTTTTTTTATGTACTGTAATCATTCTTACTTCATCTCTATAATTCTTTTACAGACTAAAATTACTCATTTAAAAGTTATATCTGTTAACTTTTATCAGCATTGCCTAGCACCGATGAAAAAGCGTGTATATGTTGCCTAGATAATGCCCCGAGAAGTTCCCTATCGGCCAGTAAAAGCGCTGTCAAAATCCGTCTATTTTTTTCGAAGATAAAGTAGATCTAGATAGAAAAAAACTTGTAGGTATTTGGATTTTAGTGACCGATAAATTCCTAAAAAAAACATTCAATAATGATGTGCTATCATCAATTGTGTCCTATAAATCAGAGCTACCATATACTTGCTGGTATACCCACTATAGTGGGATATTCAAACAGGTAGCCTTTTAAGATCAGCCTCAATATGTCTAGTATTCAAGCAGCGAGGAAAGGGTCAGCGCTTGAATAGGTTTCCTGCACCACGCATATGTTAATAAAACCTGAGAGACTGACTCGCTTCTAGTTTCTCGTATTTTAATATATTGATATTAAAACTAATTGATACCCTACTACTACCCGTGCCCCTACTGGTATATATACTCATTGAGTGTACAGAGAGTCTCAGTGCTCAGCCACAAGAGTTGGAGCTTGTGGTGGTTACCGTTATTTTTGGATTGTAATATGTTTGCAACATTACTCCTTTGTAATAAGAAATAATAATCTAATGCGTTATTTCCACGCAATAGATAACAAATTATTAATCCCTTCATTATTCTGCTTTTTATTATCCGTTATTAGTTATTAATTATTCCAATATTAGAAACTACAATGCACAAAACAGTATTTTGTTCAATAGCAGAATAACAGATAACAGTTTTTAATAACGTTTTTGGAATAACAATAGCTTAGTACAACTAAATATACCTGGGCTACGACTGGGTGCTCCGCGGTGCGCTCCCTGTCGGGGCGCACCTGATATGTTACGCGGACGACACCCTAGTCGTAGCCCGGGGGGGGGATTGGGAAAATGTTGTGCGCCTGGCCACGACGGCCACAACCCTCGTGGTTGGGCGCATACGACGGCTGGGCCTCAGGGTGGCCCTAGAGAAGACCGAGGCCCTTCTATTTCATGGGCCTCGGCGGGGGCCACCACCTGGGGCCCACATAATTGTTGAGGGCGCCCGTATCAGGGTGGGGACCCAGATGAAGTACCTGGGCCTCACCCTGGACGGGCGCTGGCGATTCGAGCCCCATTTCAAGGGGCTCGGACCTCGAATTGCTGGGACGGCAGGGGCTCTCGGCCGATTACTACCCAATATAGGAGGGCCGAGCGCCGGCTGCCGCAGACTATACATGGGGGTCGTGCGGGCGATGGCCCTCTACGGGGTACCGGTGTGGGCCGACGCCCTCGGTGCCGCCAACGTGCGCGCGCTGCGGGCAGCGCAGCGCATTGTGGCACTGAGGGTGATACGGGGATACCGCACCGTGTCCTCGTCGGCGACCTTCGCGCTCGCCGGCTCCCTGCCCTGGGAGCTGGAGGCGAGGGTGCTTGCCGCCGTGTATGAGTTCACGGCGGCAAGAAAACGTTTAGGGGAGCCTCCGGCTCTCAGGGAGATTATAGTAAAAAGACGGGCAGAAAGGGAGGAGGCCCTGGAGAGGTGGAGGCAGGACCTGGCGGACGCGCGGTATGGAAGATATACCGTCGACGCCGTCCGCCCGGTCCTGCCGGAATGGTGTAATAGGGAGTGGGGCTCCCTGACGTTTCGGCTGGTGCAGGTACTCAACGGCCATGGCTGTTTTGGCTGGTACCTGCACCAGATCGCTCGCAGGGAGCCCACCGCCGCATGTCACGAGTGCGGCGCTGAGGAAGATACCGCGCAGCACACTCTATCTGAGTGTGCTGCGTGGGGAGAACAGCGCCGCGCTCTGACTGCGGCGGTAGGTGGTGACTTGTCGCTGCCGAGCGTGGTTGTGGCCATGCTCGGCAGCGAAGAAGCATGGATGGCCATGGCCTCCTTCTGCGAGGAAGTTATCTCGCAGAAGGAGGCGGCGGAGAGGGTCCGAGAGCTGGACCCTCTTAGCGGCCCTCTCCGCCAAAGGAGGGTCGGTGGAAGGAGGCGGCGCTTTGTCCGCCTCCTTCCACCTCCGTAGCCGGACCTGAGGAGGTGGGCCGGGGGGCCCATCTCCTCCTTGCACAGATCCGGCTGACGAGGGGAGGTAGCTGGTTGTGTACCCAGTCTACCTCCCTATTAGGACGGAGCCCGGTGGCCTTTCGCCGGGCTGACCGATGGGGCGACATGGTGATAGCCCAGCACGATCCCATGTCGCCCCAACCAAAATCGGCGGCCGGTACACCGTGGGGTTTTAGTCCGTGCGAGTCGGACATAACCCACTCTCTCCCCCGGGAGGGTGGGTATCCATAAAGGATTTCCCCACGTAAATAAAATTTATATGGTAATTACAGACAGACATTACAGTTCTGTGTATTTGTATGTATAAATGTTTAAAATTAATTCTGTAGTTTGTGTATCAGGGGAAATATAGATGTTGAGGTCGTTGATATTAAAGGCGTCTAAATTGTATATATTTATTATATGTGTATTCTGTCTGTACATTTGTATTCTCGACAAAATTTGTGATATATATATAAAATATTATTATAAAGAGAAAAACATAGATTTTTTGTTTGTAATGGATATTCTCAAAAAATTATTAACCGATTTTAGAAATTCTCTTACCTAAAAGCTATAGGTAATATAACTTTATCAGCGAGTATCTTGGGCTGTATTTTATTTTCAAAATCTATATTAACCTGTAACCATAAGCTAGTTAGTATCAGGATTATGAAATAAAAACAATTGTGTGGTGTTATGAAACAACGATGGAAGTGAAACTTTGTTTTGGATCGTAGCATTTTATAAACTGAGCACAATAATTATTTAAATCATTGAAACATTTTGAAGAGAGTCATGGGCGCCGCTATATTAGCCTTAGCTGCCCTGCCGAGCGCCTTTCATTTTAACATTACTCCGGGGTTGGCTGTAACGTGTCACGCGATAGATGGACGGAAAAATTTGAGGCGATGTAAAAAAAAAACAAACGTTTCACTTTAAAAATCTGTTTGATGATTAAAATTAAAAACGTCTTGAACGGTTTTACTAAATTTTGTAATCTTTTTGCTCGCTCTTAATACTGCTGTAATATAAGTCAAATGTTTAATACAAAACAAAATTAATATATTATTATAGAAATCTAAAATTTGTCTCGGTGTTATACATATTTATACCAAAATTTGTGTTCTACGTCTCTATATTTAAAACGATCAAAAAGTTTGGCGACGGCTATATGTTATTCTTCAATTGATAAGGAAAGTATTAATACTTTTAGAAATCATTCAATGTAAGTAAAAAATAAGTAAAGATTCGGGAATTATTACTGCATAAACGAATCGCACGGAGACGCGGGCGTAGCTAGTTATATAATAAACATGTAATTGTGCGAACAGGTGACAGATGGGTCATGCGCGTGCGCACCGATGGAATGTGTTACGTTAGACTTGTTCGTTTAACGGATATTGTGAAAAATATGCTAACTAATGAACGGGTATAAAAAGACATAGGTAATGGTTGAATGGTTAGCACAAGTAGATTATCTCTCCCGTGTTCATAAGTTCGAGCGAATAAAATCGAGCTACGATGTATCCTAGGTTTATTTTTGTAAGGCATAGTACTAGCTTTTGTTAGTGGCTTTGCTTGGGTTAATGTAAATACAAACTCCAAAAAATGTCGTTCAAGGAATATAATTATCGATGATGGCTTAGTCGATACTTTGGTAGCGTGTTCGGATACAGCGTCGAAGGACGTAGGTTCGAATCCTAGCAACTGAGTCAGAGCTTTCGGTGAAGGAATACGTCGTGATGAAACCATGGCATCGTGGTAGGGCTTTTTCGAAGTTCGCCTAGCTAGCTACCATCCTCATGATGAAAGTTTGTCGCCAAACACTTGTTGATGTGTTCCGGGAGCTGCACCTGAGAGCCAGTCCAGGTTTAGTGTGACTAGACCTCATCATCGTTTAACATCGGATGAGATTGTGGTCAAGCGCTAACTTATAAAGTATAAAAAAAAACACCCAGTATACATACATACAGTATACATACATCTAAAGCGAAGCCACGTCGAAGAAATGGTCCGAGAAAGAGTAAGGTAAAAAAGTATAGAAAGTCTGTCGACAACACAACAGGTTTAAAGGCGTAATGATAAACAGAAACCATGCATTAATTAGAAGAACTCCGTCGTACCTCACCTTTAACCTTAAACATTTTTGGAATCAAATAAAACTTTAGCCAAAGTTTTTCCATTTACAGGTTTCCTTTATATCAAAGAGTACCTAAGTTAAAATTTTAATATTTATTTTATGTACATAAGTGTATTCAAATATACAAACAGAATGATATAAATTACACTAGTAACTACCAGCGACTTCGTCTACTTTTGTGTTTTATAAGAAACACCGCATATAATGTTCATGATTCATCTAACTTTAACGGCTTGGAGTACACGTTAAAATAGCTCTCAAATCGGCAGAATTGTTTGTGTGTGAGAACCGGTGTGACAGGTGTGAGAAGATAAAGAATTACAGAATTGATCTTTCAAAAACATTTGTAATTACGACACGCACGCCACCTACTGTTGTAAGATGTAACGTATACATTAGATATGTAAATACTAACAGTTTGCCGAATGGGATTTACCATCAGCAGATATATGGAACTTTGACATATTATATAACTCCCTCAGTGCTCACTTACACTGTATAAGTAAAGAAAATTTTTAAGCTATACATTATCTGACAATATGTCTTAAGAATGTTATTATATAGATATAACATGCCAAAATTCTCAATATAATTAAGTTTTTACGACCACTCAAAAAGTAATTGTATTCAGGAACTCTTTCACCTTAGGTACCATACGTTTATGATCTGATATATTATTAGAAAGACCTCTTGTATCTTGAAAATTACTATAAATATTAATGTTGTACTTTAGACAATGACAAAACATAGTAGTCCGGTGAAACTGTAGAGGCCTGCGGGTCAACAGTGTTGTCAGTTCAAAAAAAAAAAAACAATGACAAAAATTTTAAAAATAGAATTTTTGTAATGTATGTACTTTCATATCCATACATTTAAACGTTCTTATTACGATATTACATACAGACACGTCATTTTTATTACATGTATAGGAAAATACTTGTATATTATTGCAAAGGTTCATCAAAATTCGTTCAATAGCTATTGCGTAAAAGAATAACAAACATCCTGACAACATTTATCATTTATAATATTTATAGGACCCTTATGGGTGTTACTTATTTAACTTTGCAGCCATTTGGCATCAGTTTGACATTAAGTACAACAATCCATTTTTAAACTCGTCTAAGTAACTACCAAAATATTGAAATGTAATAGTACTAAGTTAATATAATCTATACATTTAAATAAAATTGGAGTGTCTGTTTGTAATATCAAAATAACGACTTTTTACCGATTGGATATGAACGTATACACGATACTGATAACAAAGACACAATTTTTAAAATTTTTGTCTGTCTGTCTGTATGTTCCGGGTAATCTCCGAAACGGCTGGACCGATTTTGACAGAAAATTCACTGACGGATAGCTAAAATTATTGCGGGTGACGTAGGCTTTATTTTAGACTAGCTGTCATCCGTGGCTTCGTCTGTAGTACTATCTCCAAAACGATTGGACCTATGTTCATGGGACTTTCACTGACAGACAGCTAACGTTATAAAAAGTAATTAAAGTTTTTTTATTTTGGATTAGCTTTTACCCATGGCTTCATTTGGAGTACTGCCTTCAAAACGTTTGAAGCATTTTTCACGGAACTTTCACTAACAGATAGCTGATCTTATAAGAAGTAATTTACAATTATAAAAAAACGCATACAGAGCTGCGGTCAACAGCTAGTGTATTATACAGTCGGTAACAGAACAAATAGATCAACAGTTTTGTATATGTAATTAAACGGAACGGTCTTTGCGTGACTTGCACTCGTTTGTATTCAAATAGAGTCGGCACGTAACGTCTACATTTTGAACTACTTTGCAACCGTTACGGTTAACGCTTCGTCCCGAGTTTACAGAGTTCTATGACGTAGGTCACGGTTTCGCAAAGTGTGGTACGTGACACTCTAGGAGTTCGCCATTACGGGCGTCGCGTAATACAACGTACGTTATGGCCGATTAGCTTAAACTTTACTCGTGACTCGTACTTACTAATTTGTGATTGTATTGGTTTTTATTTAAATAACAATATTTTTTTTGTTACTAATCTACAAGTGCAATAGCACTGTTGTCTAAAAATTAATAGCTAATTGGTGTCACTATCACAAGAGGTAAAAAAATGTTAGGAACCAATCTTCTTCGGAATTAACAAAAAATAAACATTTAAATTCCGATGTATTTAATTGTGAATGGCGTTAAAAATTTTGCTGACTAGCCGTCGCCCGCAGCTCGGCATGCGTTTTTTTTTATATAATTGTAAATTACTTCTTATAAGATCAGCTATCTATTAGTGAAAGTTCCGTGAAAGATGGTTCAAACGTTTTGGAGATAGTACTGCAAACGAAGCCATGGGTAAAAATCAGTCCAAAATATAAAAGCTTTAATTACTTTTTATAACGTTAGCTATCTGTCAGTGAAAGTCCCATGAAAATAGGTCCAATCGTTTTGGAGATAGTACTACAGACGAAGCCACGGATGACAGTTAGTCTAAAATAAAGAAGCTTATATCACCCGTTGTAATTTTAACTATCCGTGATTGAAATTTCTGTCAAAATCCGTCCAGCCGTTTCGGAGATTACCCGGAACAAACAGACAGACAAAAAATTTAAAAATTGTGTTTTTGTTATCAGTATCGTTATTACGTTCATATCCAATCAGTAAAAGTCGTTATTTTGATATTACATACAGACACTTCATTTTTATTATATGTATAGATAATGTAATAAAATATCAAACATTTTGATAGTGAAAATGTAGTACGAGGAATTAGCGGATAGATGGCGTTTAAGCCAAATAGGAAATCGAACGATTCGCTACATAACGAGATAAGTACGCTTAATAAGCTAGTAATAAATATAAGAAATAAAAATGGTACTAAGCGTATCGGAGCGTATTTCGAATATAATTTATACAGATGGCGCGTGGGTGGCGATCGCTGGATGTTACAGCTTTTATAGGATGTGGATTTCTTTTTTTCTAGATCTTTGGCTCCTACATTCAAACTGTGTTGTGACAAATTGTGTTGCTAATAACAAAATCTTTATTTTATTTCAAGTTGTATTATTTTATCTTTAGTCAAATAGAATATACGGTTAATTCCTCGCTTATAAGTACATAGAGAGTACTTTCACAAAGCACACGGAAAGTTAGTCGATGTTAATGCTTAGTTCATCTTTTTATTTCTTTTTGTAATATATTTCGAGTAACCGGAGATTGTCGGTCAATTCCTTTTTATAAGTTTTATACTTTCCAAATCTATGCATATATATATATATAAAATGAAAGTGTCTATTGTTTGTCCGGGGTATTGTGTTTTTTTTTTTTTTTTTTCGAACTGACATACCCTGTTCGCTCTTTTGGCCTCTACAGATTCACCGGACTACATCCGGGGTAATATTCGAAACGCAGATAGAGTATTATAATATACACTAAAATATCAACAAGCTTAAAGTAAGGTTTAAGAAGTAATAAAAAAAATGAGTGTTGTGGAACACTCGGTTGGAACGAGGTCCTTTAGTGGTATATTATTATTGATAAACGTATTATATTATAGTTTAAGAAATAAAAATAAATGAATTACTAGCGTCTGAGAGCAGTTAAATGAAACGCAGAAATAACTAATGACTCAAAGGGATGGTAGGAAATTTCGTAAATAGTATATTTTTTCGAGTTCTGATAATGAATATTTTATTGTACATAACTCAATGAATCTAATTCATTATAGACCTCCTCAGATAAACATAAGTATAAGTACATAACTAGACACGATACGTTACAAAACAGTTGACGCGTATGGCGTGAACAAACTATACTTGCGTAGGTACAAGCCGATGCTAACTTATTGGCTGCCTTGAACCGTTAAGTACGCAGAAAGGGCTGTGACTGGAAAATCTTACACTTTTTTTCACCTAGCCCCCTCCCGTACCGTGCGATAAGGAACAAAATTACAATTAAGAAATGAAAGACCCCTCAGTCTATCTCGATAAAATACACAGTTGCTATTTTCAAGACTACAAAATCGAGTGCACGAGATTGTGACGAATGAATTGAATTAAACATATTCTGCATTATCCTGCGCATGCGCACCATACCGCTTTCCCAAATCGTATTGTATTAAAAGTCTATACTAAATTATGCTATCGAATAATGGATAAAAATTTGATGCTACAAAAAAGTAAAAGTTTAATATCTATATAATTATAATCAAATTTGCAGGCATTTTTTTTACATATTTCAAATAAAATTTTGCTTCGGGACCGAAAAAAATATTCATTATAAAAAAACAGCATAATAAACATCTACGAGGAGGCTATATTAGTTACGTCAAAAATATTGGACAGATCGCCCTAGGACCAAGAACATTCGATGCAGAATTTTTCGTAATTGGTTCTCCTAAGTTACTTATTAATAGGATTCGATTGGCCTTTTGCAATTTTTTAAATCTTAAACAAAGATGGCGGGAGTCATCTAGTCTTCAATAAATAAAAAACATTTACCACCAAAATAATTATGATAAATCAAATTGAAAAGTTACAATGAATTTGTATTTATCCCGAGTGTCCATAACAGATATATTTAAAGGCTACTACGCATCAGAGCGCACGTCTCAAGTCTTTGACGTCATCTGTAATAAACAGATCGTCCATTTGTTTCGAGAGAGCTATCTTTAGCAAAAAGCCTTCTGTAGCTGTCAGTAGTGACCTCACGATATCGATTAACTATTCTTAGTAGAACTATAGATAGTAATGTACTGTATACTATATGTATTCTTTTTTTGGCTCCGTCACGGTTTGTGCACTAGCCAGCGTCAAGTAACAAGATTTTGCCAAGTAAGTGTCTTGCGATAATTACAATGTTCTAACAAGATGGTGGTTTCCTTCTTAGAACTTTCCATGGAGTTTTGGTGTCATCTCAGAATGCATGCTCCGTGGTATTATTTCCTATTCACTTCACTTGTGCATAATAACCGAACTATATTACGTAAAACACCACCAATATTACAAAATATGAGTCTAATAACACAAGATTATGAATAAAATATAAAAACCAATACATGACAGACTAAGATCCCGCCAAAATCTCTATATGTATACTTATTAATAGCTTGATTCATGACATATGACATATCGTTACATTTTTTGTGTGAGTGAAAGAAAAAAAGAGGCACGACATAAAATAAAATATATACTTTTTTTTTTAATTTAATCTAGTGGCCGTCCAATGATCGAGAATCGACTATAATGAGGAGTGAGGGGTTACAAGGGGGTTTTCTTGTTATTATAATATAGGAATATTATTATATGTATTCATATTTAATTTGTTTTCTAAATAATAAAAACTCTATTGAGAATTGTCTAAATATTGTAAACTGTAGACGTAAGGAGCGTGAAGTAGGTATAACAACTAGAGACTTATAAATAAAGGCTTGGACTTTGTAACGGATCTATACCGGCCCCTTATAGAAAAAAAAAAAAAAAAATTATACGAACAACTCCATCTAGTTAGAATTATAAAGAGTTTTCCATACTTGGTCAATATTGGTGTATCGAAATTTTGACAAACAAAATAATAGTACAATAACGTAACTAGCGCCAGCTTTGGAAACTTTTATAATACAGGTTAAATAAAAGGAATAAAGGGAAAATACATATTATAATATATTCGTAAAATTATGTAATATATTTTAACAGTTATTGTGAATTAGATTAAAGTAAAGATTGAATAAAATCTTTAGGTAAATATAGAACATTTGTAAAATCATAGACAAAGTGAAGAATTTCTATTGGTTGTATTTTGTTTATAATAAATGACCAATGGGGAATCAAATCAGGGATCATTGTTTACGTTTAAGATTATGAAAAGTAGGTCAACGATTATTTAACAAAGGGGCTTTATAGAAGTTTTTTTAATTTTCGATACTTGAAACAAAGAATGGACTGTTGTTTAAGATTATGAAAAAAAAGTAGGTCAACAATCATATAACAAGGGGGAACTATAGAAATTTGTTTACATTTAATACTTGAAACAAAGGATGGATTGTAGGAGTAAGAGGAATAAGTGGTAAATTAAGAACGGAAAAAACCCGAAAAATATCAGTAATTTCAAGGAATGAAAGGACTGATTGTTTGACGAGATTTGGGAGAGGGGCACATGGATAAAAGGGGTTTCAACTAGGGAATCGAGGCAGTTTACAGTTGATAGAATCGGGAAGTGCTTTAGCGGTCGTAATGACTGTCTAGAGGCAGTTTAGAGTTTTTAGAATCAGTGCTTTAGCGGTCGTAATGGCAGTTGATAGTTTTGAAAATCAGAGTGCTTTAGAGGTCGTAATGGCAGTTTAGAGAGTTTTAGAATAAGAGTGCTTTATCGGTCGTAATGATAGTTTGCGTATAAAACAAAAGTAAATAATGTTCTTCCAAGTTAATATTCTATTTACTAGTAGTTAGGGTGTTAATAGAATTCTCATATAAGTGCGCGTGAGTTTCGCTAATAGTGTCAGGGAGATCCCACAGTAATTTAGGTGTTGTAGAAAACGAAATATCAGTTAGTTTCCGTCGTAGAAATATTGAAATATCTAAAAGAAGAGGTATTGTTGTGTTAAGCATTGTAGTCGGTAAATTGTATTTAGAAAGTACATTTATTAAATCTACGAGACTGTGAGTAATTTAAAATATACATTATTACATATGTACACTATAACTACTATTTATAGAATTCAAACAAAACACACACATACATACATAACACTACTGTACATAGTTTTGTAGTTCTGATAATACTATCAGAATGAGGTAAAACTGGCTCAGATAAATTCGTGACAATGTTATAATTCAGTAATACATCATTCCCTAAACTGAGGTGATTCCACTACACAAGCTTTTACTCATCAGTGTTTTATTATAGGAAGTCCCAGTAGGCGTTGAATTGAGTTGGCACCTAAAGCATATACGCTTCGGCGGTTCTTGAATTCTCTCTCTCTGTCAAGTAAAACTAGTTTGCTGGATAGCGAAGAGGTTCCTGTATGCCTGAAGACGAACTGGGTAGTTGTCGGCGATACGTTTGCCTTGACCCGGGGAATGGTTTGGTCTTAGAAACATAGTTCTTCTTTACCAAAGTACGAACCGGTAGCCTTCATTGTCCGACATCATCTACCTAGTGAATCTTCCGCCTGGTGTTAGTCGGCCCTAGCCTTGACGTAACTCATTCGACATCCTCTTGTGTTTATAATACAAAAGAATGTGTACTGGAATACACTGAAAGTTATAATAAACCTCTTTGTTAATGTCACAACCCCACACACAACTCTTTACAGACATATCAACTAACTTCAGTAAATATACATCTAATGCTAAAAATATCAAATATCTATTAGAGTTTGAATTCTATAACATAGTAGTAGAATTTCAACAAATTATTAGTTTTATATAATATAAGGTAAGCTAAATATATTTCAATCCATTTAAAAAGGTATATTTTTAGATCTACAAGAGTGTGAGTAATTTAATATTATACTTTGTTTATATGTACATTGTAACAATCATCTATAGAATTCAAACAAAGACACATATATACATAACACTACTGTACATCAGCTAAAGGTTTTGTAGTTCTGATAATACTATCAGAATGAGGTAAAATTGGTTCGGGTAGATTCGTGACAATATTGTAATTCATTAATACATCATTTGCTAAACTGAGGTGATTCCACTACACAAGCTTTTACTCATCAGTGTTTTATTATAGGAAGTCCCAGTAGGCGTTGAATTGAGTTGGCACCTAAAGCATATACGCTTCGGCGGTTCTTGAATTCTCTCTCTCTGTCAAGTAAAACTAGTTTGCTGGATAGCGAAGAGGTTCCTGTATGCCTGAAGACGAACTGGGTAGTTGTCGGCGATACGTTTGCCTTGACCCGGGGAATGGTTTGGTCTTAGAAACATAGTTCTTCTTTACCAAAGTATGAACCGGTAGCCTTCATTGTCCGACATCATCTACCTAGTGAATCTTCCGCCTGGTGTTAGTCGGCCCTAGCCTTGACGTAACTCATTCGACATCCTCTTGTGTTTATAATACAAAAGAATGTGTACTGGAATACACTGAAAGTTATAATAAACCTCTTTATGAATGTCACAACCTCACACTCAACTCTTGTACAGACCTACCATAGAATTATATATATGTATATAATATCAAATAATTATTAAAGTTTGAATTCTATAAAACTCAGGTAACATTCTTATAATTTCAATGAAGAATATATGTAGGCCAAGTTTAATTAAAGATAATCTAAATTCTATATTTTAGGATTATATGAGCATACATAGATAACTAAGAAAGGAATTATGTTTAAGTGATTGTAGTGTTAAGTTTATTTTTCCAACAAAATCATGTAAATATACACCACACCACACCACACTACACTTTTTGTATTGTTGATTTGCTAAAGGGACAAAATAGCCCTTATGCCTAAATAGTCAACTACCACATTCACGGCTGAAATGTGTGTTGAGTAGAGTTAGCACAGCATTATTAAATTAATTTATTGTTATATAATAACAACATTGGTAAAATGAATAATCTGTGTGGGATTCGGTTAGCACATTATAAATTAATGGTGACTGGAACCAATCAGATGTTCAACTATCAATCTAAATTAATATCTACAATATTATTTTGTAATACAAATGCTGGTGCTGACTTAACTCTGCACATAATGCTACTAAAACCTATCCACTATCCTTCTGGAACTAGTGTGATTTTAATAATTCATTACTGGTTATGTCTACCATTTAAAAGGCAGTAATTTAATCCGATGGGTGTGTTAGCGAAATCTCTATGCAGGCTGCTGTGATTCCTCCAAACAATCTGAATACTTGTTAGGGTGTTTCTTGTCTTCCCTATATCCATATCCGTCGATCCACACAGTGTTAGACGCCAGACGAGTGGATTGGAGCTGAGCTTTGTCTCCCTCCTACTTATCCCAGTGTCTATTTTGGCCTTCTTTCCTGTGCGGGGAGGTTTGGATTGAAGCAAGTTACTTATTTTCTCCTCGGTTGACTTTGTCACCTTGGAGCTTTCGCTACTTCGGTGAGGATCATGGTATGTCTGATAGTAGAATAGCTATAATCACTTATTAGATTGAATCATTATATTTTTACATTATACAATTAAGGAGCTAGTTCCAGAATCCTTATATCCTGCCTCTTCCCCTTAACTCCCTAGCAATGCTTGTGGTAGTTGACTATTGGGTGTCACTATAAATTTATAGTCAATAGTGCTTCTAAGAGGCGGGACTTGGGACGGTATTGGGGCCTCCCCCCCTTCCGGGGGAAATTAGAGAACATTTTAACACAACCTACATACACATAATTAAGACACATTATTTTATTATAACTAAGATTAGGATGTATATTGAAATTAAGTGAACATATTATGAATACACTGTTACATATAGATATCTTTAATTTATTTATTTGATTTTGAAATAATTGCATTTATAACTTATTGTCATGTGTTTGCTAAAGTTCTAATTATACTAGATTTGATCTATGTAATGTTTTCTGAGTACCAGATAAAAGAATTTGTTTACTATAATTTTGTTTCAATTCACAACGTAGAAGGGTCCTAATTTCTAAACGATCATGGCAATAATTATATCAATATAACGCTTATACCAAGATTTTATATCTTTGGTTAACTAATATATGGCAGATAGTGAGAGAGGTGTGTAGTGACGACTAAGCTGTCTCAGTATGGCGAAGGGGTGGGTCGTTACAATTTGGTGCCGTGACCAGGATACTGGTCATTCAAACTCTGAAAACATGTTAGAACTTGAGCGAACACTGACTTTATATTTTTGTAATTTAAATTTGTTTTCTATTTATGTGTGCACTTTTATTACCTGTCTGTACCTTGTTTTGTGTATGTTTATGTTTTATATAGGATTGTTCAGTTTAAGGTAAGTGAAACGATATCATATATGTTAAGAAATTGTGTACATGCTTTGACACAACAATACTATCTTCTTCATCTTTTGTTTTATGAGATACTATTAGCAAAATGATTTTAAACGTCATTCAAATATTATCATATCCCTTTGAATTAGTCAATCTTGTCTGAAAATAACAAATGCGTAGTAAGTTAACTAAAACATTGCGAGAATAGGTTGCATATAACGTAAATAATAAAAGATAAAGATGTACCGAAACCTATGAGAACGTTGCGATTACAAAACAAATGTACATATTTCATTGCTAATAATACATAACGATGTATACAACCGTTTTGTTTACAAATTTTGCAATAGGAGTGAGGTATCCGATTTGACAGGAAAAATCAATAATTAGTTGAAACATCGATATAAATTAATAAATATAATTAACTGCTAAAATTCTGGTTTTTATAAATTCATTAAAATAATCTAGTTATTGTTTAAAGAATTTAATACAAGAAAACATTGTTTTATAGCAGGGTAATCTATAAACATATAACGGAAATTACAAAATTAATACACGGTTAATCGATATCGTCGATCGATTTCAATCAATATATTAGATCTATATGAACTACTTCTGATGCGTTACTATTATCAGTGTTGCCGGAGCACTAACATCAAATATTACTGTTAGGTTGTTCCTAATTAATAAAATATTATTTCTTAATAATTTTATTTTTCCGATTAAAAACATAATAGGATACATTTAACGATTTATAGTTAGTCTCATACAAAATTAAGTACTCTTGTGTATATGTAGTCTTTATGGTTCAGTAATTATAGATTGGGTAGAGATTATAGAATCATGAATCATAGATTCAATTATGTACATACACGACTGACTTTTGCGTGGCAGGCATACTTGTTACTAATATGTATCTGAATATTTGTTATGTAGAGATATCTGATGTTTCTATGTTTGGAATTTGAATGGTTGGATGATCGTCGTGTGTATATACAAATACTTTGTTATATTGTGCATATCTATATTATGTATAAATATATTGGTTATTAGGAATCTTTTTACAAAAAAATAATAATAATAATAAATAATAAAACCTTAAAATAATTAGGGGGCGTGGTTATTAGGAATTACTATAGGTATAACATTGTTTAGACAATAAAATTTTACAGTATTTAGGGGGCGCAGTCATAAAGAAAGTGCTTTATTGAAATTCTGGTTTACGATTTAAGTTTGAATTTTATCAATTCAAGCATTTCTAGGTGTATGAATTTATCAATTGATGTAAATAGAATAATAATATCCAAATAATGAAAATGATAGTTAGCTAGGGGGCGTAATAATTAAGAATAGCTGGTGCAATTTTGATAAGAGTCTAAAAGAAATCTTAATGATTAAAGTAATTTATTTTAGGAAAATTCAGAATAAATATAAATAGTCACAAGGCAATATGAAATTAGTTACCTGTTAGTAAAGAATTTACATACAGTAGTTCTCAAATATTTTAGTTATCTATTATTCAACAAAAATCTAAGTAATATAGGTGTAGATTGTAATATCCATAATAAAATATAGATCTTTAATCATGCAAGCTTAATTACAGAAGTTATAGATTTGATATAAATAGTAATAATACCATATAAACACTCTTATACATTATATCTATTATAACTAAAAATATATAATTATGATAAATAATGTTGATAATTAAATGTTAACATATTAATGAATAATATATCACTTATAAGGAATGAAAATAAAATATGTTAGCTTTAATTCTGTCTCTAGGTCAAAAAAAATCTTGGTCAAAGAGGAGATTGGGGTAATACCGGACGCATGGAACTTTTAAATTTGAATTAAATATAACGCTTGTAGTTTTGATTATTCTTTCGGTAAACTTCATAATAATCAAGGGGGCGATTGTAACGGATCTATACCGGCCCCTTATAGAAAAAAAAAAAAAAAAATTATACGAACAACTCCATCTAGTTAGAATTATAAAGAGTTTTCCATACTTGGTCAATATTGGTGTATCGAAATTTTGACAAACAAAATAATAGTACAATAACGTAACTAGCGCCAGCTTTGGAAACTTTTATAATACAGGTTAAATAAAAGGAATAAAGGGAAAATACATATTATAATATATTCGTAAAATTATGTAATATATTTTAACAGTTATTGTGAATTAGATTAAAGTAAAGATTGAATAAAATCTTTAGGTAAATATAGAACATTTGTAAAATCATAGACAAAGTGAAGAATTTCTATTGGTTGTATTTTGTTTATAATAAATGACCAATGGGGAATCAAATCAGGGATCATTGTTTACGTTTAAGATTATGAAAAGTAGGTCAACGATTATTTAACAAAGGGGCTTTATAGAAGTTTTTTTAATTTTCGATACTTGAAACAAAGAATGGACTGTTGTTTAAGATTATGAAAAAAAAGTAGGTCAACAATCATATAACAAGGGGGAACTATAGAAATTTGTTTACATTTAATACTTGAAACAAAGGATGGATTGTAGGAGTAAGAGGAATAAGTGGTAAATTAAGAACGGAAAAAACCCGAAAAATATCAGTAATTTCAAGGAATGAAAGGACTGATTGTTTGACGAGATTTGGGAGAGGGGCACATGGATAAAAGGGGTTTCAACTAGGGAATCGAGGCAGTTTACAGTTGATAGAATCGGGAAGTGCTTTAGCGGTCGTAATGACTGTCTAGAGGCAGTTTAGAGTTTTTAGAATCAGTGCTTTAGCGGTCGTAATGGCAGTTGATAGTTTTGAAAATCAGAGTGCTTTAGAGGTCGTAATGGCAGTTTAGAGAGTTTTAGAATAAGAGTGCTTTATCGGTCGTAATGATAGTTTGCGTATAAAACAAAAGTAAATAATGTTCTTCCAAGTTAATATTCTATTTACTAGTAGTTAGGGTGTTAATAGAATTCTCATATAAGTGCGCGTGAGTTTCGCTAATAGTGTCAGGGAGATCCCACAGTAATTTAGGTGTTGTAGAAAACGAAATATCAGTTAGTTTCCGTCGTAGAAATATTGAAATATCTAAAAGAAGAGGTATTGTTGTGTTAAGCATTGTAGTCGGTAAATTGTATTTAGAAAGTACATTTATTAAATCTACGAGACTGTGAGTAATTTAAAATATACATTATTACATATGTACACTATAACTACTATTTATAGAATTCAAACAAAACACACACATACATACATAACACTACTGTACATAGTTTTGTAGTTCTGATAATACTATCAGAATGAGGTAAAACTGGCTCAGATAAATTCGTGACAATGTTATAATTCAGTAATACATCATTCCCTAAACTGAGGTGATTCCACTACACAAGCTTTTACTCATCAGTGTTTTATTATAGGAAGTCCCAGTAGGCGTTGAATTGAGTTGGCACCTAAAGCATATACGCTTCGGCGGTTCTTGAATTCTCTCTCTCTGTCAAGTAAAACTAGTTTGCTGGATAGCGAAGAGGTTCCTGTATGCCTGAAGACGAACTGGGTAGTTGTCGGCGATACGTTTGCCTTGACCCGGGGAATGGTTTGGTCTTAGAAACATAGTTCTTCTTTACCAAAGTACGAACCGGTAGCCTTCATTGTCCGACATCATCTACCTAGTGAATCTTCCGCCTGGTGTTAGTCGGCCCTAGCCTTGACGTAACTCATTCGACATCCTCTTGTGTTTATAATACAAAAGAATGTGTACTGGAATACACTGAAAGTTATAATAAACCTCTTTGTTAATGTCACAACCCCACACACAACTCTTTACAGACATATCAACTAACTTCAGTAAATATACATCTAATGCTAAAAATATCAAATATCTATTAGAGTTTGAATTCTATAACATAGTAGTAGAATTTCAACAAATTATTAGTTTTATATAATATAAGGTAAGCTAAATATATTTCAATCCATTTAAAAAGGTATATTTTTAGATCTACAAGAGTGTGAGTAATTTAATATTATACTTTGTTTATATGTACATTGTAACAATCATCTATAGAATTCAAACAAAGACACATATATACATAACACTACTGTACATCAGCTAAAGGTTTTGTAGTTCTGATAATACTATCAGAATGAGGTAAAATTGGTTCGGGTAGATTCGTGACAATATTGTAATTCATTAATACATCATTTGCTAAACTGAGGTGATTCCACTACACAAGCTTTTACTCATCAGTGTTTTATTATAGGAAGTCCCAGTAGGCGTTGAATTGAGTTGGCACCTAAAGCATATACGCTTCGGCGGTTCTTGAATTCTCTCTCTCTGTCAAGTAAAACTAGTTTGCTGGATAGCGAAGAGGTTCCTGTATGCCTGAAGACGAACTGGGTAGTTGTCGGCGATACGTTTGCCTTGACCCGGGGAATGGTTTGGTCTTAGAAACATAGTTCTTCTTTACCAAAGTATGAACCGGTAGCCTTCATTGTCCGACATCATCTACCTAGTGAATCTTCCGCCTGGTGTTAGTCGGCCCTAGCCTTGACGTAACTCATTCGACATCCTCTTGTGTTTATAATACAAAAGAATGTGTACTGGAATACACTGAAAGTTATAATAAACCTCTTTATGAATGTCACAACCTCACACTCAACTCTTGTACAGACCTACCATAGAATTATATATATGTATATAATATCAAATAATTATTAAAGTTTGAATTCTATAAAACTCAGGTAACATTCTTATAATTTCAATGAAGAATATATGTAGGCCAAGTTTAATTAAAGATAATCTAAATTCTATATTTTAGGATTATATGAGCATACATAGATAACTAAGAAAGGAATTATGTTTAAGTGATTGTAGTGTTAAGTTTATTTTTCCAACAAAATCATGTAAATATACACCACACCACACCACACTACACTTTTTGTATTGTTGATTTGCTAAAGGGACAAAATAGCCCTTATGCCTAAATAGTCAACTACCACATTCACGGCTGAAATGTGTGTTGAGTAGAGTTAGCACAGCATTATTAAATTAATTTATTGTTATATAATAACAACATTGGTAAAATGAATAATCTGTGTGGGATTCGGTTAGCACATTATAAATTAATGGTGACTGGAACCAATCAGATGTTCAACTATCAATCTAAATTAATATCTACAATATTATTTTGTAATACAAATGCTGGTGCTGACTTAACTCTGCACATAATGCTACTAAAACCTATCCACTATCCTTCTGGAACTAGTGTGATTTTAATAATTCATTACTGGTTATGTCTACCATTTAAAAGGCAGTAATTTAATCCGATGGGTGTGTTAGCGAAATCTCTATGCAGGCTGCTGTGATTCCTCCAAACAATCTGAATACTTGTTAGGGTGTTTCTTGTCTTCCCTATATCCATATCCGTCGATCCACACAGTGTTAGACGCCAGACGAGTGGATTGGAGCTGAGCTTTGTCTCCCTCCTACTTATCCCAGTGTCTATTTTGGCCTTCTTTCCTGTGCGGGGAGGTTTGGATTGAAGCAAGTTACTTATTTTCTCCTCGGTTGACTTTGTCACCTTGGAGCTTTCGCTACTTCGGTGAGGATCATGGTATGTCTGATAGTAGAATAGCTATAATCACTTATTAGATTGAATCATTATATTTTTACATTATACAATTAAGGAGCTAGTTCCAGAATCCTTATATCCTGCCTCTTCCCCTTAACTCCCTAGCAATGCTTGTGGTAGTTGACTATTGGGTGTCACTATAAATTTATAGTCAATAGTGCTTCTAAGAGGCGGGACTTGGGACGGTATTGGGGCCTCCCCCCCTTCCGGGGGAAATTAGAGAACATTTTAACACAACCTACATACACATAATTAAGACACATTATTTTATTATAACTAAGATTAGGATGTATATTGAAATTAAGTGAACATATTATGAATACACTGTTACATATAGATATCTTTAATTTATTTATTTGATTTTGAAATAATTGCATTTATAACTTATTGTCATGTGTTTGCTAAAGTTCTAATTATACTAGATTTGATCTATGTAATGTTTTCTGAGTACCAGATAAAAGAATTTGTTTACTATAATTTTGTTTCAATTCACAACGTAGAAGGGTCCTAATTTCTAAACGATCATGGCAATAATTATATCAATATAACGCTTATACCAAGATTTTATATCTTTGGTTAACTAATATATGGCAGATAGTGAGAGAGGTGTGTAGTGACGACTAAGCTGTCTCAGTATGGCGAAGGGGTGGGTCGTTACAACTTGATGATATTATGGAAAAAAACAAGATTTACACTTTTTTTTATTTATGTCAATGGAGCTTCATCAATAGCTATTAAAGAAAAAAAAATGAACATCGGTTAACAAAACAGAGTAGAGAAAGGTTTTACAGTTAGTGCTTTTTATGTATCATTACATAGTTTTAATACAAAAGCAGACTTAAAGTACTCTTATAAGAGTATTTAGTTGAAGTTATTTGGAGATACAAACGGTTTGAACAAGTATGGGTGGGTACGTTTGAGTATTGTTGTCATCTGAGCACAGAGGAAATTATATCTTAGTTTGTGCTACTTGGCTCGATTCGAAAAAGAACTATGAGCACCGTTAAGATGCAACACAAAAATAGTAAATTTATTAAAGAGAAAAAAGTAACTACATATTTCGAAGCGTTTTTTCCTGGTAACACTAAAGCTGAGCAATATTTTGCAAACAAAAATAAATTCGGTTGAGAAACATAGGAGAGGAAAATGAACATAACTGTTTTGTCTCTGTGTATTCAAATATAGATAATATATTTTACTCTGTCTAAAACGAAACTTCTAGGAGACAGTTATTCCAAAAATGTAACCATCCCTTTCCCCCCTAAAGAAATTCCACCCGTCGTATCTCCGCGCATGAGATGAATGACCTATTACAATAGTTCGAAGGTCTTTGGATAAAATAACGATTCAAATTGGATTCCTAGTCAGTGGAGACAAACTTTTAGATAATGTATGTACATATTATATAATAATAAATGGTAGTGTGCAGACAACAAATATCTGAAGTCCATAACAATAAACTTTCACTAAACATAATGGCTGAATTGATACGAAATGAAAGTTCATAGTGTAGCTATATTTCAATTATATCGAAAACTAACAATCCGTCCCGGATTCGCATGGCTGCAATACATTAATGTGGTATCATAACTATTTATAATAGCCGAACGCTGCGATAGCCGGACACAATATGATAGTGACGTCGTTTTTTTTTTTGGAAAAACATATAGTCAAATGCTGACTTGTTTTGCATCAAGCATAGTTGTGCTGACCTGCGATCCTATATGTATATAATATAAATATATCATTTCGAATTTTGAAAAATATAAATGTCGAAATGTATTGTAAATAAGAAGTATGGTGCTTTTTTAAAACGACTAGTTTTTCAGTTTTGAAGCAAAATTTTGTTCCAAATATAAAAAGAAATGCCTGAGAATCTGAACCCTTAGTATTTAATTTAAGTACTCTCCTATATTCTGAGAAGATTTCCCATATAAGATACACGTAAACTTTGATTATTATTCTATAAATTTTTATAACTCGATGGCTGTTTATGCTTTCACATCGTTCGAGCTCAATAATACCCAGAACTGAGCGCTGTACAATAGTGCCTATTGCGACTTATCTGTAACACACACCAGTAAGTTAGTGCATGTACAATTTGGACCCAAGGTTTGAGTATTAACTCCTTACAAATGACGAATGGTATGAACTATGATGGCAGAAATTTTCCATAGGCATATCAAATAATCCCTTGGTACACGACCCATTATGAACAAGATAGAACACACTAGCATGTAAAGTCTCTCCGTTTGTGACTTTGCCATCGTCAGTGATTCTTGTTGAGTTATGGTACATTTTTTTCTGGCAACACTCTGCCCGTCGATGTATCCTATTGTGTATTGTGACATGTTCTAATTATCTACTAATGAATATGTTAATATTGAAATTTTAAAAAGTTATTGAAAAATTACCGAATTTCGAGCAATTATGTATTCGAATCGTTGACATCGTTAGAAAATCAAAATTATTCAAGATAAAATGCTTCGGTTGTGAGATAAGAGAGGGGGTGTTGGGGATTTATTGCATCAATTGAAGTAAACTGCCTACGGAAGTCTCAGCTTACATTATTATGAATTTAAAGTAGTATCTTATCTGTGGTTACGTTTAAAGATATGACGTAGGTTATTGTTAATAGAAAATTTTCTTAATAAGTTTGCATATCGTTTTCTCCACAGTGGACTCGAATTATTGTTATTATTTCATAAAAAAAATAAAATAATACAATGTTTGTTAGTCCTCTGTGAAACTATTCAACAATTTCGACAACACAGATATGTCCTCGGTAGTATAGTGGTAAGTATCCCCGCCTGTCACGCGGGAGACCGGGGTTCGATTCCCCGCCGGGGAGGATCTTTTTTATTACTTTTCTAACCCACGTTAATTCGATAACTTAAGCATTAATGGTAAAATGGTCAATATACATACATATTATTATATATACTTATAATATAAATTTATTGTTAGTACTAAAATATCAAAAAATCAAATATTAATAATATTTACATTCGTAATAAATAAATATCAAATCATTTACGATTAAATATATTTATTTATAAACTTAAATTTAATAATTAAAACCTAAATTAAAAATCTCTGATGTTTGCGTTCAGAGTCATCTAGCAAACAAGTTTATAACTACAATGAACTATTAGGAATTGACGACTTACTACCGGCACTTTTAAATTTAGCTATAACTCAGAGATGGCAGCACGTACACCACTTTTTACAATGTACTTGTATTTCATAGTTAATCAGCAACGAATTTGTATTACTAATGTTACTTATATAAGCATTTATTATAAAAAACTTTTTCTTTTCTACATAATGTTCTTAGTACAAATTTTATATTAACTACTTAAATTCCATTATTGTTCAATAGAAGCGCTGCTGATGTGTAAACACAACTCCTAACGTTTTCAATAGTAATTATTTTTGAATTATTCAATCATATTCTCGAAGTTTGAAATCACCAATACGCTATATGCTATAAATGTTATATGAAGGCTTTTGTGAGGCACTTAATATTTATTTATTGTTAATAATGTCAATGTAAATCATGTTGCCTTGTTTTAAATGTAATTTTCAGTAATTTTTTTTTATCTCAGCTTAGAAAATTATTGATTATTTCATTTTATTCGGAGAGAGATCGAGGAATCTAAATTCCATACTTCATCATAATATTATTTGTAGTGTGATGAATATTTCGAAGAATAATAGTGTAAAGGGTGGTTAAAATGTAACAGATACGAAATAAAACATCTGTTTATAGATTTTTCTTTTTTATTGATCAAAAATAAAATTATTAGATCGTAAACTAAACGGAAAATGCGGACGGATTTCATCTTATACAAAGGTAGTATTAATGTATACGAATGAGAATTTAATGAATATAAAAATATTTAAAAACTATAACAGTTTTTGGAAAAGTTATCATTTCAATAAAATGTAAGGCAACATTTTCTTGTTTTAAGGTTTTCTTTCCACATTCGATTTCCGATATACAATAAGTTATATATAGGATTACAGATTTGTTTATTTCATATATATATATATATATATAAATAAATAAGTTCTCTCGGAATGTGTCAAAGAAAAATTGGATATATAAATTCGGAGAAAATAACAATAATAAAAAATAATAATGTACATATTAAATGTAATTCATAATAAAATATCAGTAATGGTATTTATATTGATTTAATACATCATATTTTTATATAACATTTTTTATGTGTATATATATATGCGAGATGATGTCCAAAAGACATGTACTCCATACGTAAAAAAAAGTATCAAAATGTGACCTGTCAACACTAAAAAAAAGATGGCGACTCGAAAAAATAACAGGGAACTATAGATTTTCTTTATTATATTTAGAGTCTACCAACTCCTTTTTTTTGTCTATGTAGACAGCATCTCACATATAGTATTACTAAGGTAATATGATAATTGAAAATTGTTAAATTATCATCTTTAATAGATAAGAGAAGTGTGATAACTATTGCTAGGAGAAATTATGTCCAGAAGTAACCATATAAGAGGAATGTTGTGAGATTTATTTATAATAGATAATATCTTTCTGGACTTTTTCGGTCGAAAATTGCATCTATGGAGATATCACTATACAAAAAAATATAGCGATTAACTTTTTAAAATCATTTTGAACAATAAAACAAAAATGAAAATTAATTTTTAAATTGAACATTTAAAAAAAATGCTACGTACATAGTGTTCGCATGGAAATCAAGTTACCTTTACCAAATGGTTTTACAATAGAAAGATACACAAAAAATCTTAAAGAATATTTATTTATACTTTCGTAGATTGAGAATGTCAAAAAAAATTGCTCATACCATAGCAAAATATCAAATATTTACAAATATGTAGTGCAAAAACTAGTGGATAGATGGTGTTTAAAACAAATCTGACGACTGCTATGTTCTTGCATGCGATGACATGACTTACTACATTTTTCAAATGCCATGAGGATTTGTAGTAAAACTTAAATAGTCGTTATTAAATGGACCGAATATAAATTATATATGTATATATATATATAATATTGCATATTAAATTTTTAATAACATTTTATAAAAACAACCAGTTTTGTTCGTTACGTAACGATGCAATTTTTGACAGAATAAGCTCACATTTCATTGAAATTAAAGATAAATTAAAAAAAATGCTTTAAAGTTAAATATTTATTTAAACTTAAAAAAATCTACATGACAAATTTATAAAACAAAAAACTAATTTTAAGACCAGAATTTGGACGGATATAATCGAACATATCATAATATCTCTTATTATTAACATAAATATACTATAATATATTTTTTTTTTGTTTGTGGATAGAGGATATAGTTTTGTTTGAAAGAAGGTGTAATTTTAAGGCACGTCGATTGGAGATAATAAGGCCATAAATAAATTAGCACTAATAAAACGAGAAATAGATTTTTTAAAGAACGAGCCAGAGAGTAAGGCACGCGATTTTTAATATACAATATTAAAAGTGATTAAGTTAAAAAAAAAATGATCAAAATTATATCGAATTTTGCTAAATAAAGTGATGGTGGGTTTTAAATACAATCGTATATTTACAAATATATTTTCTATATAATTAGGTAATCTTATAACTATATTGCAGTATAAATGTAATATTTATTTCGTTTTGACGTTTTAGCAATACATATTATAGACGATAAGGTTTAACGCGTTCGGTATCTGTCAAATTCACTTGTCACATAACTTAAACGTCATTGTCATATTGACAGTCAACTGATGTATCCGCTACACATCAAGCGCTGTAAGCGCTTTAACGTAAATTATGTTGTCATGAGAAAAATATAGGGAAAAGATGAACCACAACTATTGATTAGCAAACTAAATTGGTTAGGAAAATTTTATTTATAAGGACACAATTACTATAAAGAGGAAAAGTGTGTCTGTTGGTAAATAACGATTTAAAACACTGTTTTTTCACAGCGATAAACGCTATATTTTATGGCTAATAAGTTTTATACTGTAACTTAGATTAACGTACTTTCTCATTTACGCAATTTTTGTGATAATTACTTCGCTTATTCACTTAAGAGTCGTAGCGTTATATCAGTTAGGCTATTATCTTTCGATATAAACTATAAAACGTAAAAAAAATTAAGGACACATTCGCGCATTTACATAAATAAATTAAAAAAAAAAACACTATTTTTTGACCTTATAGATTCACCATGATCTATATTCCTAAATCGTAAAACGAAAAAATTACTTAAACTAATGTAATGCGTAATGAAATGTACAACAAAGCTATATATATATATATATGAATGTAAACATACAACACTATGTGCTGGTTTATATACATTTTTGTGTTAGAACTTTGTTCACCTATTGTGTTCTATTCAAGTTTAAAAATACATTACTTAAAGTAAAATAATATTTCTCTTTCTCTCTCTCTATATATATATACGAGTATATTGCGACTTGTATTCGCATAATATTAATATAATATTTTGTGAGATTGCTTTTCGTCTAGTACTTATGAATATACAATACAATAGAGATAAGTGCGTTATCGATAGTCGATTGTATCGATCTACTGATCCCCTTAAAATACGGAAAAAAAAATTTAGATTACGATAAAGGCTCTGGTATCAAATATATGAGCTGCAAAAGCATCGTTGTCCACTTTAATTGGAAAAGATTCGGACCTTGTTTAATGGCGTAATACAAATAAATATATTAAAATTATTTATGAACTTTTGACTTTATTAAATCGTACGTCAATATTAAATTATTCTTTTATGAAAGTAAGACTGCAGATGTCGATGTTTTAAAAAATTAAAGGTGAGATTCAAATTTGTGATTCATAAAAGGACATTACGCTGATAGAAAAGGTACAAAAGACGACATAAAGATTTAAAGTTTAAAGAAATTGTTGATTTTAATTGCCGTAGAATCCTACATATACGTATATACTATACTGTGTATATATGAATGGATGTTTGTATATCTGAAATCGATTAACTTCAAGTTTGCGGACGTAAGTATTTTTAATGGAGAAAATTTCTTAATTACACTATAACTTGCTATTAGATGAAGCTAGGTTATATATTTTTGATATTTTATAAGTTTTACTATTAGAGTACAGTCTCATCTGATATTAAATTACGATGTGGTCTAAGGTAGTAAACACCAGAAATCAAGAGGCCCGAATCAAGCGCCGCTGTCGGAACACACCTATGAGTGTTTGTCGATAGCTTTTCAACAAAAAAAAAATGGTAGCTAGGCGAAGCGGAACTTATAATAAACTCAACTATCACGATGTTTTATCATCTACATCTCTCTATGTTTTATTGTTATTAAGTTTGATAAATCCATGCGAATGAAGTCGCGGGCGACTGCTGGTTTTGTGAGTTACAAATATAGATGGTAAATATCATTATTTTCACCTACAGTAGAATAAAATATTCATAACAATGGGAAATATTTAAGCATTAGAATATATGAACATCGCTGCTTTTGCTTTCAATATAACCCCTATGTATGTATTTTTGAACCTCTTATGCCCGGTTTCTGAAGCCGTCAGTTAAACTATCAATAGCTATTGATTCAATAACGTTATCCATAAGACAAGCGGCGTTTAACTGTCAATGCGTTTCTGAATACAGAATGAGACGTAGACTGACATTTCTCGTGTCATTGTGTGTTCAGAAACCCAATTTGACAAGTTATCGAACCGATAGCGCTATTAAACAGATAAACTACAGTTAAAATGCTTCAGAAACCGGGCATTAGTTATTATGATCAAATAAATCGTGTAATAATTTGATTTTAATTTTTTTATTTAAACAATAATGTCATACTTTCAAGAATATTTCTCTGTTTAACGACTCCGGTCTTGTAACCGTTTTCCAATACGATTATGGGTCAACGGTAGGTACAATAAAAAGTCGATATCGATAAATAAAACATCGACAATACCGACCAACACTATTCTTTCATAGTAAACTCAAATATTATAGATGTTTTTTTTTTGTTAATAGAAAGTTGTGGAAAACTCAGAACCACAATACAATTTTTAAACTTAACAATCCCTAGTATATTGTGCTTTCAAATAATTTCAAAATATAAAACTAATATTGTTAGCACATTAACCGAAAACGATTCAATACAGAGATCATTTTTTTTAATATTCATATAATTGTTGTGCGGGTTTTTATGCTAATAAATTTATTATTTGAATATGCTTTTTTTTGAAATTTATTCACAATATTTAAACAATTACCTATCAGTTATCTTGTATTGTATATTTAATTCACTACACCTCTCAATTATACAGAAACAATTCCCTAATTAAATTCATATATAGACAAATTTTGTTATTAATAAAAAAGACATTCAAATTCAATTACGTCAGACATTTTTTATACTTTCAAAATATAAGATAAAAACATTTCAACAATAATATTTACAATACTAAATGTATAAATAAACGTTCGAAGCAACAATATTTTAATGCAGCGTTTCTCAAACTTCGATAATTTCACGCGTCATATATATATATATGATGAAAATTCTAAATCAGAATCACAAATAGATCCAACAATTCGTAACTTAGAAAATTGTTTTAATGATAAATGACGGTATGGATTTAATAATTAGGCGTCGTACCATAAATTATGTCTTAGTCCACGGTTAAAAAAGTGTGACATCAGAGGGGCGGAAGGAGCCATAACTTTTGCGATGTCGAATTATATAAATTTGAAATATTAAACTTCAGTTCTAACTGAAATCTTTATGAATTTTATAAAAGGTTTCTGCAATTTAATTATTTTTTATTTGCTTGCATCGCTTTTTGATCGATTTTCACTTGGCTCGGGGCATATCAAATTTGAGACTTTATAGGTGTTTAAAATTCATGAAGACAATTTAATTTTGTACAATTAATTCAGTTTATTTTTGTATATTTTTAAAAATATTCTACTTATTGAAAAATATCTTAAATATGTAAGATGATAATTGAAATTTCTGTTTTAATTTAACTAGAAATCGTCTATTGGTCGAAAATTTTCCATAATTTATATTTTTCTGAAATATAAAATGATAACACTGTAGCTGGCCAATAGTTAATAAAAAAAAATATACTGAAAATCGATCGAGAAGCAGAGGCGAGAGATTTAATAATTTACAAATTTGAAATGACATAATATGTGTTTTCAGACCAGATGACTCTCGCATAAATGTGACCTCGTTTGACAAAGATTGAGTCACGAAATTCTTGTGACGTAATTTATGGATGAACTATTAGCTTTGAAACAACTTTTTAAGTTTGAAAATAACACGTGTAGGGATGATAGTTTGAGAAACACTTATAATACTCACAACGTATTAATGACGAATCATACTTCGGTGCTGTGCGTTTGTATGCGTACTTTCTTTTGACTACCGTTTCTGTTAAGCGGGGGCGAGTGTCCCGAGTATCCGGGGTTCTGTATCCCGAGGCCCCCGGGCTCGCCTTCCCTCGGCCGGGGCTTCTTCAGTGAGGACCTGAGCGGAGACCTGGTGATGGTGCTGGCATCCGACATCCCTGTGAGCGTGGTCGCCGTCGTGTTCATGGAGGCGACGCTGCCGTGCCCGTTCGTGCTGTACGGTTTCCCTGACGAGTCCGTCATTGATATACCTGGAACGTTAAGGGGAAAAGGTGAAATCATCCATGAAATGCGAACGTCAGGTTGTTTGTCACGCTATCATGCCTTCATCATAAAGTTTTATATACACATTGTCAGTGGTACAGAAACTTTTAACCCAGGAAAACACCACGGTTTCTCGAGGGTTAGAACAAATTTAGATAAACGCAAGCGAAGCCGGAAGCATAAGCTAGTCCTCAATAAATAAGACCAGATGACCTATTTAAAACGCTTCATAACAATAAATATTGCAATACCCGATCTTTTACTTCCATGAACCCCTCCGCTGATTTTTTAAAACCCAGATCTTAAAATGGCGGATTACGTTTTTAAATTTTTTTTAATTACACGACATCGTACATAGTAAATCTCAATGGTTTAGTAAAAAAAAATCGTAGAAATGAAAAAATAATTTATAAATACATTTTACAATACATAGTTTTATATTATATCAGTTATTTTTTTAAGTTTATGCTGCCAATAATCTGCTGACCTGTGCATCAAAGGTCTACAATCGTTTGTATGGGAACTTAAACCTGAGGTTGAGAAATAGGTTAAATTTGTTGCCAATAGATGGCGCTACGCTGAAATTAAACTAGATAGTGATACGTCGAACGACAGCGTACATAGTTTATTCGTTGCTAATAACTTGTTATCAGCATCGTCTATTTTGACATAACTCCCATAAGTCTGGGAGTTAATTTTTGAAAAGGCGTACACATTTGTGTGTGCTTTGAAATATTTAACTAACTAAATAATAATAGGTATATATATTAATCAACTTTTTAGATTCTCCCTTACACTCGGAACCGGTGGTAATTTTAACGTTCATAAGGGCCTTCTTAGTTTCTAAATCGATTAAAGAATTTTTTGTTTGATTTGAAAAAAAAATGTATATCACAATATAGAATGTAGTCGTGGTGGTCGAGTGGTTTATTGATGGAATATCGAACTGACATCCGAAGGTGCGCGATTTTTTCCAAGAAATCGCTTACATTTCATAATACTAATAACACTATCGGCTGACGGCGAAGGGAATCATCGTGAGGAAACCTGAACTTGAGAAATATTTTTGTAGTACGCCGTGTGTGCTAAACAATATAAAAAGTGTTAATTTCGCGGAGCTTAAAATCGCCACTACGTCGTGGTCTGGAGCGGGTGATTATGCCGATACCTTCATTCGGGAAGAGGCCTATAAATAACCCTGCAATGAGTCTCTTACAGACTATAGACGATATTAGAGTGATATAAATGGTGTTTGTTGACCTCTGCCTTCTTTGAATCCAGGGTTATTGATGGTGGTGGCGTGCGTGTCGGCTGGCGGCGCCGTGGGGTCCCCGCCCTCGCGCCGCGAGAACAGTGTATCGTACAGCGACATTATGAACAGCAGCGAGTTTATCACTATACACACTATCTGTAAACAACATTTAGGGAATCACCCATACACTGTCATATAAGGAAAACGGGCGAATCTAAATCTGTGTAAATAAAAAGTTCTACCGTTGTGCACACAACATGCAAAAACTAATGGGTAGATTGTATATATTTCTTTTTTTTCAGTTTTATTTTTAGGCCACTTGGCCCTTACCCAAAAAAGGAAGTAACAAGAGATCATTATTCAATATAAAGTTTTAAGGAATTACGATTTTAATAAACACTTTCCGTCTTATTACAAAAAAATTAAATACGCGTCGAACACTTGTTTATAAAGATTTATCACATGAGAGTGCCTCACTCTTGTTCACAGACAGACAGTATTTAAATTTAAATATTGCCTGACACATGTCTAAGTTGCTAGTTCTCATTTTATTGCTGTGCTTTATTGTATTTACATTTGTTGCCAAAAGAAGACGTTTCGTAGTAAATTATGAATTTCGGGCGTACAAAAAATTTGTAGGATGTAGATAAATAAACAATTATAGAGATTCACAAGTAAATCATAAATATTACTTATGACATTTGACAATGTATTTAATATGAGATTATACTGTCGTTCCATTTTACGCACTATGATGTAATATATTAAATTTATTTATTGTTTATTTTACTAATGATTATATCATTTTCTTAAAAAAAAAATGTGTCACAATAATAGTAATGAGTTTTACTTAAAATAACTAGATTTTCTTAATAAAGATATAGACTAATTTTTCCTAAAATTCAAATTGTTTACAAATCATCTGTATGATAACCGTATCGAATGATGAGACTGAATTGAATAAATGCTATTCAAAGTTGCTTACATTAAAATTTAAACCACATGTTTAGCTAGAAACCGCTTGGAGACACTTTTGTAATAAAGTATTTTATAAACATGTGTTCAAGAAAGTTTAAAATTTTAGTCACTGTTTGGTAAAACTCATGTTAAACGCGTGTTCATTTTTGTTTTCGTAGTAAGACCGTTCGCGACATGTGTTTTTTTCAAAAGTAAATAAGTACAGTACCGAGCACTTGATTTGGTACGGTTTTATAATGCGTTGTCTCTATCGTGCCTACAATACAATAATTGCGGTAGAGATACATAATGCTATATAAAACCGAACGTATCCGACTATTTCGATCTTTTCGCGAAGTGGCATATCAAAAACCGGGTAAATATTGCTGACGTAATCGGCCCTTAGATCCGTATCCTCCCTCATCAAAAATAAGCAAAGCAAAATCACCCTAACCCTTTGGTACTTCCGTACTACTTGTACGGCCTCGTAACAATTTAATTCCTAAATACTAGCAGATGCCCGCTGCTTCGTTCACGTGAAAGTTGATTTGATTATTACACGGGAATTTGGTATTTTATACAAATTCAATTTTGTTCTAATTCAGTCATTACTACTTAACCTCTGCTGCAACCCTTTTACTAATTTTAAGTCATTACTATATTCTTTTATTATGACTGGCTAGCTTCTAGGAGATTGTAATAATATGAAGCACAAAAAAACCTCTATCAACTAATAAAAGCCTCATCGGAACCGCTGCAGCTATTTCAAAGATTAACCCCAACAAACAACATACTTCAATTTCGTTTGTAAGTACCTAATAATTACGCGAGCACAGCCTTGACACAACGAAGAGAGATTGCCAACAGTAAAAAACGTTATAGAATATTAAAGTGTTGCTGGAAAATGACTTACTCATAATTTTGAGAAATAGAACAAGTTTAATTTATATTTTTTAATCGACTTCAAAGTGTAGGTTTGTATTTTTTTCTTTAATGTTTGTTACCTCAGCCAGAACTTCGACATTTATTAACTAAATTGTTTTTTTTTTTTTTAATTAGTATATTTTTTGCAGACTTATTTTAATTACATTAGCATTTGATTTTGGATTTCGAAAATAAACGAGGGAACACATCAAAATCGAATAGGCAATGAATAGTGGCTTAGATATTGGTAGGTTTATGATAATCTAAAACTAAAAAGGTACCTAACTATGGTCAAAGACGTTTTGGTACATTTTTAGAGTGGATTTTTTTGAGGGCTGTATATTTTTTTTAATTAAAATTTTTATTATATTTTATATACGTTTGTGTACAAAACGAATTGAATTAATCGATATTTAAATTACTGTGTGCCGAAATTAACTTATTTCATTATGGTGAAAGTACTAAGTTATTAGCTGATCCCGTTACGGTAATGCATTGAAGCGAAACACAATTACAGTTCTCGCAATATCCGATTACTAAGAAATGTTTCTCTAAAATCCTATTCTATTCTTAACAGGTTTGTTTGCGAATCAAACACATTCAATTAACTCACGAGATAAATGTTATCTAAAAATCAGGCTTTTTATATCGACGATAAAAACACAAATTTGACGGAACCTTAATCTATAAAGCCTTGTGTGATAAAGCTTGGATATACACAAGTGAGATAACAAATAGTAACACGGAACGTGAATTCTAAGAAATTACAAATACTTTCTAGTAAGTTCTAATAAGAAAACCGCCATCTTGTCGGAACATTGAAGTTGTCGTAATCTACTTTGTAACAATTACACACTTGATATTAGCAGTAATTATAATTTATAAAGAAGATTGATTACAGAAGTAGAAATAGATAGAAGACTGACGAATATTTGACGAACTTTGCACGTTATTTCAATTTACGTTTTTACCATTGATGTTACTATTTAACACTACATGGTATAAACCAAGTCGCTTTCTCTGTCCCTATATCCCTATGTATGCTTAAATCTTTAAAACTACGCAACGGATTTTGATGGGTTGTTTTTAATAGATAGAGTGATTGAAGAGGAAGGTTTGTATGTATAATAACATAAATTAAATATTGGAGAAATACCGTTATTTTTGAGGTTACTCCAAAATTAACGCGTGCGGGCCACGGGCAGTAATGAATAAATCAAAACTACTAGATCGATTTTAATAATTTTTTCAGTGAATGACCTAGGCTTATATATTTTATACCCGTGCGAAGCCGGAGCGGGCCGCTAGTACCACTATAAAAGGCTAAACTCGTGCATATGTTTGTTCGAGATAATCTTTAAAAGTACCTACTGGTTCGATTCAAAAAATCTATTTCACATGGCTTCGTTGTAAGCCACGGGCATTTCCTAGTATGATTACAAATTGGAGATAACGTTTGCGTATCAATCACGTTTAAACAACTGTATAGGTTATAATTAAACTTAGTTTAAAAAGTCGTTATTATTATAGTTTTTTTTTTTCAGACATTAATATGTAATCTACGTAACGAAGTGGACTGGCACTAGTCTTTGTATAAATGGAACAAGAAAATAAATAGATTACCTGTACGTAAAATGCTTCGCCTCTAGTTTGAGAGAATCCTCTATCGTCGCCTTGTACAGCGAACAGGCCCGCAGCGGCTATCGATAGAAGAGCTGTAATATACAAATATTCTCTGAAGACAGATAATAAAATGAAATTATACTCGAAAAAGTATGCAATTTTGATCATTCCAACGTTAAACTTACACTTTCCTTCTAGAAGAAACTTTAATTATCCCCGGATAAGAGAACTGGAGTACATATATTTATAATTTACAAACTATATCTAATAATGTCACGTTCCGTAGTCCGATGGAACTGTAGAGGCCTTACGAAGCCAACAGTGTAAGTCAGTTCGAAAAAAAATAAAAAAATGTCACGTTCCTTTTTGTTTTCCTGTTTTCATTTTTTCCATTAGTTAAACGTTACAAGACCTAGGAGCCTTCTAAAAGCACAAAAAATGTTTTAGAACTAAATTTAAAGCCATTTCCTTTAGACAGTACTCTACTCATTATCAAACATAGTGCATTCACTATGCAGCATCTGTTCTAAAAAAATATAAACTTACTAGCTAAAAGCGCCAGCGCTAGTTTTATCATAACTACGCTCGTGTACTTCATCCCGACTTGTTCCTTCGAGGAGATCATGGCTAGCTGCAGCACAGACAGTACGCAGAACACACCGAGCACCGTCACACCGACGGTTGCCACCACACCCGCTATATATACCGCAGCTGAAATGAATCAATATACTTTTATAACAAACTAGCTATACTTATTTTTAATCTTATCCACACATCCATCTTAATATTCGCAGCACTGCCATATTTAACCCTCTCTCATCCGTCTTCTTAGTAGCCCAGCATTCAGAACTATACAGCATAACAGGTCTTATGATAGTTTAATACACTTTCCCCTTGAGTTTCAAGAGCATTCATGGGCCAAAAGTTAACCCCCAGACACCTTTCGGCCGTTTCATCCGACCTGCATTTATCCTATTTCACATGTCCTCGTCTTTGCTACAGTCATTTTGAACGAACATTTTAACGAATTTTCTATTATAACAAAAAAATACTCAAAAATGTCCAAAGAAACATTTGCAAAATTGTTTGAAGAGCTACGAACGCCACGTTTCCTTAGACCTCCCAACGCATTTAGTTACATTTTGCCACAGCAACGACACCGCCTCCCCCATAACCGGGAACGTATTTTATGAATGACCTTATCTATTATATAAAAAACAATTTACTCCTTTTACTTTTGTCAAGTGCTTGTTTTTAATTTTTTTTATTTAGACGATTTTTCGTTTTTTCAATTTTTTTTTTACCATCGAAAGTCTATATCTTTATTTATAAGTATCTATTCGTATTCTTCACAATTGTTGCGTCTATTAATGTACACTATTTGTACACTCTTAAGCAAAAAAATTTAATATCATTTAAATTTACAAAAACTAAGAAAAGATTAAGATAGATATATTAAACGATTATTTTTGTACCTTAAATATGAACACAATAATATGTCAAATATAAATGCGAATGTGAGCTTACGTACCCTAAGCCTTAATTTCTCCCTATCGTCATGAAATAGCATACGCGTTTCCAAGGGATAGAGGAAATCTAAATTAATACGAACGAAGCTGCGGGCGAAATGTAGTCATCAATAGACAAGACCAGGGAACCTATTTGAAAATGTTGTCAGTTCCAACCATTTACTATCATTAGGGAGTAATAAGGTTCATCGTTGCCAATAGTTGGCGCTTAGCTAAAATTAAACTAGATATTGGTACGTTATATAGGTTAACTGTTGGTTATAACTATTGCTGTCTATCCCATCTCCCCGTAAGAGACGCGTGTTTGCGACCACGTCCGAGACACCCGCCGCCCACAACGCCGTAAGTGGGGGTTAATTACACGATACTGCACACACGTCGCGTTCCCTCTGATAGCATTTCGAGCCTAGGTCCGTCCCTCGGAGTTGAGCCCTCGAGTATGTTACTAGAGTGGATACAATGACTCAGCATTCACTAGGTCTACACATACAGACTCACCTCACATACGTGCACATAGTACGTATATACATATAGTTGAAGGAAGGGTTTTATTTTTTTCACTTATTCGAACTAAATTAGTTTAGATTCATCATTAGACAGATTCGTTCACATACATGTAAGAAGCGTCTGTGAGTTATTTATACAGATGAAATTGTATAGCTTACTGACGTGTACAGGTATGTATAGCTTCGTTAGTTACGCAACCCTTTTTTTTTTTTATTAACGTGGAGAAATCTATCATGGACACGCCACCCTCTCGGGGGAGAGAGTGGGTCGTGTGAGACTCTTATTCACTAAAACCCCACGGTGTACCGGCCGCCGCTTTGGTTGTGGCTACATGGGATCTTGCAGTGCTACCACCATGACGAAGTTTCGCAACCCTAGGCAACAATACAAGTCGAGGCGCACAGTGCGCCTTCGTCCTGGTTGTTAATAAAATCGGGCGAGTGCCTTAAACGCTACCCTTAGTAGTCCAGATGAACCTGTAGAGACCTGTCAGGCCAATAATGTAGTGAGTTCGAAAAAGGAAACTGTTGTTGACGTCAAGTAAGCAATCTGATAATCCTCCCAAGTAGTGATTTGCACCAGGGAGTAATTTTTGTAGAGGCGTTAACAACTTTATATGCGTTTATGTATATTCCGCAAAAACTAGTATAATATATTTTAATTTGTTTGAGGGACCATAATTTTATTTATGTTGAAATAAATACCAATATATAATTAAAACTTTCATCTACATTTTTGATATTTGCAGGTCAACAGAGTCTACACTAATTAAGTGTAATGTAAAGGGCCCTAACAGGACGTACAGTGACAACTCGGCCACGGTCGGCCTGACTCACATCAGCTTTCCTCTTACTCATCGTGGCGACCACATAAACAATGGACACCCGATTTGAATACAATTATTCTGTATGTTATTAAAGCAAATACCACGACAAATAATATCATTATTCTGGCAACGAATACTAAGTAACGACAGTGAAAATATTTATATAAAAGCCTTTGATCCTTATCATCAATCAAACCTGTTATAAAAAAATATAATTTTTATGTATTTACGCTGCTATTTACATACTAAATTTACGATATAATTAGGACAATAGAATAGAATAGAACCTTTGTCATTTTTAATACGATCCTTAATTGTTAGGTGTCGGTTAAATACATAATTAAATAAAAAATGACCGTTATGACATTTTGTCAATAAAAATATTTTTGAACTATTATCTTATTTCAGTAAATCAGTACTAGAAATACTAATTATTGGAGTAGTAATATTAACGTTATGTTTTTGTAAGAGGTTGGTACATTTTATAAACTTACAATCGCTGTGAATGTTTTAATTGTTTATTCTATATAAATTTTAAACATTCCGTGTTCAAACTTTCTACCTCCTTCCTTCTACCTCCTTTAAAAACTAATCAATTTTGTATATGTGATTCGTATAGAACTAAACACGACAAAGAATTAAGTTATATATACTTTTATATAACAACAAAATAGTAATAATCAACTTAATAAAAAAAAAAACAACTCATTTTTAACACAGACGAGATAGTTCACAGAATATCGAAATTACTTTTAGATGAACAAAGTCCTGGCTTTTAAGCTAGTTTTAAATAAGATAATAGACATTGAAATGAAAAAAAAGACAATATACGAGTACAACCTACGAAACCATATAGCAGTCGCTTAACTTCTTTTGACAGCTTAGTCTCATTCGCGATGATGCATTAAAAACAAAGATCCAAGCCAACCCTTGAGCTTCTTGCCATACGGCTGAGCGCCTTAAGCGCTCGGGAAAAAAAGTCCGATGAAGCTGTAAAGACCCATCCGGCCAACAGCGAATAGTTAATTCGAAAAAAACACCATTTTAACAGACTTCATTTTTTTTTTCGAATTGACCTACACTGTTAGCCTGGCAATGCCTTCCGAGTTTCACCGAGATACAACAGACTTCAAAGGAAGAAAGGTTAAGTATATATGTAGAATATGAGTGTACCCTTCTTATGTACTTACTTACTTACTTATCTTCTTATGCTGTATTCCTAAGTGGATTTCAGCGGTTAGGTGGTAGAGCCATGCTGTATTCCTAAGTGGATCTCAGCGCGAATGGGCCGGCTCGTCCGGGGTAGTACCACCCTCTCACAGAAAATCGGCTTAAAGTAACAGTACTTGTACTATTGCGTTTGGTTCGGTCAGTGAGAGCGCCGGAGGCCCTCCCCCTCCCCTCCCAAAATATGATAGCGGTTTCAAAGAGTAATTTACCCCAGGGGGGTACCAACACTCAATGTGGAGGAGAATCCCCCCCTGAGCGTACCCGCTCAGGCTGCCCTTCGTATTCTGGGGTGGGCAAAAATCCGCTTGTCATTTCGGCCAGAGGCAACGAAACGGAAAAATCGTCGGCACCCCCTCCCACGCTGCGCGTGGATTTCTGCAACATAAGGGGAATCCACTCCAACCTTAACTCTGTCCACCACCACCTTGAGACGGAGAAGCCGGCCTTGATGTTTCTAACTGAGACGCAGATAACTTCTCCTTCTGACATTGCATACTTGCGATACCCTGGCTATAACATTGAACACGCATTCGTACCCCGAGCCGGGGTTTGCGCGTTTGTCCGGGAGGATATTTGCGTCCGTCGCCTGGCCAATCTTGAAGGTCAAGATCTCTCTTTAATCATTCTTCGTGTGGATTGCGCAGATCACCCGCGCGTCTATGCATGCGTATACAGGTCGCATAGCGGTGACTTAGAAACGAATCGCCTTATGGAGCACATCCAAATGATGGCCGACTCAATTCTCCATCAGATCCCCTCTGCAGAAATCGTGGTTCTTGGCGATTTCAACGCCCACCACGCTGAATGGCTTGGTTCACGTACCACCGACTACGCGGGGAGATTTGTTTTTGATTTTGCTTTGGCATACTCCCTCACACAATTGGTTACCTCGCCTACGCGTGTACCGGATGTGGAGAACCATATGCCTTCACTGTTGGACCTTCTGCTGACCTCTCATCCGGACAATTATCAGATAAACGTCGATGCTCCTCTGGGCACGTCGGATCACTGCTTGGTTCGGACAACTGTACCACTTACACGTCCAGTTCGCTCGCGCCCTGCGAGCAGACGCCAAGTCTGGCACTATAGGTCAGCAGACTGGGATGATCCTGATGCCGTCGCCAACATCATAACCGACGTTATACTCCAGGGGATGGAATTGTTTATCCCGAGCTACATGGTGCCCGTCGGAGGGAGATCTCAACCCTGGTTCGGTCACTCCTGTAGAATGACCTGCCGTCGGAAGAAGAAATGCTACCGAGCCTGGGTTGAGGCTCTGGCGTCACAGGATGTAAACACTAGCGCATTAAAGAAGGAGTACAACTTTGCCTCCAGGTCTTACAAAAGAGCAATCGCCTTAGCTAAGTCAGCTTTTATTGATAGAATTGGTGAGAGATTGATTCGTCTCCCTTCGGGAACCCGGGCGTTCTGGTCTCTCGCCAAAGCTATCCTTGGGAATTTTTGCCGGCCATCCTTTCCACCATTGCGGAGGGAAGACGAATCGTTGGCCCATGACGCTAAAGACAAGGCTGATCTTCTAAGCGGTCTTTTTGCGTCCAACTCGACTCTGGATTGCAAGGAGAAGTTACCACCCACCATCCCGCGTTGCGAAAGCTTGATGCCAAATGTTCGGTTTCTGCAAAGTGCTATACGCAAAGCACTCTTCTCTTTGGATATCTCTAAGTCGAGTGGGCCTGATGGAATACCCGCAATCGTGCTTAGGACATGTGCTCCGGAACTGGCCCCGGTTTTAGCGCGTCTTTTCCGGCTCTCCTACTCCACAGGCGTTGTCCCTACCACCTGGTAGTCTGCCTTAGTCCACCCGATCCCAAAAAAAGGCGACCATTCTGATCCATCTAACTATAGGCCCATTGCTATTACCTCCCTGCTCTCCAAGACAATGGAATCCTGCATAAACCGCCAGCTCCTAAAGTATCTAGAAGAGAACCAGCTTATTAATGATCGCCAATACGGTTTCCGTCAAGGCCGCTCAGCTGGTGACCTTCTAGCCTTTTTGACACACAGATGGGCGGAAGCAGTCGAAAAAAAGGGGGAGGCTCTGGCCGTTAGCTTGGATATCGCTAAGGCTTTTGATCGGGTCTGGCACAAAGCGCTTCTCTCGAAGCTTACTTCATATGGACTTCCCGAGAAACTACGCAATTGGGTATCCAGTTTCCTCACGGAGCGGAGCATAAAAGTCGTTGTTGACGGTGCATGCTCGGATCTCAAGCCCGTGAACGCTGGAGTCCCACAAGGCTGTGTGCTATCCCCTACCTTATTTCTTCTGCATATTAATGATATGTTGAACATCTGTAACATTCACTGCTATGCAGACGACAGTACTGTGGATGCTCTATATACCAGTCGTGCAGGTGTTTCTCGGGAACGCGTTAACGAGTGCCGGAACAAACTTGTGTCCGAGATAGAGACCTCATTGGAGCGTGTCTTGGATTGGGGAAGAAAAAACCTAGTCGATTTTAACCCCACAAAAACACAGGTATGCGCCTTCACCGCCAAAAAAACTTCTTTTGACGCACTCCCTAATTTTCAAGGAGTTCCTCTAGCTGCTGAGCCTAATTTTAGTATCCTCGGTATCGACATATCTAGCGACGTTCAGTTTGGTGGTCATTTGGAAGGTAGAGCAAAACTGGCCTCAAAAAAGTTAGGTATCCTTAACAGAGCGGGACGATATTTCACACCGGTTCACCGCCTTCGGCTTTATAAGGCGCAAGTCCGGCCACACATGGAATACTGTTCTCATCTCTGGGCCGGAGCGCCGCAATGCCATCTACTTCCTTTTGACCGAATCCAACGGAGAGCGGCTAGAATCGTTGACGACCGGGTGCTTTCCTTAGGGCTCGACACTTTGGAGCTTCGTAGGGATGTTGCGTCACTTTGCGTCCTTTACAAGATCTACCACGGAGAGTGTTCTGAAGAACTATTCGGATTGATACCTGCTGCTGAGTTCCATTACCGAACGACTCGCCATAAAACGAAATTCCATCAATGTCATCTCGATGGTTGGAAGTCGTCTACTGTGCGGTTCTCACGTGCGTTCTTCCCACGTACGTCGGCACTCTGGAATGAACTCCCAGCGGCAGCGTTTCCGGACCAATACAACCCACAGACCTTCAAGAAACGAGCCTACTCCTTCCTCAAAGGCCGGCAACGCATCTGTGATACCTCTGGTGTCGTAGGTGTCCATGGGCGGCGGTGATTACTTACCATAAGGTAACCCGTCTGTTCGTTTGCCTCCATTCTCATAAAAAAAAAAAAAAAAAAACTTTGTTTGTTGTTGATCTTTAGCGAAGAAAGATTATTTTATTAAAAACCTAATAATAACCAAATAAGTTTCTAGAATTTTATCAATCGTTCGGTATAAGTCCATAGTTACTGTGGTTCGTTAATTAGAAAAAATGATAATACATACACACGTCGTATGTCGCTTAAAACCGTTTTGGGCTCGGTTCCGTGCCTCTCGCATGACACGTTCCAGGTTAAATATCAACTAATGGCTTGTCTTGTTAATTAATGCGTTACAATTTGTTTCACGGTTTTCGTTTTTGCTTAAATTAGATAAATGCGATAGCATTCAACGTTACTACCTTAACGAAAACAAACTTATCTAAAAAAAAAGAACATAAATTGAAGAGAAGTCAAAGAGCCTGTATTTTGTGCGCTTCGTGAAGTACGTCTAACTTGTTTTTTGATCAAGTGATGTAATTTGAGAATATATGCGCTTGTAGGTGAACACATTAATACTATTAGGTGCTCTTGTTTCCCGATTCCGAATACATGTAAAAGTTAATATGGCAAAAAACGACACGATACGCCCCTCTTTCTTTGGACCGCAGAATAGGGCTTCATAAAACTGCAGTTCACTTTGAAATATAAAAAAGGTCCTTATTTATTTAATATTAGTTCAGTATGGTTATAACAATGAGTAGTACAACTCTGAGCGTAAAACATGGAGACAATATAAATTTTTAATTCGGATATAGGTAAGCTTGTACGTAAAAATGATTTCTTCAATCTATATTAGAATTATTGGGGAATCGTAAATAGCCAAGATATTAAAAAGTATTGAAAGGGGCTAGGTTAATTATCTCACACTGTAGTCCGGTGGAACTGTAGAGGCCTGACGGAGCCAACAGTGTAGGTCAGTTCAAAAAAATATATAAAAAAATTATCACACAGTAAGTTTATGATATGTTTACTGTGAGGAATAAAAAAAATGGCTAGAAGATTAGAATAAAAAATATTGACACAACTTTTTTTTCTTCGCGTATCAGTATATAGAGGTTACAATCTGTATTGACTATTATACATATATTGTATATTTTAGGCATAAGAAATGTGAAGTACGACGGATATGAAAACTTATATGTGTAAAGGTTTTGCTTCATTACATATTTGATAACACTAAAGCCCGTCAATAGCTACTATACAAAAAAGAACAAGGAAAATCAGGTAAGAAACAGATGTCACAAAAACCTAGAAAATATAGTAGTAATCTTTTATTTACTATGTTCTAGACTCATGGTCTTATTTCGAGGTTCGCCTGTTCGCTACTTCATATATTAAAAACATATGTAGACAATAGTTACGATAACATAAGAGAGCTGTGTTCGTCGTACGATGCCATACCGTTAGGTTTACAAAGGCGAAGTAACGCTATGATGCAACTATTGAGTGCATAACCCGAATTTGATACCTCGGCAACTGACGCCCAACGAGCTATTATATTACACGACGCATACCTTGGGAAAATACCAAACTTGTGTGGTTAGCATAGCCTCCATCTGTGTATATGCAATGAAAATACCGTTCCTTTTTCTAGACGATTCTAGGCTACTCATTTTTGATTCGAATGGCAAAGGGCCATTTTTAATGCACCACGAATCGAAGAAGAATACCCTAGTATAATAATATATAATATAGAGATATGCTTAGCCAACGAAAATATTTTTTTTTTATCCAATTACCTATGAGAAATTAAGGTATTCTGGTTTCCAAATGTTTTATGTTATGAAATAGCAAACACATACTGAAATCACCTAATGTTAAGTGACCATTTTAGCTTATTAATTTGTATAAAAACTGATGTTTTACCATAAAACTAGGTGTGACGGTTGTGCTCCTGTAGTAGATATTTAGGCAATCTTTTGCCTTCTTTTTCTATAATTTATAGAATTTAACAATTGACCACAATCTCAACTGATGGTGGATGACGATATGGTCTAAGATGGAAAACATGCTAAGCCTCGAATGAGATTGACTCTCAAGTGCAGCTGACGGAACACAGCTGCAAGTTCTTGGCGATAGATTTTCAATTTAGCTCCCGGGAACAAATCACAGGAATGAGATTACTCTCAGGAAACATCCCAAAAAGTTCGCCTTTATGATGCGTAAAGTGCCATCACCATTTTGCCAAAATTGCGGGTGCATCGACGATGTTCATCACATCTTGGCATAATATATTCTTTTTTTTATATTATAGGCGGCAAACGAACAGGTGGGTCACCTGATGGTAAGTGATCACCGCCGTCCATAGACACTAGCAACACCAGGGGAGTCGCGAGTGCGTCGCCGGCCTTTTAAATATGTGGGCCTCCGGCGCTCTCACTGACCGAACGAAACGCAACAGTGCAAGCACTGTTACTTCACGTCGGTTTTCTGTGAGAGGGTGGTACTACCCCGGGCGAGCCGACCCATTCATGCTGAAACTAGTAATAGCTTCAGCGTAGCTCTACTACCTATAGAATTCGAAGTGAGAGTATAAGATCTGGGCTAAATACTTCTGGTTCATTTCATATTGGTTTATATAACTCTATACTGTCTGACCCTACTTCTAAAGGTGCTAGAGAACCGTGTAAAATTATATTTTAATCAGTGCTAATTTTAAATTTGTATAATGTTACTAAGGCGATATAGTTGCGTAGGAGACTAAGCTTTCCATAAAAAAAAAGGTGATAGCCAGGCGGGTTTAAAAAAGATCCCGCCAACATCAAGGATTCGAACCCATGTCGATCGACGCGGTGTCCTAACATGCTAACCATTGAGCCATCATCGCTAAACCTTTCTCAAAATTTGATTACAAATAGAACATTTATCACAGCATATTGCACTATCACTTTATAAATGACTGCAATAGCTATACTATACACAAAATAAAACTAAAAACCGAGTTTAGCTAATTTATTAGCCGATTACCTAACAGTCGTATAAAATATAGTCTGTCAGTCTTTTCACTGGACACAAACGACTCTTTTGCAATGTTATTGCTCACAAAGAATTTACTTTATTTTTCAAAGTTTCCTTCACCGTCTTTTGTAGCAATCTTTACGTCTCTCTGCCTACCCTTTAGTGTGTTTATACCTCGCAGACTACTGGATCGATTTACATGATTATTTCTGAAGGTATACTTCTTTTGGCGCGTTAGGGAAAAATGATGGGAGTAAATTTTTACGACGCGCGCACCGCACACCGCAACGAAAAACCGACACCCTAAAGTTAACTATAGTCGTCAACATTTTATTCAAAAAAAAGTATGTATGCATTAAATACCTTTTTTCTATTGTTAGTGTCGTTTTTTCTACAAACGTAGAATAAGGTGATAGATAAAAAAAATTAAAAAGATTTTAATCTTGTTACGCCAAAGAAGTATAACTTCTAAAGCGCGTGTACATAAGTACACACACACACACACACTTTTTTTTAAGCAAACTGTACTCCCTAGGTTAATTTTAGTATATATTTGGTAACATTAAGTAATATATTTAACAAGTTACACGGTTAGAAATAAATCAAGCCGACATTAAATGACTCCCAGTACATTATGTTGCAATATTTTACCTAAACTATGAACCATTATCCTATTTAATGCGGTACACGATTGTCTAAAGCAGAAATTATTATTCAAACCTTTGTATATATATTTAAGCGAATGTCAGTCACTGCTTTACGTGACAAAGTAAATTAAAAATGTTGAATGAGTCATGCAAAACATTAATCTTAATCAAATTAAATCATGACGTCATGATAATTAAATATAAAAAATTAATCCTGTAAAACATCAAATTTTAGATAATAAGTGTGGTGTATAAAAATGTCCTACAATAAACTTTTCCCACAATAGATATAAAATAAAACACATCCGGTCTTATTACCGAAAACAAAAATACTAAAAAGTGTTTAAAATTTGACACCTTGTTTAAAGAAAGCGGCCACTTTACTGCAGCGCCTTCATGGTAGTGACAACACCATTTTGAAAATGATTGCTGCCAAACCGGACTGCCCCTTCCAGAAACATTGGATGGGGACAGTCATAAATCTCAAAAATAGATGATCTGTTTTTAACTAACAATACTAACTTAGTCACGTAAGCACTATTGTTACTAAAACTAAAAAGTAAGTACTAACAAAACTATGGACTGTATGTAGTCTGAGAATAAAGTCTATTTTATTTTATTTATTTTAACATTTGTTTAAAATACTTTATTACAAAATCGTATCCAAGCGGCCGGTAGCTAAACGTCTGGTTTAAGTTTTCTATGCAAGCAACTCTGAATAGCATTCAATCTCATCATTCGATAACGTTCCATTACATGCAGACATTTTGTAGTTATAAAATAAGGAAGTTGAAGGGGAAGGTGTATAACACTATTATAAGGCCAGTCATGCTGTATGCATCTGAATGCTGGGCTATGAAATAAGACGGATGAGCGAAAACTACACGTGGCAGAGATGCGAATGTTAATATAGATGTGTGGTATAACTAGAACCGATAAGACCTAAGAATGAGTATATAAGAGGCAGTTTGAAAATAGCATCAGTGGCAGAGAAGTTGCGGAGTAATAGGTTAGAATGGTATGGGCACGTCGTAAGCGGAGACAAAAGTCATGTCAATAGACAAGTTTTAAGTATGAACGTGGACGGATATAGGAGTAGAGGAAGACCGATTAATAAATAAATCGTTAGATAAATCAATAACATCAAATCTTCCCTTTATAGTACAGCCATTTAATGAACTAAATTAGCAATTGGCAACTGAACAACTGGTCGTCAATTCTGACAATATTTTTGAAGACCTTTTGTCGTCCTTACTATGGAGTTTTTTTAACCCAAATCTTACACTTTTCCATACGATTTTATTTATTTTATTTTCTTTCGTAGAAATTTTGTCCTTACAATAAATAACAAACATAATTAAAAAATAATTAGCTAAATGCATTCGGCAATGTATTGTTATTTATACAGATTATTACAATATTTCACAGCATTTTTATTTCAAATGTTTTTATCACCGACCTTAAGCATGAATGTCTCATATAAAAAAGCCACGAATCATCGCGAGACAATAGAATGACATTGAGAATGCAACCGCTCGTGAATATAATGATTGTATACTGTGAGATGCAATGAAGTGCAATTATGTCGTAAATAACAGATAGACTGACTATTGCTGAGAGACACTATTGCAAATTTAAAATCGACGAATAGGAAATAGGTGTCCATAGATAGATAAGATGTTCATCGAAATTGTTGTTTGTTTAAAACAGTAATAAAGCATGGGTTTTTTTTTTATTTCATTTAGTATCTTTACTTGTATGGCTTATTATGGTGATAAGGCTTTTTCTATACCCGTATGGCTACCTACCACCTTCAAATAGAAAACCGGTGATCAAGCAATATTGATGTGTTCCATCAGCTACATTTAAGAGCCAGTTTCTTCTTCTAGGTTTAACTTCTTTGCCATTTCCGACCACATTGTCATTTAACATGTGAGAAAATGGTATCAAACTTAAAAGTAAAAAAAAACTGGAAAATACTCTATGTTTATGGGTGGACAGTATCCATCTACTTCACCATTTTATAACCCTGATATAGTGCTCGTATGAAATTCCTATACTGAAGAATGTTAATGCGTAAGGTGCTCAAAAAACGCAAGAAAAGAGAGAGAAATAGATTAAGTTCTACAGTTCAAGGTCAAGCTTGCTAGGAGGTCATTACAATATGCTTTACCACCGTTCTACGGTTTCATCACGATGTTGTCCTTCAACGAAAGCTTTGACACTTAGCTGTAATGTTATTTTACAAGGGTGCCAGTAATAGCACACGTTACGGACGGACAAACAACAAGAAAACACTCTATAGCTTAACAAAGAATGGTCGTGCAATCGCGGTTTGAATTCTGGAAATTTCTAAATGCGAGCCCGAAATCTAATATCTTTATCTAACTTAGAATACACAGAATTATTTAGAAGTTATATTTATTAAAGTGAAAAGTGTTTTTTTTTTAATATCCTTAAAATTTCCTTCGACAACCTTATTCACAACAACATAATGTGCAAAATATTTAAACGATTGTGCGTTAAATTATATGGCAGGTAAAAATTTGTAAGCTCAACCGCCAGGATTCAAAACACAAGTGTGACGTCAACAAGTAAAACGAGTCCGATGGACCGGTTCCATTTCAACAACATATCTCTGCATGAAAATAACTAAGAATGGTTAAAAATGTAACATGAAGTCATTTAATCCGAATAGGTACTAATGTTAAGATCGTTGACACCAGCGGACTATGGTAAGGTTAAACTCTTTAGAGAACTGAAGGATAAAAGAATTAGCCGTGATATTTGGATTATAAATTATTACACTTTGAATAAAGCACCACCTCGCATTAGCGAACATTATAATTATATGCAGGTCTGTGTTTTAAGAAAGTAAACACTACTTACTTAATACCAAAATTATACATCAAATATTAAAAAACGTGGTCTAGTGTGCTTTGACCGATGGAACCCCGTACTAACACGATACTTATCAGAATTCGCGCATATTTACTAATTTTAATTGGTAACACTATCCGTTGACGGTGAAGGAAAACATCGTCAGGAAACTTGAACCTACGAAATGTTCTTTTAATGGTAAAATAAAAAAAAAAACAAATCTGTTCTCTTCCTAATATTAGTATAAATCTTCGTTGACAATTAAATTTTGTACAGTAACGAAGAAATTCGTTCGATTATTGATCTAGTTTTCTACAAAGTTCTATCTAGTATATGAAATATTGATATAGATTATAAATTTATGCAGCTATGTTTACCATGTCATTAACTAAGGCGTGACCAACAGTTGCGTGAGCGAGAACTATTAATTGTATACTATACTACAATTTATTTGATACTTGCTAAAGTTTCTGGAGTAAATGCTTCCAGGTAAGTATGTAATAGTTATAGGAACATATATTAACAGTATTAATTTTAATAGAAATATTATATAAATATGAAGTGAGTGTGCAAGATAAATAAAGGAAAATATTACGTGGCTAAATTATGTGACTCCCGCGACTTCGCCTGCTTCGCTTAAAACCTTAACAATATATTTTATGTACAGGGAAAAAACATTTTTTTTTTATTTTATAGGGGGCAAACGAACAGGTGGGTCACCTGATGGTAAGTGATCACCGCCGTCCATAGACACTAGCAACACCAGGGGAGTCGCAAGTGCGTTGCCGGCCTTTTAATATATGTGGGCCTCCGGCGCTCTCACTGACCGAACGAAACACAACAGTGCAAACACTGTTACTTCACGTCGGTTTTCTGTGAGAGGGTGGTACTACCCCGGGCGAGCCGACCCATTCATGCTGAAACCAGTAATAGCTTCAGCGTAACTCTACCACCTACATAACCGCTTGCCCCACTACACCGCGACAGGAAAACACATAACTGTGCTTATAAAATTCGTAGTTTCTTAAAAGTTTAATAACTGTATATTAAGTGAAGGTATTGCGATAATCTTTATTTTTTATATAAGAATCAAGTATCTAAGATGCATAACGAAAAAATCTGATCGAAATCTCTCCAGTAGCTTTGAAGTGATGCGCGAACAACGGTGAATATATTATTATGTATAGACAGATAAAGTTACTTTTTTACGATATTTAACACGTTCCGAGCTACTGGATCTCAACATGAAGCTTAAAGTGTACCCCACCGGCAGTACACGTGGCAACGAACGTGATAAATATATACCGTTATATAAAATAATCGCATTTATTATAGGATGAAATATATATTTGCTTCTTTTATTAGCTTAAAACGAGTTACACGTAAAGTTTTTTAACAAATGAACATTACTAGTTTAAAAAAAAAAAAACAATGACGTGAAATTTAAAAGTAAAATCTTTCTAAAATTCACATGTCACTAAAAAGTGAGATCTCATGTGAATCGGAGCATATTTCCGAACACTTTTGCTGTTCACGAATTTACCGTTTGGAACAAAAAAAAAACATAATTATGAAGCACAACGCAATCTGTTCAGATGTATAACAAAAAATTTGCGTAGAAAATTCGCAATCCGTGATGCTTTTTTGTTGTATCTCTCACTAAGAACATTTACTTTGTGAAACTGCAATCAAACGGTTGACAGCGATTGCGGTAACATTTCTGCACGTCCCGAGCATCTGACTCACGGTCGTACTATCAGAATCAACGGTTATATGAATTTGTGATATTGATCAGAAAGTTTAATCCTGTAGCCTGATGCTAAAAGGGCTAAAGTACGTTTTTGTAAGATAATTGTACAAAAGAAATCGATTGTTAAGCATTTATATAAATCTAGGTTTGATATAAATCATACTTGGAGATTGTAGACGAAGGAATCGAAAAACCCGCTTGGTTATTGCTCGCTCCCAAGATGAAAATATTAGTCAGAATTACGTTTCATACAGCATCAGGAGATATTGTGGTCTAATACTAGACCTAATGATATAATATATATGTATATAATTATGGTAGTCTATTAAATAAAAATCAATTACCGAATGTAAGCCTGCCCATCACTTTAGAACAGCTGCATCAATTTGGCGAATTCTTTTTTTTTTGTTGTATGTGTAATTTTGACAGGTCAAAAATGTTTGAAAATTCATACAGAAAAGTGAAAAAATTTGGGTTAAAAAAAAAAAACTTCAAAATACTGTAGGGACATTTTCAAAAATATTCATAGAATTAACAAATTGACGTACAGTTGCCCTTTTATTGCATTACATGATCGTACTGCATACTGTGAAGGGAAATATTGGTCCCATTTTTTGCGTTAGTTACCCGTGCGAACCCGGGTCGGGCATCTAGTATTATATAAAAAGGCTTGTAACTTGTAATTATACACTTACAGTCTTTTTATATTAAAAGTCTAAACTTAATTATAAATAAATTATTTCCAAGCAAACTCATCAGATCCAAAAATGGTTAATATAAAAGGTTGTAAATCGCTCTATGGGTATAAAATATAATAACATATTAGTGGGATAACTGAGATATAAGCGTAATAACTCCATGACGATTTTTCGATTCATAATCACTATATAGTATAAAACAAAGTCGCTTTCTCTGTCCCTATATCTCTATGTATGCTTAAATCTTTAAAACTACGCAACGGATTTTGATGCGGTGCTTTTTTAATAGATAGAGTGATTGAAGAGGAAGGTTTATATGTATAATAACATAAATTAAATAGTCGAGTAATACTATTATTTTTGAGGTTACTCCAAATTTAATGCGTGCGGGCCACGGGCAGAAATGAACAAATCAAAACTGCTGGATCGATTTTAATCATTTTTTCAGTGAATGAGGCTATATATTTTATACCCGTGCGAAGCCGGAGCGGGCCGCTAGTCTAATATAATTCTTTCCTAATAATTTGATCCTATAATGACTTATTTCAGAAGGGACATGATATTACATCAAAGAATCAAAAGTATGTTTTTCAATTGCGAACGTTCTCAACCCTGTATGAGATACAACGGAATGTTTTTTAATAACTTCCTTCGTAATAGGTACAGTTTGCTATACATAAGTTATCTTGTTGATCATTAATAAGCGTTTGTACTTTACTGTGTTGCCAGGGTTTATAAACTTCGCAGTGTATTTAAAAAAAAAACAAGTTTTATCGAATGGCATCAAAATGTGATTTTTTGTAAGAATTACAGTTTAATAATGTATAATCATGAAGAAATTAATAAAAAAATGGAAATATTCTAGTTTGTGAAGTAATATTATAAATATGAATTTATTTGTTATACTTTCATACCTAAAATATTCAAGCGACCATCACGAAGTTTTGGATGCACGTTGTCAGTGGTTTGAAAAAGGAGCATCCAGAAAAACAGTAGATACTCTTCCCGAAGGATAGAATAAATCTACACTAACGCGAGCGAAGTCGCGATCAAAAGGTAGTTTAATATATAGGGACATTTATTTTCTTTAATATACCTAACTAATTTTTAAATAATAGTTGTCTACTGGGCAGTTCTGATTACTACACTCGAGAGAGTCAGTTGTTTAGGTTTAGCCTGTCGCCATCTTTGATTACGTCATCGCTTCATATAAGCTGAATTTATGGTCGAGATAATGTAATGAAACTAAATTAGAATGTTCACGACCATAATTATATAAAAAAAACAACAGTTCATTTGAAAAAGAAAAAGAAAAAGAGTCTCGTTTGAGCAGCGGCCGAGTGCGCACGCGCCCGCTCGCAGCTCTGACGGTCCGTTATTTCGGCAACTCGCGCGCAGTTGTCGGATATTTTCGTGTGTGTCCGGAAGTTTAGTGTGTTCGAGCGGCTACTGTCGATCGTACGCTCTTTTCAGAGCGACGCACCTCCATTAGTGCACCATTTAAACCGCACTTTTCGGTGCGAAGCCGTGCACACTGTTTGCAGTGCGTCGAGTCGCCGTGCTACGCGTCGTGCCTCGTGCTGCGCTTCGAGAGTCGTGCAGCGCGTCGTGTGCCGTGCAGAGCGTCGTTCTTCGCGCCGCGCCGTGTGCAGTTTTTGAAGAGAAGATACGCGTTCGCGTCGCGTCGCGTTTTCCCTTTGGCCCGGACACGGATTGTCCGTTAGATTTGAATTAGGCGCACCCCCCTGCCCCTCAGGCAGGGAGGTTAGTCATGTCTACCCCCGCGACCCCGCGTGCCCATCCGGCCCTTCCGGCCGTTGATGATACCGTCCACCTCGAAGAACTGTTGCGCTTCCACATGTTCGTCGAAAAGGAAGACCCGAATCTCGTCACGGAATACAATAGACTCCGGAAAGTCTACGCGCGCAACCCTCCCGGTAAGATACCGCGTTGTTTCTCCGCGAACCCTTTCGCGAATCTCCCGGACGACCCGTTCACGAGGTACTCGGAATTCGATTCCGATGACGACTCTGACATGGACTACGATACAGTCCCCGCGACCGCGCCCGCGACCGTGCCTGCGCCCGCGACCGTGCCTGCGCCTGCGCCCGCGACCGTGCCTGCGCCCGCGACCACGCCCGCCGATGACGACGGTTTCACAACCGTCACGCGCCGCGGTAAACGCCCACGCGCCGCGATTCAGACCGATAGCGACTCTGCTGCGGGACGTCCGACCCCAAAGCAGCCCAATATAGGTGGCGCTCGGGTGCCCCGAGCCTCTCCCACGCCCTCTGCCGCGAATTCGGCTCGAGCCTCGGCTGCGGAACCCGCGGTCGCGGCCAAGAAGCCACGCCTACCGCCTCCCGTCACCTTCCGTGACAAAGCTCGATGGGTAGAGATTTCTGAAGACCTTAAGTCGAAGGAAATCGTCTACAAGTCTGCCGTCAACACTGTTGCCGGCATTTCTATTCGTGTCTCGACCCCCGATGAGCATCGCGAGCTCACCAAATACTTCAGGGAGCGTAAGCTCCCTTTCTTCACCCACGCGCTTGAGGAAGAGCGCCGCCTCCGTGTCGTCATTCGGGGAGTTCCCTCTGAGCTCACCGAATACGACATCTGCGATTGCCTGAACGGTCAGGACTTCCCAGTCCGGAGCGTGCAGCGCATGCGCCACCCCCGTACGAAGGCCCCCTTCAACTTGGTGTTGGTCACTCTGGACCGCTCCTTGGAAGGCAAGGCTATTTTCAGCCTCAACTCAGTTTGCGGCCTGTCCCCTGTCTACGTCGAGCTTCCTCGCAAGTCCCAGGTACCCTCGCAGTGTCACAACTGCCAGGTGTACGGTCATTCCGCCCGACACTGCCACCTGCGTCCCAGGTGTGTCAAGTGTCTCGGGGATTATTCCACTAAGGAGTGCCCCCGCACTCCCGAATCCGTCGAGCCGCCGAGCTGCGTCCTCTGCGAGCAAACGGGTCATACCGCGAACTATCGCGGGTGTCCCCGTGCGCCTCGCTCGACCTATCACCGTCGCGGCGGTCGTGCGACCCGGTCCAGGGCGCACGGCCCGCCGACTCGGACGAATCGGCCTCCGCCTCCGCCCATACAAAGCCAGAAGGCTTTCCCCGAACTGCCGGGCACCTCCAGTGCGCCGGCAGCATCCGCCACTCCGCCGAGCGCGCTCTCCTGGCGCGTAAGGCCTTCCCCACCAGCTCCCTCGGCTCCTAAAGCCAAGCCCCAGCCCCCAAAGGCTCTGTCCACTCCTGCGCCACCTATCGCGGTTTCAGCATCGACCTCCGGTATAGACTGGATAGCTCGCTTACTCTTGGTACACGATGTACAAGAGATAATCGCATTTAACGCGTTAGTTAATAGTACGTCTGAGCTCGGGCTCTTAAACGCTATCTCCGCTTTCCCGGCCGTCGCGACCACGGTACAGCAATTAACCCGCGCCGCGCATAAATAAATTCGCGTAAATCAAAATATCAGATCGAACCCGCGTGTTCATACATAATAGACCGATATATTAGGATTTGTTACGTAATTATTTAGTTAAATCGGCACCGTGCCGTTGTACTTTATTTTTTAGCTCGATTCCCTCTCAAAAGATGCGTGTTTGCGCCCACGCCCGCGACTCTCTCTGCTCACGCCTCCGTGAGCGGGGGGTGAAGATTCGATCCCGCACACTCGTCGCGATTTTTCTTGTAACAGCTCGAGCCTAGGTAGTCCCTCGGTGTGGAGCCCTCGAGTATGTTACTCGCGCGAATACAGTGATTTACACATGTTCTACACTTACACGATCACCCCACACTCTTGCACATCTAGGCACTCAGTGGTGGGCTGTTTTTTTGCCCTTTTCGGACTGAAATAGGTCACGTAACACAGTAGTCAGATACCAAATACACATATACATTCGTGAAACATGCATGGTCACACATGCATTTTTCACGAATTCATATATGAGTATTGTATGGATAGATAGCTTAGCTAGCTTAGTTAGTTCGGGAATCCGGCGACAGCTCAAGCCGAGGTGCACCGAGTGCCCTTGAGATGTTTCGCCTAAAAACAATCGGGTGAGTGCCCTAAGCGCTCCCCTTAGTAGTCCGGTGGAACTGTGAAGGCGGAATAAGCCGGCAGTGTAGGTCAGTTCGAAAAAAAAAAAAAAAAAAAAAAAAACATTTGAAAAATACCACTAAAAATTGCATGATCATGCCAAAGCCAAAGCTAAGCATAACCACTATCTGGAAGAATTTTTTTGTATAGTTTTGAAGTGCAACTTCTAAAGTGAGGGCTTTGAAATTCTGATCGACAACCTTTTTGTGTGACGAAAAGTGGTGGGGTTGTAAACACTGTGTCGGGTAGAGTGTTGAAAGCGCCGGTTCTCATCCGATTGCCGAAGTTTAGCAACATTAGTTGGCTTTTTTAAATTAAATGTTTCCTTGTAATACAGAAGTTTCACTTCTGTCGTATGTCTTACTTCTTTCTTGATCCCGATTTTGTATAATCAGTATCTAGCAACACTATTCGCCAATCTCACAGTCACGAAGCTGTCTCGACAGGGCCGCAGTCAGTCAACTTTTCACTTCATGAGTACTTACTTACACACTGTTTAATATTCAGGCTTCGATGAACGTTACCACGTTTTAGATAAATTCTTTTTATATGACGTGTTATTATTTGTCTAATTGTAAAATTTAAAATACGTCTATTACTGTCTATTTTTATTTATTCCAAACACGAACCTTACTTACTATTAGAAAAACGAATGAGTTTTTTTTGTTACCGTTTCATACCTTAACTACTCAACCGATAATTATGAAATTTTGCATTCGCGTCATCAGGGGTACAAAAAAGGACATAGGGTACCGTTTCTCCCAACAAAATATACTGTTCCCGAGGGATAGATGATATTTACATGAATGCTCGCGAAACCGCGTACAAAAGTTAGTATATTGTACAAGGGAAAGATTTATTTGTATTTTCATAATAGTTTTTCGTTTACGACTCCGCCTGGTATTATTATTGTTTCTGTAATTTACTCAGTAAACATTATTTTAATATGAGGATATACTTATGTTGTCACTTATCGTCCAATAGCCAATGAAAATTTGTTATGAGACATAATAACTGACATGAAAATTAAACCATAACTAAAAGAAACAATCTAAGGCGAAAATATCTTCCAGGAATCGCACAAAACATTTTAAGCAATACTTTGTTTGCATTTTAACACGGCAGTATATTTATAAACCAGTTTTTTATGGCTACTGAAAAGATGAAAATTACATTTTTTTTTTGTTTTGCAGGAACACCGACGACACTAATATACATTAGTCATCCTTACAAATCACTAATATTATTTATACGATTGTCAATTTGTTTGTAACGCTTTTACGCTGTATATACTCAACTGGTCATCGTGAAATTTTGCAATACACGTTCTCATGGGTACAGGAAACAACATAGAGCAGTTTTCATCCCGACCCAATGCACTGTTCCCAAAAGCGATACCAAATCTACATGAACGCGAGCGATGCCGCGATCAAAAACTAGTATATATTATTTTTATGATTCGTCAGAAAATTGTATGATAAGAGTACACGACTCAAGTATAGTGACGGATCAAATTCAAATGTAATTCGGAAGCGGAAAAAAAATGTTGAAGGCTTCGTAATCAAATCACAAATGAAAAATTGCAAATACGTATTCCTGGGAGTCAAATACCGACTGTTTAAACCGCTACTTTCTTACCCGCCTTGAGTCGATACTAAAACTTTTCGTTGTAATGTAGAAAAAACATTAACTATTGTGGACAACCCTAAATATAATGAATAATCATGTAAGTGTGTTTTATTGTTTGCATAACATTACATGGCTTGTTTTAAATTATACACATAACTTCTGTTCAGTTAAACGGAGGAGTTCCGTAAATGATGCGTAATGTTGGTTATTATTAGGTAGTTAGATTAGAACAAATGAGTAATATCAGAATTTTAAAGTAGGTATTAACCGCAGATTAATTCCTACCTACTTGTATACAGTACCCGGCATTTGATTTGGTACGTCAGGGAGAAGAGCGAGACGTTCGGCTAACATCGGCTTTTTTCGTTTTTGTAAAGAGTTCTCTATATCGCATAGCGCAATGACCGCGATAGATAAAGATAACACTATACGGTACCCAAACGTAGTGTCCAGATCTTCTCCCCGGTACGACGTGTCAAATCAAAAGCCATATATTGTTATGTGAATTATAGGGTACCTGATAGGTGTAAATAATAAGGGCGAATGTTTATAACACAATCAATCATAAATTAAGTTTAACTCAGTCTAGTTTTCTTTATTACAATACGTGGTAATTAGTGTCTGGTCATGAATGATCCGTCTAAAGAATATAAGCAGTATCAGCTAATAAATGTACAGTTGTTAGGGAAACTATTCTTTCTAAGGGAAGGCACCACCTTCAAACCATCTCGTGTGCATAATAAATATTTTGTTAAGAGTTCCTATTTACTTAAGCGTAGGCGACGACATACCTCTTTAATTTTATCTATACCTGCACATTTTTAAGAGCATCTCTCATAATAAAGTTCGTCTAGGCAATATGAATATTTATCGTGCAGTTAGTGCGAATGCACATTTCAAACAAAAGATCCTTTAGTTTACAATAGACATTTACACAATCGTGGATTGCATCTGATTAGTTCGATGATTCACCGCGTCATATGCGCCGGCGGACAGCCTCGATTCATGAGATGCCACACCCAGGATATAGTAATATCTAGGAGCTAGATTAATTGAATTGAAACCGGGTTACACTATATTTAAATTATATATAATAAATATACTTATAAATATTATAAATGCCAATGTGTTTGTTTGTTACACTTTCACGCTCTGACTATTCAACCAGTCGCCATGAAATTTTGAATACACTTTGTCAGAGGCATAGAAAAGCACATAGGGATAAGTTATTACCGTATAAACGCAAGCGATACCACGACCTAAATCTGGTATAAAAATATAGCTTTCAATAAACGTTATATCAAAAGATGAGGTAATGATTGAAAATAATATGTATTAATAAAACTTTAAGGCTAAAAATGACAAATTACATATTTTATTTTTCATCTCTTTCTACGATTTATACACATACTTGTAATCTATACTCTAAGATAAACTCCAAAACGTCTAAACCGATTTTGATGAAATTCTTACTGGCTGATAGCAATTTCCAGAGTAGTATGCACACTACATATTATCATACTTCTACCTATTAGATATACAGTTATTATAAAAAAAATTATGAAGTAAATAAAAATCGACAAGAATGTCAACAGTTGAGTACCATTGGCCATTTTAAAATGACAATGAAAAATGTACAGTTAGAAAACGACAGGGGACAGGGGAAATGTATTAATTTATTTGAAATAAAATATACATGTAAATGTAAATTATACATAAGACAAAAAAGTAATAGAAACAGAGTGTATCGTAAAAACACAGGACAAATGTGAATTTTTTGTATAACAGGGAAATATTTTAATTAAAAAAATACAACAAAAAGCTACGTGGCTTTCCCAGGCAGTTACTCATTCAGCCCAGACCGTGTTCGACGTTGCTTAACTTCGGTTCTTCGGTTATCGGAAGAGAACCAGTGTTTTCAACACTGTACCCGACAGTGTTTAACTGCACAATTTTTCGTCCCAAAAAAAGGTTGCCGATTAGAATTTCAAAGCCCTCGCATAAGAAATTTCACATAAAGAGGATATAAGGTTTTTTTTCTTACTTGACGATTTCTACAACTAACCTCCTATCGAAAGTCGCGTTAAGTTGCTTCGTTGTTTTACATTTATTAACAAAACCCATTTTTACGAAACTTGAAGTCGTGAGAAGTAACTCGTTACAAATACATTATTACACATTTCTAAATTAATGACATTGCTGTGAAAACCTCAGCGCGGTAAAATTTCGATGATTTTTTTTACTTATTTTTTTACTACCTTTTTACTCAGCAACGCTTTCACTTCGCTGACCGCAACAATAACAAGATTTGCTCCAGCTCAATTTATAACGTATCTATAAACGAAACCACAGAATACTGAAGCAAACGTGAACGAATCGTATGGAAAATTGAACAATAAACTTCCATTAGCCGAGGCTATGAACAGTATTTAAACGGCCAAATATGGTGTGGCAATGAACGAGGTGAATCCAAATCTTGGGACCGCATCGAACACCTGTGCACACTACGTAGTCAGTTAGTATGCAATCATCGTTATTCGGTCGCGTATTTGTGTCACTTTAACCACGAAGACTTCATTTTATATGCTGTATCTGCAAGGAGTATGCATATGTCTATCTATTACAAAAAAAAAAAAACAATAAAATTGTCGAATGTAGTAAGCGCATCACTTCAGAATGGATATTTGACTAACTCTTTTTTTGTTCTGTTTGTAATTATAGGTTAGCGGTTGACCCCAATCTCATCTGATTTTAAATGATGATGTGGTCTAAGATGGTAGTTGCGCTAAACCTAAGAGGAGACTGGCTCTCAAGTGCAGCTGCCGGAGCACACTGGTAACTGCTTGGCGACAGATATTCAACTCGAGGGTGGTTAGCTAGCCAGGCGTACTTAGAAAAACCAAAACACACTACCACCATGTTACGGTTTCATCACGATGTTTTCCTTCACGGAAAGCTCCGACTCAGTTTGTTAAGATTAGAACCTACGTCATTCGACGCTGTGTCCGAAGACGCTATCAAGTAAGCTATCATCGCTTCAAGTTTGTGTAACGGAAAATTTATTTATTAGATTATTTATTTATTATTATTTATTAGATTATTAAAATCTTCTTATAAAAAAGTGACTGAGACAGAAGATGGTCGGGAGATCTTCTGAAATATTGTCAGTTTTGACAGGTTGATGCTCAGTTGTTCAGCTGCCATTTTATTTAATAATATGGCCATACCTGTGAAGGGAAATTCAGTCTAAAAGTTTAAAGTACGAACACTAAAATCATTATTTTTTATTACCGTTTACACATAGAATTGATATCTGTCGCAAGATTTGGTGGGAAATATTAAATTATCCTTATTTTAAAAATTAAGCAACCATTATATTAAGTCATTTTTTATTACACTGTAGCAACGAAAGCGGGTAATATTTGTGGTACATTTATGCACAACTAGTTACTGTCTCGATATCGTGTGCGTTAAATTACAGCATAAAACTTTATAAGAGTATAATGTTGATATTATAAAGAGAAAAGATTAAATTTTTTGTTTCTAATTGATACACTCAAAAAATTATCAATGGATTTTACAAATTCTTTCATTTATAGAAAGCTACACTATCAGCGCGTAACATGGGCTGTATTTTATTTTCAATATCTACATAAACGCGTGTGAAGCGATAACGCATAGTGTTACCTTCGTCTATCGCAGTCATTGCGCTGTGCGATAGAGAGGACGTTTTACAAAAGCGTAGCAAGCCGATCTTAGCCGAGCGTCTCACTCTTACCCCGGACATGCCAAATCAAATATCGGGTACTGTATATGTGTAATGGAGTTAATCTATGGTGGTAACTTTGACGTTCATAAGCGCCTTCTCAGGGCCTAAACTGAATAAAGTATTTTTGATTTTGATTTTATGGGTAATGCCTACTTTAAAGTTTGGATATTATCTTATTTGTTCTTAGCTATCTAATAACCAACAATATACATCGTTTACAGAAGCCCTCCGTTTAACAGAAGTTATTTGTATAATTTAGTAACGAGCAAAATTTAGTAACAGTATAAAACAATTGAAACATTACCGACCTCCATGATGGTCGCTCAGACGATGTAGAGCAGTGATTTCCAGATTGGTCTAGGTGGACTCCCAGTGGTCAACGAGAGACTCGATGGGGGTGTACGTTGGTTGTGACAAAAAACGGAGGTTTACAATTAGTAAGCGGGGGTCTATGAAAATTGGTCTATTTTCGATAGTGTGAAGACCTAATCATGTTGGCTTGACTTTATATAGTAGTATTGAACCAGCAGGGGCTCCACCGGAACTAGTAGAATTTTGAAAGGGGTCTATGAAAAAAAAAAGTTTTGGCACCTCTGATGTAGAGGGTTTTCGATGTTAGATAAATTAATATTCTTTTGCATACATATAGCTATATGTTAATTATTATTTTGCAGGTTATAAATGCAGTCAGACATTTGAGAATACAAGTTATTTAGTAAGTGAAAGGGGACATAAATGTTTGTTTTTAGAAAACACTGATATATACAGACGAGCGTCAATTCTTGTCTAGACGCTTCTAACCTACTTAGTGTATTTAGTATTCAAATCTAGTGACGTCGCAAAGACTACAAAATTTATTACATACCTAAGCTGTGGTAAGTTTAAAAAATGGTGGTAATGCCATTTTAATACTATCGAATTTATAAACTACTATTGAATTATTTAAGGTTCACTTGTAAGGGTAAATTTGCTTTTATAAGAAAGAAATCATTCGTAAGCAATTCTTTCTCATAGAGCGTGCTTGTCGATTTACGACAGTAAATAAAAAGCTAAAGCTAAGTTTGCTGTTACATTACCAATTATTCCACGAAATATTACTCATAATATGCCGTAAATAGCTGTCGGTACATCAATTGTTTGATTTGTTAGATCAAAATCAATTGATTTCAATAAAAATATGTTGAAATTGGATGTACATAAAAATTGGCAAAAACAACAGCTAGTATAACGTAAGAATAAAAGTGACACGATATTCCAATAAAGCTGAATAGGAACAGATAGGTACAAACTTGAGTGCGTTGGAAAGAAAAAAATAAATAAAAAGGTTATATTAAAATTATACAGAGTGTTTGAATATCCTCTTATTTCATATAGAATTTAGTTTTAAATTTTGAAAACAAAATATTTCTAACTAATAATAAAATATTCTATTTAACAAGTCTCATAGTATATGGTATTGAAGTAAACTTGATTTAATTCAATATAGTGCATACCTAAAACACTGTATACAGTGGCGTAACTATACGATCTGAGGTCCGTGGAAAATTCATTGGATGGGGCTCGAGGAAAATCGTTACATTGTAATTTAATTTCAGTAAATCACTGAAGTAGGTGTATGTTAATATTAGAATTTATAATTAATAAAAACCAATAAAGAAAACAACAAGTAAAATACTAAAGAAATAGAATTTCGTTACTTAAATCAATATATTTATCTTATTATTGTCTTCACAATAACAAATACTGAATACAAATACTTATAAGTAGAAATCACACAGACAAAAAAATAAGTATACAATATATACGTAAGCACATACGTGTATAAGGGGCATGACGGCATAAGACAGCGTCATGCCGTTTGCAATGACCGCACACGGATCGATACTGCTCAGGCGCACCAATAGATATTTCACATCAAAAGCTTTATAAAAAACCTTATTCCATCTATAAAACAATTCGACATAAAAACCATATTTAAATGATGTAAAGTAAACCCATAATTTAACCAAGCGTATAGTGTACTTGAGAACTTCAATTGTATGGTATCCATGGCTAAAATACGAGATGAGGTGAGAATAATAACTAAGGAAACAGGTTTTACCGCCTATTGTTTTACCTAAAGCACGAACCGACGACTGTTTTAAATATAGCAGGTGAAATTATTACAATTTCGCTGCAATCAGTATAATAACTTGAACTGTTTTTAATTTCATTGTAATTACACTACAAGCATAGAAGAGATTTACTTATGCTAATCTATAGACTATAGTTAATCTATAGGACTAGTGTTTATCAAGTGATCGGAATTCTAATTAATATTACAAAGGTAGGAATGTCAGTTTGTCTGTTACGCTTACACACCCAAAGTTTAAACTACTTAACAGATTATCATGAGATTCGTATCTTACACGCGTTATCTGAAGGTACAGAAAAGGATATTGGACACTAATCTCTTAAACTAGCGCGACTGAAGATGCGGATAAAAGCTTGTAAGTTATAAGTTTAAACGATAAAAAAAGAACGCGTACAATTAAGTAAACAGTAGATGCGCTAGAAACTTCTATGGCGATAAGTGAAATTAAAAAAGAATACTTGTGTTAAATAAATGCTTAGCATATAAAAACAAATAAATATAAATCAGTAATACATTTTACTTTTTCTAATATTTTACTGTTTTACTAGTTTCTGCTTGCGGTTTCACCAGCGTTAATAAGTTTCGCGCCAAGCCAATTTTACCTAATAGGGCGCTCAGGCCATTTGATATTTTGACTAAAAATAACAATATTAATACATCAATAATTCTTTCGTATTCTGTAGTTATCATATCGTATAAATGAGAGTAATTATCACATAACAAATGTGTCGTATACGTGGTGGTACACGTGGCCTAAAGATCAAGCCTAACGGGTGCCACCAGTGGTACACGTGGCACGAAACGTGTTAACGCATATTTCCCCTATCCCTCGGGAACACTACCCTATGCCCTTTTCCTGTATTCCTGAGAATGTCCAAGCAAAATGTCATGATAACCGTGCCAGTAGTTAAGGCGTCAAAGCCGTTTGTTACAAGCAAACAACCAGACATTTGCATTTATAATATTATTAGCAAGAATTTCATACATAAGCCTCGTCGTATTCTAAATTCGAACATCAATCTCTTTCGGTTCAACGTACAATTATTTCCTTCTCTCTTTCTCTCTCTAACAAAGTATCTACTTCCCATCAGAAATGCTAAGTTGAAAAAGGTTGCACTATATAAAGCGGCCTTGAAATCTTACTCTCATTGCTGAGTCTCGTTCGAGCAGCGGTCGAGTGCACACGTGCGCTCGCTCGCAGCTCTGACCGTCCGTTCGGTTCGCCGCGCTCGGCTATCTTCGGTCATTTCCGGCTCGCCGCGCTCGCCTACCTGCGCTACCTGCGCACCAGATGTTGGCATTCCAACGATTTCGTCGCTGCCCGACCCGCATTGTTGCCGAGTGAGTCATCGCCGGTGCTATTGTACTCGAGCTTGTGAAATTCGAAGAAAGAAAACATCTGCTGCGAAGCCGCACTTTAGTGTGTTTACTCGGCTATTGTCAATCAACACGCTCTTTTCAGAGCGACGGTGCACCTCCTTTAGTGTACCACATAAACCGCACTTTTCGGTGCGAAGCCGTACACACTGTGCAGTGCGTCGTTTCGCCGTGCTACGCGTCGTGCTTCGTGCTGCGCTTCGAGAGTCGTGCAGCGCGTCGTGTGCCGTGCAGAGCGTCGTTCTTCGCGCCGCGCCGTGTGCAGATACGAAGAGAGAAGATTTCGCGTCGCGTCTCCCTTTGGCCCGGACACGGATTGTCCGTTAGATTCGAATTAGGCGCACCCCCCTGCCCCTCAGGCAGGGAGGTTAGTCATGTCCACCCCCGCGATCCCGCCGCCCCTTCAGGCCCCTAAGGCCCTAGATGATACCGTCCAACTCGAGGACCTCATTAGATTTCATATGTTCGCGCGTCAGCAAAATCCGTTGTTAGTATCGGAATTCGATAGGCTCCGACGCACTTACGCGCGTAACGGGTATAAAAGTGAGTTCGGAGTCCCGCGTTGTTTCCGCGACGACCCGTTCGCGCCGTCCGACTGCGACTCTGACGATGACTCCGACATGGAGCTCGACGCGCCTCGCGCGGCCGCGCCCGCGCCCGCGACTTCGTCCGCGCCCGCGCCATCGTCCGCTGATAATGACGGTTTCACAACCGTCACGCGCCGCGGTAAACGCCCACGCGCCGCGATTCAGACAGATAGCGACTCTGCTGCGGGACGTCCGATCCCAAAGCAGCCCAATATAGGTGGCGCTCGGGTGCCCCGAGCCTCTCCCACGCCCTCTGCCGCGATTTCGGCTGAAGCTCCGGCTGCGGAACCCGCGGTCGCGGCTAAGAAGCCACGCCCACCGCCTCCCGTCACCTTCCGTGACAAAGCCCGCTGGGTAGATGTTTCTAACGACCTTAAGTCGAAAGAAATCGTCTACCAATCCGCCGTCAACACTGTTGCCGGCATTTCTATTCGTGTGTCGACCCCCGATGAGCATCGCAAGCTCACGAGATACTTCAGGGAGCGTCAGCTCCCTTTCTTTACTTACGCTCTCGAGGAAGAGCGTCTCCTCCGTGTCGTCATTCGAGGAGTTCCTTCTGAACTCACCGAATACGACATCTCCGATTGCCTGAACGGTCAGGACTTCCCGGTCCGGAGCGTGCAGCGCATGCGCCACCCCCGCACGAAGGCCCCCTTCAACTTGGTGTTGGTCACACTGGACTGCACCTCGGAAGGCAAGGCTATTTTCAGCCTCAACTCGGTTTGCGGCCTGTCCCCAGTCTTCGTCGAGCCTCCTCGCAAGTCCCAGATACCCTCGCAGTGTCACAACTGCCAGGTGTACGGTCATTCCGCCCGACACTGCCACCTGCGTCCCAGGTGTGTGAAGTGTCTCGGGGATCACTCCACTAGGGAGTGCCCCCGCACTCCCGAATCCATCGAGCCTCCGAGCTGCGTCCTCTGCGAGCAAACGGGTCATACCGCGAATTATCGCGGGTGTCCCCGTGCGCCTCGCTCGACCCGTCCCCGCCGCGGCGGTCGTGCGACCCGGTCCAGGGCGCACGGCCCGCCGGCTTGGACGAAGCGGCCTCCGCCTCCGCCCATACAAAGCCAGAAGGCTTTCCCCGACCTGCCGGGCACCTCCAGTGCGCCGGTATCATCTGCTCCTGCGCCGAGCACACTCTCCTGGCGCGCAAGGCCTTCCCCGCCAGCTCCCTCGGCTCCTCAAGCCAAGCCCCAGCCTCAAAAGGCTCTGTCCACTCCTGCGCCACCTATCGCGGCTTCAGTATCGACCTCCGGTATAGACTGGATAGCTCGTCTTCTTTTGGTACACGATGTACAAGAGATAATCGCATTTAACGCGTTAGTTAATAGTACGTCTGAGCTCGGGCTCTTAAACGCTATCTCCGCTTTCCCGGCCGTCGCGACCACGGTACAACAATTAACCCGCGCCGCGCATAAATAAATTCGCGTAAATCAAAAGATCAGTTCGAACCCGCGTGTTCATATACAATAGACCGATACATTAGGATTGTTACGTAATTATTTAGTTAAATCGGCACCGTGCCATTGTACTTTATTTTTTAGCTCGATCCCCTCTGAAAAGACGCGTGTTTGCGCCCACGCCCGCGACTCTCTCTGTTCACGCCGCCGTGAGCGGGGGGTGAAGATTCGATCCCGCACACTCGTCGCGATTTTTCTTGTAACAGCTCGAGCCTAGGTAGTCCCTCGGTGTGGAGCCCTCGAGTATGTTACTCGCGCGAATACAGTGGTTTACACATGTTCTACACTTACACGATCACCCCACACTCTTGCACACCTAGGCACTCAGTGGTGGGCTGTTTTTTTGCCCTTTTCGGACTGAAATAGGTCACATAACACAGTAGTCAGATACCAAATACACATATACACTCGTGAAACATGCATGGTCACACATGCATTTTTCACGAATTCATATATGTGTATTGTATGGATAGATAGCTTAGCTAGCTTAGTTAGGTCGGGAATCCGGCGACAGCTCAAGCCGAGGTGCACCGAGTGCCCTTGAGATGTTTCGCCTAAAAATCAATCGGGTGAGTGCCCTAAGCGCTCCCCTTAGTAGTCCGGTGAAACTGTAACAGCTCAGGCTAACAGTGTAGGTCAGTTCGAAAAAAAAAAAAAAAAAATACTCTCATTGCTATTATAGACGTTTCACGTCATAAACAATTGGTTAACTGCTAACGAAATAATCAACATCCAGCCTCCATTTTGAACGGATGATGCTTCGACAAACAATACGCAAGTGTATATGAATAAACACATCGTTTTAGAATCAGACGTTTTTGCCTTTCCAAATGAAGCCTTGCTATTATACCATAAAAAATATGAATTAAGAAAGACGTTAGTAGTACCCGTTCATACGAGAGAAAACGAGATAAAATTAGAGAATTGAATGGGTAAACTAATGTTCGCTTTACCATAGTGATGGGAATTAGCTTCTCCGGTTTGCTTATTGTCGTAAAAATAGTATGTGCGACGCGACATACCACACGCATGTAGGTCGACTTGAGTGCACGCTTTCGAATGTTTTGTCACTTTTGCGTAAGTTATGTGTGTATTTAGTACGACGAGAGAAAAAGTGATATACTTTTAGGTCATGAGAGATGGGTCTACTATCAACTCGAGTGTGAATTTCATCAAATTTCTTTCAATTAAATATCAGTAATGTTCGTTCTCCTTTCAAACGTTGTATGACGTAAATTGCCTGTTTAAATAGTCTAGTGTTTGAAATACGAACATAATTCATTCTTTATTTTTATTTTTTCGATGTTATTGAGGTGTTTTTACCTAATGCTACTCCCAGACATGCGTGTATCGGCACAAAGTTTTGTCTATGGTCAGACTAAATGCAGATGTGGGAAGATAATTTCGTTGTGCGTTACGAACTATTGGATTGCTTGACGATACACGCAGCACGATAACAGGGCCGGCGGTTTTTGCGCACATAAAGCAATTTATTGAACGCTAATTTCAAGTAATTGGAAAGACATAGGTGTTGTTGGATCCGGAATTATGTGCCTTTATCGGAATGATTTTTGACGTTAATTTTAACGCGACAAGTTGTCGAAGCTTCGTCACGCAGATATGGGAGTTGCATATATAGGGTATAAAATGTAAAAAGATTATTTAATAACTGATAAGGTTTCGATAGATTAGATCATTCAAACAAACGAAAAATACTTTGTAAAAATCTTCGTATATGCGTCCTTTCAATCGTTTGTGTTTGATGGAGAATGATTCTCTGCCATCAAAGTTGATTGACAAAGACGGAAAAGAAGACTTTCCCGTTTTTAAGGGTTTCCATTACACATAAAAAAAAAAGAAAAGTATGCTTCAATCATAAACCTTACGTTCCGGGTCTGATGTAATGATGTGAATCACCTACGAACGATTTCCACTGATGATTACGATGATCGCATTCCAAGTTAATTACTATTGGAAAGTACTAATTAGTTAACAAGTTAAGCTATCACCGATGAGCGTTGAACCGACAAAACTGACGCACAAAATGTCTACCTTAACGAGGCTAGTGTTACGTTGTTAAGGGAAAGACTACTAAGAAATTTGCGAAATCGAGCATCGAATTTGTTTTTTTTTCTTTCAAATCAAAAATACTTTATTCAATTTAATTACATACATAATTACATTAAATTATCCAGAATGTATTGGGAAGGCAGAGTTAAGATACCGAATTCTTGAAACTTAGTCTTTAATGATTCGCGAGGTCCCAAATTGTATATTGCTCGAACTGCTCGTTTTTGCAATAAATATATGGTGTCTACCTCAGCTGCTGTCCCCCACAGCAAAATGCCATAGGACATTGAGCTATGGAAGTAAGCGAAGTAGACTAAAGACTTTTATAATAATTTGTAATAGAGTTTTACATTATAATCTAGTGTAAATGTATGTATAACAAATGTGTTTCATTATCTTCGACAACTCACTTCAAACTTAATTGTACTCGTCAATCTTTTTGGTCGCTCTCTGAACATAATATAAGGTTCGCGCTTGCGCATAATATAGTTAAGAATTTAATACAAAACAATGTTAAAATATTATTATAGAATTCTAAAATTACAATTGATGTCTCATTATGTTTTCCACGATGATAAATAAATAAATAATATAATTTATTACGTATTTTTAGCTAAATTTGTGTTCTGCGCAACTACCCTCAGAGCGGTCAGAAAGTTTAACGCAGACTGTAGTGTCACGTCTGGCAGTCCTATAAACAAAACAATAATCTTTTATGATTGCCGCAATGTATAACTAATGTTGGGTAATACTCTGCCCTGTGATGAATGGTTTGCGTATACAATGACATATGTTAATGTGTAGATATGTTTAGTTGTTGTATGTTCATTCAAACTATAACTGGTGGCGTGTTTTGAAGGATGGTTGGTAAAGAATTTCTTATCATTATGCAAGCTGTGTTCATTATTTTTGAGATACACACCAAAAATAATTTTCTATGCTGGAATATGTTACTCCTTTTATACCCGGTTTGTTGTCCAATAAAAACAATAATAAAGCGTGACTTTGCCTAAGTGAAATTATCTATTATCACTATTGCTTCCAATTCCATAGGTTATCCAACGTAGGAAAATATATACTAGAACTTGACCTGAGAAATATAGATTATTAAGTAACAAACAAATCTAATCTGGGTAAATACTCAAGCTATATTTATATATTAGTTAATACTCGTGACGTTTTGCTTGCATTGTGCTACGTATAAGCTCCTCTTTTTTACGGCAAAAAACATAAAACGATAGTTTCAGTGATAACTGAACGCGTAGTTTTTATAACGATAGCAGTTTCTTAAAACTTTAAGAACTCTATATTACATTAAAGCTATCGTGATAATTAAGATAAGCACCAAGAATCTAAGGAGTAAAACAAAGAAAAAATGACCGAAATCGGCTCAGTACTTTTATAGTAATGCGCGCATAGCGAAATACCTTTATTATTTTATTATATATATATATATATATATATATATATATGTATGAATTGACAGACAGACAGAGAGCGTACATTTTATAATATGTAAATATTGCAGCAGTATGAATTTGTAAATTATTTTCTTAACTGAAGTCCATATGTGTTGGATTAATTTTTATACATTCAAGATACCACATAACTCATCACAATACTTGTAATGAACATAAATAAATGTTTAACATGGAATTTTTTGATTTAAAATCAAGTCCCTAACAATCCTTTACCAATCTTCTAACAGTCTTCTTACGCCTGAAGTAGTATTATTTATAAAAACAGGAACGGTAACACGAAGTTGTTTTAAAAAAACGTATAAACAGAACTATAACTTTTCGTTGTAAATCCCTTAAAAAGCTAGTGATAACTATGACCATAAGTGGAAAGACGGGTCGCGTATCAAAGCAAACAGTGCTTAAGAATCACAACACGTGTAACACTTTTATCAAAGTTAAAAGGGTATGATTCTCTCATTTTTATTATAAAGGAGCTAACTTAACCACCGTTTCTTATATTTGTTATGCTATTGGAATTCAAATGGGTTTAGAATACCTCGTATACTTTACGTTCGTTTAGGATTATTTGGAAAATAATTTCTATAAAATTATTATAAAGCGTTAAAGTTTGTTTATTTATAGGAGAATTGTCTCTATAAATATGGACTCCAATTTTGAAAACCCTCACATTATTAGTAATGAATATGTTCTCGGATTATTGTTATTAAGTTTCCTTTACTAAAGTAGCTGTAACTCGCAACTTTGCCCGCGTGAAATGTAGCAAAAAAAAAACTTTTGTTCAGTGTAAACCTGAACATGGAGCGGGCAGTATACCGGACACGGCTTCTTTAGTTGATTATATTTCAACGGAACTCTATCTATTTTAAGTAACGTTGGCTAAGACACTCTTAATATCATCAGCCATCAGCCAGTGAATGCCCCGTCAAAGTGGGTCTAATAATTTCGGAGATTGGCCGAAACAAACAAAGAAATATTAGAAAAATTGTTTTTTTTTTTTACGTTAAACTACCGTATACTTTACCGTATTCATTTAGTAAAAAGCTGTAAATTTTATATAACAGACATACAATTCAATTTAATTCATAGATCAACATACATAAAGAAGTTATTGCATGCAACTTGATAACCATTACTTAACGTCATCAAGGTCCATAAAATAGCAAAAAGTCACAAACCATAATTGTCAAAACATTTACTATGAAAATGCACTAACAGTTAGATAAATTATATTGTATCCAAATTTTCACGGTTAGACCGAGGCCTCTTTAACTTTCACTCGTTTTGGGATATGACTTTTAAGGTCATTTATTTGGATGGATATCAAGCTTGTTTTACATGCTCGTCTCGAAGAGCGAGGCGGATGGACCTCGATCTCTCTACGTGTTTACCGATCTGTAAGCGTCTTTGTGACCTTAACACCGTTTATCTCAACCTATTGTATATATAAATAAAATTCTGATTATTGTTTGTCAGGATTAATATCTCCACATGTACTGTACCAACATCGACCAAACTTTTATTGGCAGATAAAGAATTTTTCTGAATATTATGTAGATTACATATCACTTCGTGTTTCTCTGTATAAAATAGGCAGTAATAATGGAGGTAACTTATAATCGGTACAATACTTATAGATACCTGCCAAGCAAGAATTACAACATTTCAATGAAAAAATAAAAGATAGCTTACAATTTATTTAGATAAAAACACGTTTTTTTAACACCAAAATAAATTGTCACGAGAATTAAGTTACAGCTATCAATTAGCTAGTTAACTCTATATATAAAATTCAGTTCCTTTGAGGTTCAATCACGTTAAAATTAGTGAATTACTAAACTATTCATAGGACAAAGACTGTATTTCGTAGACTGTTCTAGGCTATTACTTTTTGGATTCAATCGACCTTCTGCCATTTTTTATTGCCTCGTTAAGCGGGCGAGAATAAACTAGTTCCATATAAATCTCTTCTTTTATTTGTTTTTAACGATTTAGAAATTCAATTTTCGCTCAGTAAGAAATATTCCTCAAATTTAAATTAGTAAAAAATGTTAAACTTCCCCTTAACTGTGTGTATATTATTAAATAAAACGAAATAAGGTTGTCCCACGAGTCTCGCGACACGCGAAATGTTAGCACACGGTGCTGTCAAACACACATTATTATGTAGTGCTAATGTGAAACCGGGGTCACGTTCTATTATTCAACATGTTGATTTACTATGCTTGACTACCAGATGTTTTGCGTGTAATGCAACAAACGCATGTTGCAATCATATAATGATTTTTGTCGATTACATATCTATTACCACTTGTATTACTTTAATGTTCTTCACTGATATAATAAATGAGAATGTTAGTTTGTTTGTTACGCTTTCACAAGTTAACTTCCCGGCTGATTTTTTAAGACTCAGATTTTAAAATGGCGGATTATGTTTTTAATTTCGTACATTGCAAATTTCATGGATTTGTAATAAAACGTATGTACAAGAGAAAAAGAATTTAAAAATACATTCTCCATAAAAATTATAATGTTATACAATACATCATTCGTCATTTTTCAAAGATTTGTAATTTATCAGGTATTTTTTAAGCTTATGCTGTCAAGCGTTTGTTCATCTGTGCTCCATGAAGTCTACATTCATTTGTACGGACCTTAAACCTTTATGGTTTTGGACAGTCCAGGGATTAACTACTCAGCCGATTATCATAAAATGTTGCATACACGTTATCAGGAGTACAGAAAAAGAAAGTACTTTTCATTTAGAAAAGAGATCCTGTTCGCAAAGGGATAATTCAAATGCACATTACTTTTCGGTCTGCGCACGTATAATGGAGAGTGTTCTGAAGATCTTTTTGATATGACGCCCTCATCGCCGTTTCAAACTCGCACCGTCCGCCTCTGGGTGGTTGCTCATCCACAAACCCTAAAGTACACCAGAATGGCGACAACCGTAAAGTTTTCTAGAAGCTTTATTATATGCGCACGATAACGTTGTGGGTTACCCAACATGGTGTTCCCCCAGGATTATGACATGAGGCTCTTCCAAAAGGCATTGAAACAAGCACTTTAAGGTCTGCAACACAACAGTAATGTCACTAGCGTAGCAAAAAAAAAAAAAAAAAGTTATACTTCTTTGGCATAACAAGATAAAAATCTATTCAAAAATTTTATCTTTCCACTTATTCTTACGTTTGTAGAAAAAACGACACTAACGTTAGAAAAAAAGTATTTAATACAGACATACTTTTTTTGAATAAAATGTTGACTATAACCAACTTCAGGGTGTCGGTTTTTCGTGACGGTGTGCGCGCGCATCGTAAAATTTTACTCTCATCATTTTCCCCTGACGCGCCAAAAGAAGTATAACTTCAAAAAGCAATGGGTGGTTATGAAAATATGCAGCGAAGAAAGTTCGAGCATACATATTAATTGCCGTCGAAGCAATTTTACTGTCAATAACTCTATAGAAAATATTTTCGACATATTACGAAGATGTCTCGTTAATAATCACGTGGGTTGAGAGAAAGTTCGTTTAAGATATAATGGAATTGTTCTGTCTTGTATAAGTTGAAAAGAGTGAATGCAAAATATTTCTTTATGGTCTTATTGATTCTTTCACGAAACGATTGCATTAATTTTTCCACAAATATATTATTAATAAATATGGATGAGGATATAAAATTAACGTTTTATACGGAAAAAGAAAGGCAAAGAAAAAATTTTATGAAATGATATGATAATGGTACACATCATTATTGTCTATGCACTTTGGCCCTTTTACAGGTAGTTCATAGATTCCATTTCTGAAAAAATTGTGGGAATAAATTGTCTTTGTAGGCGGTGGTCTATACTGCCTCATCGGAATTGAATTGCAAGAAGTTTTCTAAATTTTTACTAAAACAACCATCACTTATTTCTAAGTCAACTTTCGCTTGGCACATGATTTCGCCGGATCCCCTGGATTCAAGCACTGTAATCAACGTTTCCAATTGTCGTAAAGGATCAATTTTTCGTCACAAGTAACTAGATGATTCAAAATTCCCTTGTTAATTGTGACGGTTGAGTTATGTATCACAGCACTCAAAACGTGTTGGTTGGTGGGCTTCAGTCAATTTATGCGGTACTCATTTCTCGGGCTTTTTTGATTTTCCGATATGTTTTAAGTTACCTAAAAATATTTTATCACTCACACCGAAGCCTGCCGCTAACTCTAACGTGGTTTGAGATGGATCCGCTTCAATGGTAACCTTTAATATTTCATTGACAACTAGGGTCTGCGGGCATCCCCGGCGTTTGTTCCGTAGATCAATTTCCAGAATTAAAATGTTGGAATCAAAATCGTACCGTGCTTTCTTATACAGTAGCTTCCGCACAAACATAATTAATCCTTCGAGCTGTTTTTAGAGCGCTGATGTCAAAGTTAAACTCAGATTCATAACTAACACGTTATAAAAATTTTCCATTTTGTCACAAGAACGATTTCAGAGAAAAATCAAATGGCGCTAACTTCGAAACACAAATACACAAGCCTAAATTTGAAACAATTTGAATTTGGAATTCCTAACCAAACGCCAGAGCAAAGTGGCCAGTTCGACGAAATATCTATTTCATATGTAGGGATTTGACAATATATAGTGTCATTATTTGTGGCTGTGTGAATGTTTAACTCTTCTATACGACAGTCTTTACCATTATTTTTAACCGTTCTAAATGTAGCTGCGCAGAACATAAATTTCAAGACAACTTAAGGATACATAAATGCCAATTTTAAATTCCTATAATAATATTTTAACCTGTTTTATATTAAACCCTAGACGATATTATACGCAAGGCTGAACGGTAGTCCGGTGAAACTGCAGAGGCCTTGCCAGGTCAACAGTATAGTCAGTTCAAAAAAAAAAGCAAGGCTGAACTTATGGGTTACACTCAGAGCGTCCAAAAAGATGGATGTTACCCTGCCGAAGGATGCCCAACGCTTTAAAATATTATGGACCGAGGAAACAAGAATACCGAACAATACACAATATACACTTTTGTAGAACAAATGTTTTTGTATAGACCCTTTGAATTACAAGTAGTTAACTTGTTAAAACCTAGTAAACTGAAATTAACCGACTCGGAATTATGGTTGCAGATAAAAAAGAAAAATAAAGAGATATACTCCAAGATAATAAATATCAAAGAGCCAATAAAATTGGCCAAAATAGAACAAAGGGTGTGGTTAAATGTCAGACGCAAATCTACCCAATTACGGTATTAGTCCTTAAGCCGTGTAATTTACTAGAGTGAAACGCAAACCTGTCAAGTCTTTACCCTCTAATCTAGTATAAATGATCGCCATTAAAACCCTAAGCGGATGTTTATTTTTATAAGGTATATGAGCAAATTTGTGAGTTTGTGTAAAAAGGCCTGTTTGAAATCTGAAGCTATACAATTGTTTTTTTTTTTTTAATTTCCTCTCTTTAGTGTCAAAACAATACGTTGAGTATGAAGTTATTATGCGAGGCATTACTACAATAATAGACAATAGTAGTCTATTTCATCATAACATAAACAATTTTGCGACCCCTAAGACTTCTTATTATATGGGCTTATATGGGAAATATATATCATTACATATTATAAAACAAAGTCGTCCGCCGCGTCTGTCTGTCTGTCTGGATGTTCGCGATAAGCTCAAAAACTACTGAACGGGTTGTAATGCGGTCTTCACCAATAGATAGAGTAATTCACGGGGAAGGTTTAAGTATATCATTGGTTAAGGTTTTAAATTGGTTAAAGTACAATGATAATTGTTGAAAGAATCGGAAAAAGTCAAACCGCCTGGGAGCTTTCATCGAAAACGCTGCCTGCCTTTGAGGTATAATAAAACAATGCATACTGATATATTCCTCTTTTATAGATCTACAAAAAAGACTGCGATAGCATATACCTATGTTTTAAGGATAACTTACTATACCCATTTATCTAGTTCAAAATGGCCACATATAATGAGGTAATTGGAAGGCTATTTAGACGGATACAGTATTAATCCTTACAAAATTAAATACATTAGTTACCTTAAGCATTTCATGCAAATAAGTATATTTTTTCTTTTTATCAGGGCAGGACAACGTCTGCAGGGCCTGCTAGTATAGGCATAATGTACTGATAATGAAGAAGACTGTATTTTTTATACTTTATAAATGTTAGTGTTTAATCGCGATCTCATCTGATATTAAATGACGATATGGTGCTGATGGTGTATATGAGCTTAGAGGGAGACTGGCTCCGAAGTGCAGCTGCCGGAACACACCAACAGGTGCTTGGCAACAGATTTCAACTTGAGAGTGGCAACAGCCAGGCGGACTCAGGAAAAACCCTACCACCATGTTATGGTTCAATCAACATTTTTTGCTTCATCGAAAGCTCCGACTAAGTTGCAGGGATTTGAATTTACGCTACGAACACGACATTAACTAAGCCATTATCGCTTCAAAATTTGTTAAAGATATCAAATAACTCATTTGCAAAAGGGAGCGCTTCTAAGGGATCAAGCAAATATGGCGCGTATTTATTTCACAGCCGACACAGCGTCGTACTTTTTAAATATAATATTCTATTTAATTTTATTATGTAACATACTATGTATATAAAAAGATGGCTCCCGCTTTAGATAAAATCCTATTTTGGTACAAAATAAACTTATTGTCGAAACAATCACATATATCTTACAAATACACTTGTATGGGGATCGAACCCATGACACAGCATGGCGACAAGTGAGGCGGTAGTTAAAACCACTGCGCCAATCGTACAGTAACATTAAATAAAGGCCAGAACTCTTACATCGTATCGGGTTGTAGGATAAACCAATATTGTATATTCAAAATACTATTACTTTATAATAAATGGTCACTAATATTGGTCACATTTTACAATAACAAAGAAAGCATTTTTTTTTTTGCATATGAACTGAGTATTCTATATTCACTAATTTCGTACTCATTGTTATTTCAAGCATATACCTCGCAAATCTTTTAGGGTTACCTCTGTACCCATTTTTAAGCTTTTTAATTTATATGACATAAATCGACGAAAAAAAAGGCTTTGTTTCCTTATGTTTGACAACCCCTTTTTGTTTAGTATTAATTGGCGAACTCGAGTGTAATGAATGTAATTTTTAGAAACGTGGTTTTTTGTCCATACTTTCGAAGTCTTTAATTACAAGTCTCTATTCGTCGTACTTCAGGATTCTTACAACTACTGGTCTTCAATTACGTACACTTTTTGGGAAAAAAATCAATAATATTAAAAAAATACGAATAATAGTCATATTTCTACCACAGGACAAACACTACTTGATATTTATTTATTTGTTATATATTACTTTACACCACATTTAGTATTTGTAAACATATTGCGTCACTTACAAAGTAATAATTATTACATTTTTTATATGTAGTATATTCAATTACTATTATTTTACATTAAAATTAGCGCTTTCTAAGTTTGACTGTGTGCGTGTGTTCTTGTGGATCTATGAATGTTTGCGTAAATGTATCTAATATTATGTTCTTGTTCGTTACTTCAATCGACTTTACCAATATTCATTTGTTTTGGAATACAGTTTGATTTAAAATACCTTGTAAATCACATATACGTACTAGAATTTTATATATTTTTAATTTGTTTAAAAATAAAACAAGAAAACAATAATAAAAACTTCATGGCAATCGTGGTTCAGAAATAAGAACGCCATATTGCAAATCTATGATATAGTATCACGACAGAAAATCGATAAGAACAAAGCGACAACGCCGTTTCCGGAGATCCACAAACGATTTCCCGTCAAGCGAAATATAACGTTACAAGAATCGTATAACATTACTAACATATTTTTATTTTATTTACAATAACAACTTTATTGCGATAGAAAAACAACGATTAACCTAATTAATTATGTTCGCATTGGAAGCGTTCGAGACTGGTGGTAAAAAACCCACAGCAGAATTTAACCTAACTGTAACATGATTTGTGATTCGCTTTAATTAACGGAAGCGTCGGAAGTTATTTATTTTGCATTCCAACTATAATATTATAAATGTGTGTGTGTGTGGTGAGTTTGTTTGTTCTTTATTAACGCGAGCGATGCCGTGTGCAAAAGACAGTTTTATAATTATTCTCTTTCGATTCACTTTTGCTGTCCACACCATGCTGGTATGACGACATTAGTCTGTTTCCTATGTTTTCTAAACATAAAAATGTAAAAAATTGTTTTAATTTCAAATAAATAAATATATAAATATATATATAAATAAAATAAATAAATAAATAAATAAATAAGGCATGAATAATTACAGTGAAATGGAAAGATCAAGAAGACGCTTTTGAACGTCAAACCTACCACCGGTTCGGAAAACAATCCAGGCATCGAGAAGAACTGGCAAGAGACTCTATCAGGTTTATCTTTTTAACATATATAGATGTATATTTAAAATACAATACACGTTACAAACGCTTTTAGTTGCTGCCAAGAGAGGAGTCAATTCCAGACATCAGCATCGTTCACATATTGATGTACCTACTCTATAATAGCTCTTTGACAACCAAAACCCTTTGATGGAAATTTCACCTGACGTTAAATGACTATGTGGTCTAATATGGTAGCGAGCTAAACCTAGAGCTTCTAGCTCCAAGTGTACCTGCAACACTACAGGTGCTCGGTGGTCGGTCAGGTAGTAGCTAGAGCCAGGCGGGAGTTTAAAAAAACAAACCTATACTATGGTAATGTCACTGTGTTTTCATTCAACGAAAAGATTATCCTGGTCGTTAACTATCCTAGTATATACTATCCTGGTATATCCTATCCTAGTATTAACTATTAAAGACAAACATATAAACAAATATATTTTCTAAATTATACTTCGATTGAAATTTAACAAACCAACTGCAAACAAATCAGAGGGCGTCACGGGGTCGCCCACAAAAATAGGTCAGACCGGGGAAACGCGAACGAGCTAACGGCTTCTGACATAGTACGACAAACCGACAACATGGTTGTTGGGTAATTTACTGTAAATGTTTTGATTTATTTGCCACGAGTTATGTTTAAACCGGTTCAAGGGCGGATACAATGTTATAAACAATTCGTTATGGGAACTCGTAACATGTGTTATTGTGATCTTATTTAGATTCGAACGTTCTAGATCTCTCATTATTTTTAAGATTGACTTCTCTTCAGAATTAATATTATACTGTTATTTATACATTATAAAAAAGATTAAAGTGTCTGTTGTTTATCCGGACTAATCTACAAAACGGATTTGACGATTCAGATAAAAAAAATTCGAGCCATTATTTAAAGGAAAAAAAAAATTCGTAGTATCTAGATCATATATCATTACGGTCTTCCATAGTAGTATCAACAGTTGTGATAAAACAGAGGTAATTTATTTTATTGTTCAAAATTTATTAAACGGTTTGGTCACAAAGTGACCATGCGACCGTTATTGGAAGGCATAATTTTTACACATATGCAATGAATCGTTATCCCCTATGTATATCTACGTCAACGAGGCTAGTCGTCTTGCTGCATCCGACGAAGATGAATTTTAAATGTCTTTACCGACTTGAAATCCACAAAAGGAATTTAGAGGTTAGGTAGTAATGATAACATGTAACAGAGAATTTTCAACTGTTTGATAACCCTGTCACCAACTACTAATACAGTAAATGGGAAATTATATTCGTCCATCGTTTATATTTTAGTAAAGGAGCTAGTTCACTTATATTAATATTATAAATTACTCCCAATGATGCATGCGAATAACATCTAGTACAAGAAATTATCAGGTAATTACTTTCACCTACAAAGCGTCATTGAATACCAAACAGTTCTTATAATGTAGAATTTTATTACATTCAACAAGTTTTAATTAATTACCGACGGAACTAGCTAAGATTTCCGTTTTTAAACGTTGCTTTCAAACGAGATATCCGTGAATAAATATGTACTCACTCGACGGTCTGAACTTGGAGACGTCCGTGCCACATTTCTCCCTGTTGTAGAGCAACTGCTTGCAGACGCGCCATGGACCGAAATAGCCATGGTCTAAGTTCGGATTTTCCACTAAAACAAAAGAATACATTCCCTTAATCATCGGCACATCATCATCACTACATAGTATAAAACAAATTCGCTTTCTCTGTCCCTTTATGAATGCATAAATCTTTAAAACTACGCAACGGATTTCGATGCGGTTTTTTTTAATAGATAGAGTGATTGAGGAGGAAAGTTTATATGTATAATAACATAAAGTAAATAGCGGAGAAATACTGTTATTTTTGAGGTTACTCCAAATTTAACGCGTGCGGGCCACGGGCAGTAATGAATAAATCAAAACTACTGGATCGATTTTAATTATTTTTCCAGTGAATGACATAGGCTATATATTTTATACCCGTGCGAAGCCAGAGCGGGCCGCTAGTGTATGATAAATACATCTGTAACTCTGTCGGTACATATAACCTAATATTAGATAGAATATTGATAGACGGCAATCTGCTGTAATTTAGTCAGTTATACCTTTCAATTGGAATAATTAAGTGAATTACCACCTATCGGATTGGTACAGCTTGTAGTCTCAATTGAAATATAGGATTTATTAAGGACAAATTAGTCAAAATTACATTGTGGTTAGTACAGGAAAAATAACAGTCAAGGAAAAATAGTTAGTATGACGTCATGCAGAAAATATTTATGTACGCCAGTAGTCGATTAGAACTGACTACCTATACAGATATATTAATGTAATGTATGTACTAAGCTATATCACAAGACGTTAGAAAATATTTTATATATATATATATATATATTTTTTACAAGACCGTATCTGTGATCTCGTGAAAAATGAAAACGTTATCATGTACATTGTCTTTTGTTTATTTTATTGCATTACTGTACCTTTGTTGTATCTTTGTTCAATTTTATCAATAGGTAATGCTAATCACCTATGAAAAAGCGTAAAGATATGCAGTGGATATAATACTCGGAGAAGTTCCCTATTTGCCAGTGAAAGTCTCGTGAAAGTTGATCCTTCTGTTTCAGACATAAGGCCGAAGATGTAACAAGCACTTGAATTTATTTTGAAAATCTATAAAAGAAGTTCGTGATGATTGACCAAAAGAACTCATGAAAAGTATAGTTATTAAGGTCAACGAAGCTCTGACAAAAGTTAAAAAACGTCAAAAAAGGTAAAACAATTGCAATTTGCAATATTCTAGGAACTTCGACATGGACTTGTTTACTCATATTTCAACACATAAAAAATTGCAGGCATTACCTAGATTGGAGGCAATTGTTGAACATTATAATCCTCCGAAAAAGCTTTTCAATTGTAATATAAGAATTCAGAACCAGTTAGCTGTCCCAAACTCATTCTTTTTAGGAGTCAAATAAGGATTCAAGGATTGTCAAGGGTTTGAAAACAAATATGATCTAAACCTCTGCGTTAAACTGAACTGTTAAATTTATTTCCGACTAGCTGATACCCGTGACTTCCTTTGGGTTGTCAAGCGCATGCGTACCATACCGCTTGCCTCTCTTCTCCATTTCAAAAATATACATTAGATGAATGATTGAATTAAATGTTGTATATAACGCAGTGAAAACATTATAGTTTCCTAGACGATAGTTGATCGGGATGCCTTTTCAGTTACATTATAATATGGGATACAGTATGAACATAGTCAAATTCAGCTCATTCTGTCTCAGATAAAATGCTACATTTACTAACATTGTCTATCTTATACGTCTTTTTACAAGCAGATTTATAAGGAGATTCAAAATATTATGTATATTAGTAGCTTTACTAGACAAAATTGTGATAGTTGATATAAAGGTAAATTTATCTATAACAAGTAATCAATCAACTTCCTCAGCTTTATTGTAAACTGTTAAATGAGGTTTTATCATCAAATCAGAACAGACCATGTAAATCTACATTGAATTAGTTATGAATATGCACGAAAAAGCCTTGAGTGAAACGAAAATTTAACTAGCGCTTTGTTCTTTTCTCTATGCACATGATTAGTAACAAGGTCAAAATTACAACACCACACACACAGATATGTAATGCAGGAAACAAAGATAGGATTTATCAGTTTCTAACCCAGCCCACAGGGCCGTGGAATTTAAAATTTTCATATTTTATAAAGCATATTTACTCGAGTTTGTTCGACAATTTTCAACACTTCCTCTATTGATAATAACCCTTTATCCAAACGACAAGCCTTTATGAATCATGCGTTTAGCAATTTATATTGGAAAATAAACTTAACTTGCGTGCAGATTATGTAGAAATATTTACGATATTATTTTGTATACCTATATTGAATAATAATATTTAGTTATGAACATTATGATAAAAGCAATAATTCCCCCCTCCCCCTCCCCTCCAATAAGTAGATTTCTCGGAATTCTCTCTGAAAAACACCATTTACCTGATTAAATCATCAAAGTTTGAATTGTATTATCTTACTCTATAACGTAAATCGTTTTTATTAGAGTACAATAACATGTTCAAAAATATCCATACTAATATAACAAATGCGAAAGTGAGTTTGTTTGTCTGTCCGTTTCTTTATTTCTTACGCTTTCACGCTTTAACTACTAAACGGGAGTTTTTAGCGGGATCTTAGTCTGTCATGTACTGGTTTTCATATTTTATTCATAATCTTGTGTTATTAGACTCTATAATTTGTAATATTGGTGGTGTTTTACGTAATATAGTTCGGTTATTATGCACAAGTGAAGTGGATGGGAAATAATACCACGGAGCATGCATTCTGAGATGCCGCCAAAACTCCATGGAAAGTTCTAACAAGGAAATCACTTTCTTGTTAGAACATTATAATTATCACAAGACACTTACTTGGCAAAATCTTGTTACTTGACGCTGGCTAGTGCACAAACCGTGACGGAGCAAAAAAATAAAGAAGAATAAGAAGAATTACTAAACGAATCATCGTAAAATTGAAGTAAGGAACACACGTTGTCCAGGGTACATACAAAAAAAGGGTATAAGGTATAATTAATCTCAAACATATGTACTTTCCCGATAGACAGATCAAATGTACATTAATGCGAGCAAAAACTTGTAACTTATATTAATATAACTGAACTATACACTGGTCAAATGACTTTATTTTATGCTATAAAAACCAAGCAGTTTAGAATTATTTTTTCTTCTTTTTCACACTTTTTATAAGTTCGAGCATAGAAGCCCCCCCCCAATCTATTGTTATTTTTAAGAAACTACTGCTGCGGTTTTTTTTTCACTAAAAGTTGTCTGACTAAATATTCCAGGCTAATACATAAGGTGTGTGCAGGTTTCCATTTAGTGATAATTTTAACTGTATTCGAACAATATGAAATTTAATCTAATATTGAACTTTAATGGAAGGTTTCATACTTTAGAGAACACTTTTTTGTAAACTTTTTGAGCACAGTTTTTTGTAAAGATTTATAGCATAATTACAAATAAAAATATATCTGACAAGACAGGTTAAGCTAAACTACTGCATGTATTTCTCGAATTATTCAATATCCCTATTACAAGCGTATAGGTATCTCGAATTTCTGAAATAACACAAACTAAGAAGATACAATCGTTCACGGCAATTGAAGACTGCCTTGCATCTTAAGGAAGAAAGGAACTTAGCATATTATAAGGTATAAAATAGTCAAAATCGTAAACGAAGGTTTTATATGGTCTGAAGGTCTGTGAGACGCTGAGAGTAGAGGTAATTCATGCAGTCTTTCTTGCAGTCTTAGGAAGGAAAGAACATAGCATAGCGAAAGGCATAAAATAGTAAAAACCTTAAACGCAGATTTCACTTGGTCTGAAGGTCGGCGAGGCGCTAAGAGAGGAACACACAAGATGTCGTCACGATTTCCCGGCTGCTTACTAATTCAATTGATACTATGCTGCGAATTGCCTCGACTATAACTATGTGAAACGTTTTAACTTAACCTGTTCTTGGAATCTAAATCTCAAATATCAATCTATTGTGTTCATATTACGTATAAATTTTACATTTTTTTAAATATAAAAATGTTACAATTTTCTGAATAAGACTTTACCGTATACTTATATCCATATAAGTTCAGTTTAATAAGTCCTTGATGCGTGAGGTACCTTGTTTATTAAGAACGATTCTAGTTTCTATAAGTTCGTGCTAAGATCATAAGGACCGTGACCAGTAATCATAAATTTCAACTAATTCGAACAACCTGTAAGCGAATACACGAAGTGGCAATAATAACACCCGTACAACCACCGGTGGGCCCATAGAAAATACATCAAGTCCATACAAGTGCATTACCTGCTGACAATCATCGTCGTGATGATAGCCCATAGATTACAGTTTAAATTACGAGTAACTTGTTTCAAAACGCAATATTAGCGAAACTCGAAATCAACTGCTATGACGTATTTGATCGGTATAAAGATGAGAAACGATTTGGCGATTGGTTCCGTATATATTATAAAATGAACGCGGTCGAAGAATTTTTACAACGCTTTGTAATAAAATGCAATAACACTGAAAACCAGTGGAGCATGCCGGTGGTTTATTGAGTAACACGTTGCTTTTATAGATGCGGAAATTGGTTAAACGCCGACGCTATTGTAAAATTTTTCACGTCGATCGTCTTCCCATATAACTAAAATGTGTATAGAAATATATATAGTGCTTAAAAAAAATATCCTTCCTAGAAATTTTTTGGGCGCTTTAAAATTTCGTGCTTTAAGAACAGTTGCTTATTCATTTGCCGCACTTAACGAGCAAAGTTCAAAATATAAGGAAAGTTAAAACCATTAAAATCACGACAATTAAAATGCGAAATTTAAGGATATAAGAACAAAACAAAACGACTAGGATAACAATAAACACGCGGATGTACATCATACTCAAAGTGACGCGATTATAAGTCAATAGCAATGTACAGTAAAGGCTCAGCTAATAGCCATGAGAGACATATGCACCAAATTAATGACTCACGTGACACGTGTCAATTGAGTTTGTGATGATTATCATTGATGTAGTCTAGGAACCAACCCGTAGTACATCCACACGGCTGAACAAATATCATAGGTCATGGTGGAGCTAATACAACTGCTCGAATTAATTATCTAATTAAGTTTTCGTAACAAAACAACATGCATTGGGCTTTGAAGCGTTTTTTTTAATATTGGACCATAATCTCATCTCATGTCAAATGATGATGGTAAACACGCAAAACCTATGGGGGGATTGTCTCTCAAGTGCAATTACCGGAAAATACCAACAGGTGCTTGGCGACAGACTTTCAACTTAAAAGTGTAGCTATATACTTATATAAAAACCCTATCACCATGGTTTTTTTTAGTATATTTTATAGGGGGCAAACGAACATGTGAGTCACCTGATGGTAAGTGATCACCGTCGTCCAAAGACACTAGCAACACCAGGGGAGTCGCAAGTGCGTTGCCGGCCTTTTAATATATGTGGGCTTCCGGCGCTCTCACTGACCGAACGAAACGCAACAATGGAAGCACTGTTACTTCATGTCGGCTTTCTGTGAGAGAGTGGTACTACCCCGGGCGAGCCGACCCATTCATTCTGAAACCAGTAATAGTTTCAGCGTAGCTCTACCACCTAGAAAATATGGTATGATGTCATCACGATGTTTTCCTTCGAATCTCTGACACAGTTGCAAGAACTATACACTACGACGATCGAAACGGTCTTCGAATACGCTGTCAATTAAGGTACCATTACTTGAAAACCTATTTTTATGGTCATAATCATCTGGACAAGAACTGAGAAGTAAATTTTTAGTATACTGTGAAGAAGGATACCCGTCCTTAAGACATCTAGTCCTGTTAGCATAATGTGAAGAGATATCTACGAATGCACGTATGAAAGTAGTTGACCTGAATCAAGTTGGTGATAAAAAGAAATGTGCATTTCTCTCGAGTTTTTCTACGCACCATACAAAAGGTAAAACAATACGCCACGTTTCTCAATATTCCATACAATAAAATTATAGAAGAAATAGACTGCAACATAAAGCTACGAATCTAATTTAATACGGTTTAGAAGATTGAGAAAATACAGTCACAAGTAACGCTGTATTGATAGGTATAATCAAGTATTATTGGAAATACTCGGCGCGTTAGAAGTAAGTCAAATTTGATACGGCCTTTTCTTTATTGTGGGTTCAAATTTGATTTAGATCGAATTTAATGTTTATTAAAATTAAATTATGATGAGAAATTAAAGCGAGTTTAAGCTGTCATTGACACAGAAAACCTCATCGAAAATAACGGGTCTGGACTATTTGTAGGACTTGTGTATACAATTGTTTTTTCAATACCTTTTTCTTTTTTTTATACTTTATAGGTAAGCGTTTGACCACAATCTCATCTGATGTTAAATGATGGTGTGGTCTAAGATGGTAGTCACGCTAAACCTAGAGAAGACTGGCTCTCAAGTGTAGCTGCCGGAACATACCAACGTCCTTCGACGCTGTGTCCGAACACACTACCAACTGAGCCATCATCCCTTCATTATTATTATTATTAGAAGTACACAGATATTTTATCAATTGATGCTTAAATATGGACCAAATTATATGATACTTCTAGTGTTTGCCGTTTCTCATGCTAATGCGAACGTTTGTATGTTTATTACGCTTTCACGCTTAGAGTATTCAATAATACATTATGAAATTTTGCATAGTTGTTCCAAGGAGTACAGATAAGGATATAATAGGATGCCTCGCATCTAGAAAAAAAAGTAATGTTCCTAAGAAATATGAAATTATTTATCACTACATTAACTCAAATAAAACGAGTAAACGTTAGATAGAGGCAATGATTTGCATCGTTACTGTAAAAGTTTATTTGCATGTAAATATTTAGTACAGTTCTCTTTTGTTTTTTTTTTTGGACGCTCTGTATATTGCCGTAAGTTTGAGTTTGGGCATAATAATATAGTCACGAGTTTAATACAAAATATAATAAAAACACAGTGATCTAAAATTTATTATGAAAAGAGATGAAATTCATATAACAAGAGAAGTTTCGAGTTTGAAAGTGGATGGATATAGAGGTAGAGGAAGATTGAAAAAGGTGTGGATGGATAGTGTGGAAAATGATATGTGTATAAAAGGTGTGAATACTGAGATGATTTTTGACAGGGGAGAGTGGAAAAGAAAAACATGTTGTGGCGACCCTACTTAGGTGGGATAAGGGTAAGATGATGAAGATGATGATGACAGTGATCTATAATTGGTATTTATTTATCCTTAAGCCGTCTCGATGTTATTATAAATATCAGTATAATACGTATTGGTACTTAAATTTCTTATCTGCGCGTCTATATTCAGAGCGGTTATAAAGTTTGCGAACACTGTAAATCTTAAATAGTTAAATATACTATTAAATATAAAAGCATAATGAAATATACAAGTAATTGCATAGTGTATTCGAAATCACAGTCACTTGGACTTAGAAACTACTGAACGTATTAACACATAACTATGAGTATTTCTAGGCTACTTATTTTTTTGGATCCGAATGATCCCGAGCTACTTTTTAACGCCCGAATAAACTGGCGAGAATCAACTGGTACTTATTAAGAGAATTTAAGAGAGGAAGATGAATTACAAGATGACGTTCATCGTAATGAAATTCTCAAAAATATAATGAAATTTAAAGAATAGATTATGCAATAGAGGTTACCTATTCTATGGATTCAACACTGTTGAATATCTTAACCGGTGTTCGTGACTACAAAGTTTTGTATTAAATCGTTCAAGTAAACTGAACTGAACAATAACTCGTAAAGTTGGATAAGTTTTACGATATTACCTACTTAGTCCAGGTAACCGATAGCCTAGATATGAAACGATAATATGTGTTACTGTGCAAGAACTTAGACGTTATTATGAAACTAATTTTACTACGTTTCTTGAAGTGTTTGCTTAGGTGTATTCACGTATAAGGGGAACTTCGTTTTTTTTTTTTTTTTTTTTTATTGTAACTAAAATTATTTGTTTTCAGTTTTAGGCGAAATTAAATTCTAAGTTCATCAAATGGGTGCAGCAGGATCCATCGTGTTGCAGGGTAAAAATCCAAATAGACAAAAATGAACGTTTATCTCAATTGCTCGTACCTACCATAAAAGTGAAAGAGCTGAGATTTCAGAATGAAGAAGGTTTTAATACAATTAAAAATTAAGATGTATTAATGCCAAACTTCATACAACTTGCTATGAACCAATCTTTTTAAATCTCACTTAACATGGCAACCTTAGATGTGAATAACAGCCAGACACTAGACAATGTTAATTAAGGCGTAACTAATCTATACAGTTAATCCGCCGACTATTATCGCCTGATTAAAAGAAGCGCATAACGCCCCCTCACGTATATTTATAACTGTTATTAATTGCTAACTTGACACTTCATTTGGCATTAAAGTCACGGACAATGAGAAGACCCCGGAATATATAGAAAAACAGACTATATAAAAAATCTTTCTATTGTCGTTCGACTCATATTTAGCGTTTGAGAAGCGAGGTCGATGGCTGTCCGTCAAAAAAAATATTGCGTTGTCATGAACACCATTGATGCGAGATATGCTATGGTAGATCATAACAACAGTTACTTTATTGTAATTTGTACATAAATCAGCTCGAGACTTAAGAGAAAGTGGGGATGTCACTCAACGACATTGTTTTTTTCTTTTCATGGGAATTTACAATTTTCAAAACAAAACCAATTTCTATTAGTTTATTATGATTTGTATTGTTACATCTTGCATTCGAACTCAACCGTGAGAACGAAATACAATAGGGTTCTAAAAATAGACGTCTCGAACGTTGTCGAATCGTTCGAATAACGACGTCACCTTACAAAGTTTCCACCCTTCTTTATTGATGGGTATATATTCGCGCAGCGGTGCGCCTAAGTAGAGTTCTATTCTAGATATCGGAACGAACACAAAGAGGAAACAAGGAAGAATTCTTCAGCCAACACCGTTATAAAATACAACGCCTTGGGCTAGAATTATGGTCTCTTAAAGCGAGAACATAAACGTCTTTTAAGACCTTTAGGATTGACATCCTCCGAGTCTCTATGCTTATCTAAGGCTAAGGCTATTACAGGTTGAATCAATATGTGAACGACGGTGACGTCTGGAAATGACGCAGTCTCTGTGGATCCACCAAAACCGAATGTAATTATTTATAACTATGTTTTAAAAATGTGAGTTATAATATGTTAATGAAAAGATAAACCAGATCGAGTTTCTTGCCGGTTCTTCTCGATGATTGGGTTGTTTTCCGAACCGGTGGTAACTTTGACGTTCATAAGCGCCTTCTCAGGGCCTAAATTGAATAAAGTATTTTTGATTTTGATTTTTGATTTTATCTTTGTACGAACATCAGTCTCTTTATTTGGAAATCCCAACTATTACTATAAATGCAAAACTGCTCATCCAATCATAATGAAATTTTGCATACACGTTGTCAATCGTGTAGAAAAGGACAGGACAGAAACCGCGAACAAAAGTTAACCGTCAATAAAAGTGACAACCCTATTTTCCTAGCTTGGTTTGCACGAATTAGATAGATACCAAGATTAACCGATCTCCGTTAACAAGTCAGTTTGATTAGTTTTCTTTTTTTTTCTGTTCCTTTGTTACCGAGTTCCGTAAATATTCTGTCGAATCTCGACTCATATTCTTATAATACTCGTGATGATCTCATTTTCAGGTATTTCTCGTTTTGTGATAAGAATTTTTAATGGTTTTAATGGAATATTTTTCGCGTTTATTGTTACGACCGAATGGCTTTACGACATGTTTGTTTACATGAACAAAAATCCTTAATAAACGGATGTGTTGAATCACATGCACCTTGTAGTTGGTAAACAGACTTGATTATTATTTACTGTGCGAACTGGCAGTGAAAAATATTCAGCTTTTTATGTCTCAAAACTTCATAAAACAAGTCATACGCGTGATGATTGAATCCATACTATTGACCGGATGACTGTACTATTGACCAAGTGCTTGTACTAATAATCTGACGAGCGCAATATTGACGCATATCAAATGACTACTAAAATACCGCTGATGGCTAGTGCAAAGGACAATCTCACTAGGTTAATTCAGACTGTACACACTATTTACTATTATACTGTATACTGTACATAACTATAGAGAAATTTCTTTTTCTGCTAAGATGACGTCATCGTAACGTTATTGGTAATGACGTTGTGTTTGCCTAAGTATTACACAATACTAACAGACGTCCGCCGGCTTCTCGAACATTAAAAAAATTGAAAAGTTCAATCAAATCTAAAAATAAGTATGGTCATAAAACTGTGCCGATACGTTCAGTACTTTCGATACGATTGAAACTTCAAAATAACTATACTTTCAATGTATATATACACACTAGCTGGCTCTGTAACTGTTGATCTACACTGAAAATAAATAAAAAATCGTGGAAACATATTGCAGCGCCACCTACCAGGTCGAATTACGAAACACATACAAAAAATTTCATCAGTATCGGTCGAGCCGTCTAGGAGCAATTTAGTCATATACACGTGTACAGAAGAATTGTATATATAAATATAGGTAAAACACGTTTTGCTTCAACATGATGCCGAGCAATGAGAACACACGTCTCGTAGTCGCAGGCATCCTTGCGTTAGTTGCTTTCTCGCCGAGTGTTTTGTTCGCTCTACAAGAAACCCGATAAATCTTTTTTTTTTTAACCGAATATTTTTGTAACCGTAATTTATTTGTTAAGTAAAAATTTTAGTTTCAATTGTTTTTTTTTTATATTATAGGGGGCAAACGAACAGGTGGGTCACCTGATGGTAAGTGATCACCGCCGTCCATAGACACTAGCAACACCAGGGGAGCCGCAAGTGCGTTGCCGGCCTTTTAAATATGTGGGCCTCCGGCACTCTCACTGACCGAACGAAACGCAACAGAGCAACCACTGTTACTTCCACGTCGGTTTTCTGTGAGAGGGTGGTACTACTCCGGGCGAGCCGACCCATTCATACTGAAACCAGTAATAGCTTCAGCGTAGTTCTACCACCTACAAAAATGTAGTATATTGTATGTATAGTATATTTTTTTGTAAAAATTAAATTCAGTTTCGTAGATCAAACAATAAAAAATTAAATTAAAAAAAAATCTATCTATCCTATTCTACAACCCAAAGTAATAACACCACATTTCAATATAGTTCACGTACTTAAGTGTAAATGATATTGTAATTATCTCTTATCGTTTTCTAGACCTAATCCGGTGAAGCTAGTTTTATAGACTCGGTAAGTTACTTGGGAGTGAATGTTAGTCAGTCAGTGAAATGGGTTTATTGCCATTCGGTATACATGAATACATTTTAATATACTCAACGCTGCCGTTACATACCACACGGTTATGGTATTGTCGTGGGCGAGAATTATGTTTGCTACATAGATACCAATGTATTGCAATACTAGATTAGGTGATAGGAATAACAAATCTATTCGATGTTTATAAGGTTTCGGAACCACATGAAGTAAGTTCTTGCCGGTTTTTCTCGATGACTGGATTGTTTTCCGAACCGGTGGTAACTTTGACGTTCAGAAGCGCCTTCTCAGGGCCTAAACTGAATAAAGTAGTTTTAATTTTAATTTTCGAGTATTGAAACCGACAGTTTTTTTTTAGTTTCTATATATTTTTAATTATAATTCTATATACTAAGTTCAATTTCTTTTTGCTTGTTTTGTATAAGTGGTAGTACATAAAATATCTTATATTTCTGATAACAATACCGCTGGTTAGCTGGAAAATGTCTTGTAACATTCAGCTCGGCAGTACTACTAGTAATACTACTCGTATTATTATACTGTTCTTTCTGGTCAACATTTTTGTAATAGTTTCATAGCTCCTTAAGAGTCGTAGCGTGATGTTCGATAACCTATAATTTACTTCAGTTATTAGACTACAAATAGTGAAATTAATTTTTTTCTAATTTGTCTGATAGTTCCACGAATACGCGTTTAAACAAACTACTATAACAATAGTATAGAACGTGAATGAAATCGCGGGTGATTGCTAGTTGGATAACCGGCCGGCAACGCACTTGCGACTCCCCTGGTGTTGCTAGTGTCTATGGACGGCGGTGATAACTTATCATCAGGTGACCCACCTGTTCGTTTGCCCCCTATAAAAAAAAAAAACACGTAACACTGCCTTTTACGCGCTCATATTAAAAAGAGACGGAACCTAATGGAATTTATTCGAAATTGCTATCCTACATTAAAGCGATGGTGGCTCAATTGACAGCGGCCCCCTCCGCCCCGCACGGCTCTGTTCCCTCCGGTGCGCGTGCCCCCTCCGTCCCGCACGCCCCCGCTCCCTCCGGCCGTAGCGCTCCCGCTCCCACTCAAGCCGAAGCTGCGAGTTCCGCAGCTGAGGCGAGGAAGCCCCGCCCCCCGCCCCCCGTCACCATCCAAGACAAGTCGTCTTGGGTGGCTATTTCCTCCGCCCTTAAGGCGAGGAATATCTATTATACGTCCGCCCTCAACATCCCGGCGGGCATCCAAGTCAAGGTGCCTACCACAGGCGATCACCGCGCGCTGACTTCCTTTCTCAGGGAAGCCAAGCTCCAATATTTCACCCACGCCCTAGAGGAGGAGCGTCTCCTCCGTGCAGTCCTCCGTCGCGTCCCGGTCGAGGTGTCGATCGAGGACGTCGAAGACTCCCTTAAGGAGCTCAATTTCCCCGTCAGGGAGGTACATCGTATGTACCACCCGCGCACAAAGGCCAAGTTCAACTTGGTGTTGGTCATTCTTGACCGCACTAAGGAGGGCAAGGCCATCTTCGACCTTAAGTCGGTCTGCGGTCTCACGGGCGTCACCGTCGAGCCACCGCGCAAGTCCAATGCGCCCTCGCAGTGTCACAACTGCCAGGGTTACGGTCACTCGGCACGGAACTGTCACCTGCGTCCCAGGTGCGTGAAGTGCTTGGGTGATCACTCCACTCGGGAGTGCTCCCGCACTCCAGCCTCCCTCGATCCTCCCAGCTGCGTGCTTTGCGGTAACGCGGGCCATCCCGCGAACTATCGCGGCTGTCCCCGCGCCCCGCGAACACAACGCCCTCGTCAGGCGAGGCAAGCGCCCAGGGCGTCTGCCGCCGCCGCCCGCCCTCCGCCTCCACCTCTCATGTCCGTGGAGACTTTCCCGCGCCTGCCGGGCGCTTCTCGCCCGGTAGTAGCCGTTCCCAAACCGCGTGAGGCACCTTCTGTGCCGCGCGCTCCCCTGCCTGGACGGGCCCCCGTGGCCCCATGGGCACCCAGACCTCAGCCTCAGGTCGTCAGGCCTCAGGCTCAGCCCCCGAAGAGCGCTCCCGCTCCGGCACAGGCCAGTCCCGCCCTCTCATTTAATCTGCCCGGACTTTCCTGGGTCACAGAGATACTTATTTATCACGACCTGCAGGAGGTCATCGCTTTCAACGCCGTCGTCAAATCCAACCAGGACTTGGGCTGGCTGAACGCGATCACACAATTTCCAAACGTGGCTGCTACTATTCAGCGCCTAGCCCGTGCTTCTAACGGAAAATAGTTATAGCATTCGCGGCTATGAATAAAATTAAACCGCGCGGTCTATCCCTTTCGTTCTTTAATGCTAGGAATCTCTTACCTCAACGCGACTTAGTAGCTTCTTTCTTACGCGAACGGCAGATAGACGTTCTCCTCGTACAGGAAACGTTATTAAAACCTAAAGCGCGCAGTCCCGCGATCGCGAATTACTGCATAGTCAGGAACGACAGGGTCACTCGCGGGGGTGGCACCCTGATTTATTATAAAAGATCGCTTTATTGCATGCCGGTCGACCCGCCCGCTCTGTCCAACATGGAAGTGTCAGTGTGTAGACTAGGGATGACCGGTCATCCGTCAATTATTTTAGTTTCCGCGTATCTTCCGCCGTCCAAAGAGCTTCTGGGGTCCGACCTCCAAGCTTTGTTCAATTTAGGACCATCGGTCATAGTAGCCGAAGACCTCAACAGCGGGAACGTTATCTGGAATAGTCCGAGTACTTCTCGAAACGGGATGAGACTCGATAGGCTAGGTGACGTTCTCGATTTTGACGTCATAGCCCCGCCGGAACCCACTCACTTTCAGGATAACTGTCGTCCGACAGTATTAGATGTAGCTCTACTTAAAAATGTCAGGCTTAAGGTACGACTCATACAAGTCGTACACGAACTTGACTCAGATCACCGCCCGGTGGTGTTGCAACTAGGTTCGCCTTCCGATACCAGTCCTCTGTCGGTCAGAGTGGCTGATTATCCTTCGCTTCGCGTCCATCTTAGTGAGAATCTCTCATCGGCTAGTTTAGATAGGATTCCGGACGTGTTGGTGTCTAAGGCCGACGCGGATCTGGCTATCGATTCCCTGGTCGACTACCTTCAGACCGCCGTAAGGGAGACCTCGAAAGAGGTACAAGCGGCGAACGATCGCCGTTTTATACTCCCGGACGACGTGAGGGCGTTGATCACGGAAAAGAACGCCGCGACTCGTGCTCACGACGCCTACCCGACCGAGGCAAACCGCGTTCGTTTACGTTCGTTACGGAGACTCGTAAGATCTCGAATACAGGAGATCCGGGGCGACAGGTGGGACAGGCTTTTGGAGGATATCTCCCCGTCCCACGTGGCGTACTGGAATATAGCGCGAAAATTAAAGTCAGATATTAGCACTCCTATGCCCCCCCTTGACAGAGGTCCTGGGTTGCCTCCCGCGTTCGATAGTGTAGATAAAGCCGAATGTCTCGCGAATAGTTTAGAGAAACAGTGTTCGCCTAACACTGATAACACTGACCCTATCCATATTGGATCGATCGAATCCTCGGTGGAACATGAACTCGCGTCCCCGCCCGCGGATACCCTAACCCCGGTCACTTTCGATGAAGTGTCGGCCGCCATCAAGCGTCTTAAAAATAGGAAGTCCCCAGGTCCTGATGGGATCAGGAACGAGGTACTGAAGCTCCTTCCTGACCACATCATAGCTCTTCTGGTCTGCATCTTCAATGCGGCCATGTCCCAGGGCTACTTTCCAGCCGTCTGGAAAAAGGCCGTAGTAATAGGCATTCACAAACCCGGCAAGATAGCTACGCTTCCCGATAGCTATCGGCCGATCAGCCTCCTCGATACGTTAGGCAAGCTATATGAGCGGCTCCTTCTGAACCGTCTCCAAGCCTCCATATCCCAATTAAATCTGTTACCACCTGAGCAGTTTGGTTTTCGTGCCAAACACTCTTGCACACATCAAGTACACCGCCTCACGGAGTACATCTTCGGCAATTGGAACGAAGATCCTAATCCGGATGTAAATCCGAAGAAGCCTAAACCGAAACGCACAATAGCAGTCTTCTTCGACGTCGCCAAGGCCTTCGACAAGGTCTGGCACGCCGGGCTCGTTCATAAACTCATTCAGTCTCGCGTTCCCGATATTTTAGCTCATATAATTCGCGATTTTCTATCAGATAGGACTTTCCACTTTAGAGTGGAAGGTGAACTGTCCCCACCCCACCCGATACGCTCAGGTGTACCCCAGGGGTCCATACTTGCGCCCTCACTCTTCAACCTGTTCATCAGTGACCTACCTCGGTCCCCGGGGATCGAGCTAGGTTGTTATGCTGATGACACAGTGATCTACGCTTCCGGCTGGCGGCCGACTGTACTTAGGAATCGCATGAAACGGGCCGTTCGCGTTCTCGGCGAATGGTACCGTCAATGGCGAATAGAAGTCAATCCCGATAAGAGTGCCGCTGTCTTTTTCGATCCCATCCAGCGGCCGTGTAAACTCAAGCCCCTTAAACTCTATAAGGTAGCGATCCCCTGGGCCTCCGAGGTCAAGTATCTCGGAGTCTCCCTTGATAGGCGTCTCACTTTTAGATCCCACGTTAAGAGAGTGCGAAACAAGGCCGCCATGGTCTTGGGCCGCTTACATCCCTTAGTTTGTTCCAAGAGCAAGATGTCCCTCAGACACAAGCTCACGCTGTACAAAATGTGTATCCGACCCATTCTGACATATAGCTGTCCTGTTTTCGCACACATGTCAGAAAATCTCTTCAAGAGATTGCAAATACTGCAGAACCGATTTCTTCGTAGGGCGGTCGGTGCCCCTTGGTACGTCCGGGGAGTCGACCTCCACAAGGACCTGGAAATGCCGTCTGTCTGGGCGTACGTTAAGACCCTCACTAGCAATTATTTTGAGAATGCAAAGAATCATCCCAGTCCGTTAGTGGTATCCGCGGTAACTTACGATGCCGTACCGAACGCGCCGCGTTATAAAAGACGTCCGCGACATATTTTTTCCGATCCTCCCGATAAAATAACGGTAGCTAACGCAGATTACCCTTCCGTTCCTCGAAATAATGCGTGTGCGCGCCCACGCCCGCGTAATCACAGATCACGCCGCCGCGGTTTGGCTGTGAATTTTGCTCCAGCACACATACCTAGGCCCCCCTCGGCAGCTGCTCAAGCCGAGGTACGATCCTCCGGAAAGGAGCCCTCGAGCATGCTGCTCGCGCGGACACAGTGACACTGTTAATCAAACACTCGACTTTACAACACAACACCGATCACCCCACACACGTGCACACACACACTCGTAGGTACACATAGTGGTGGGCTATTTTTGTTTGTTTTTTTGCCCTTTCGAACTGAAATAGTTTAGAACACAGATAGTCAGATACAAAATACATGTACGGGAATCGTGAAACATACATGCTTGGTAACCATGTATATTTCACGAACTCATACAGGTATGATACGGATAGGTTTAGCTTAGTTTAGCTTAGCTAGTCAGATTCGGGTATTCGACGACAGCCCAAGCCGAGGTGTGCCGTGCGCCCTTGTGCTAGTCGTCTATACAAATCGGGTGAGTGCCTTAAGCGCTCCCCTTAGTAGTCCGGTAAATCTGTAGCGGCCTCCGGGTCAACAGTGTAGGTCAGTTCGAAAAAAAAAAAAAAAACAATTGACAGCGTATTCGGACACCTCAGGGGATCGACGTAGATTCAAATCCTTGCGACTGGTCGGAGCTGTCGGTGAAGGAATAGATCGTGATAAAACAATAGTATGATGATAGGGTTTTTTTCTAAATCCATTGAAAATCTCACGCCAAGCTTCTGTTGACGTGTTCCAACTGCTGCACTTGAAAGCCAGTCCCTCTAGGTTTTCGCGAGTTTGCCACCTTATATCACGTCATTATTTAACATCAGATGAGATTGTGGTCAAACTCTAAAACCTATATACTATAAAGAAAGTCTATTCCAGCGCTTATAATTCCATGTTTTGTTTAAAATGGCTACATCTGTTTGATGTTGACATTACGTACTATAATAATACACGGGTTGAATATTATATTGAATCCTATTATAATAAATGCTAAAGTACGTCTCTGCCTGATTGTTATATTTACACGACTAAACCATTAAATCGATCGGTATGAATTCTCGAGAAGGACACTGGAGTATTTCTTATCTTGATTAGAACGAAAAACAGGCAGACGAAGTCGCAAGAATGAACTGGTTTGTTTAAAAAAATAATTATAATAGGATTTTTTTTTCTACTTCTAACGAATAATATATTATAGACTTATTACTGGCCTCTCTAGGCGCCATTTGCATATAGATTGAGTAGATTTAACGAATTTCATTTTTTTTAATCACCTTCAAAGATAATGAAGAATAGACGGAATCAAGCTGTTTTTATAAATATACGTATGATAAAGAGTTTTATAGTAATACTATGTTTTGCCTGCGGCTTCGCTCGCATTATTGTAGAATGAATGTTAGGTATGTATTAATATTCTCCATATTAATAGTTAAGGTGTCAGCGATTACCCGATTCCCGATTACAATACCTGTTTCCATAGATTGTAATAGCCCGATCATAAGTTTATTTAAATTATATATACGCTGTGTTGTAACATAATTAAATTACTTATAGTTTTACAAGTTAACCGATGACGTAGGTGCTAAGCCAACCTGTTTGGTAATGGTTCGAGAAAGTTTATTTCTTTTTAAAAACCTATAAAAACTTATTCTAAAATTAAAATATCTTTGCATTAAATATGTCTTTGCTCATGATGATCATTGCCGAGATTTGTAAAAAAGATTCACTCGAATTGATCGAAGGAATTTTATATTCTAAATTTAAAAAAATATCTTTTTTGTGCTATCCGAGATTAGAATAATAATCGAGATTCAAAACGAAATCCGGTAACTGTGATACGTGACGAATGAAAAGTAATATAGCACCAGGAGATAAAAATGTTAATATCCTGAGCTAAAGTTGAATATACTAAGGTCGGTTATTTTAAAAAAAAGAACGCAATAAGAACTCCGGCACATCTCTCCGTGAGTTTGTCACAAAGGTCTCAAGGGTCAATGACACGTTTGGCGGGCGTGCCACATTTTTTTAAATGCATTACCCGTATCGCGCACAGGTAAACATCTTTTACGGCCTAAGCTCGTGTTCTTTTTAAAATATAATATCATTAATATATAAAAAAAATAACTAGTTTTTAATTGGATAATTGAAATTGCATTTTAATGAGTTTTTAATAATTCACCTGCGTGGCTAGCGTAATAAACCTAGTTTACCTTGTCTCATTTACAAATGAGTTATTCCTAAAGACAGATATTACAAAAAATAATTACTATGATAATTCTAGTAAATAGTTAATCAATGATTTTTGTCATAGAAACGAAATACGGACAAAAACGATAAATTACATATTTTCTAATTTAGTTACAAATGAATACTGAGAGCATTTTATCAGTTTATCACCTTCGTGGTATATAAAAAAAATCCTTTGTATATCATGCATTTTTTGTAAGCCCTATTTGTTACTGATCACATGTAATACAAATTTTAAAAACCATAAGCAATATTGCAAAAATAGTTACTTTGCAACGTAAAATACGATATTGAAAAGGCAATAATGCTAATAAAACATAAAGTATGTACACACGCAAAAAGGCCCAAATACTAGTCCGGTGAATCTGTAGAAGCCATAGTGCCAACAGGGTATGTCAGTTAGGAAAAAAAGGCGCAAAGAGCGAGTAGTTAAATGCACAAGCCACAGCCTGACCTATCATAATACGAACGGAGCGCCTAAAATAGGCGTACAGTTACAGGGAACTGCTTCAGCGTTGAAAAATTATGAGAGATGTTATTACTGAAATGAAAAGTTTTTTAACCCCGATGTAATTTGAAACTCGGTGTAAAGAAAAAGCGGCATTAAAAGGAGACAAACATATACTCGTATAGAATTTCACATGTGAGAGAATGAGATAGAATACATTGTATAGTGTTTTTTGAATTCCCGGTCTCTTGATTATATATTGCACTACTAGGTCTTTTCCGAACGTTGTATGTGTATGTGTTAGTACATGCGTGTGTGTACGCCTGCGTATCACAAAGCCTTGGGAGAAGGCGTCGTAACAAGCGCGGTGTAAGGTTCACGTGTATCATTTGTATGAATATTTTATATTTTTGAAGGTAACACTTCACCCACGTGTGAACTGCACAGATGGTTTTTTATCGTGGTATCTAGTTCACGGCTATATCGCTACTAAATGGACAACTTTCTTACTTGCACGCACTATTAGGAGCAAGCAGTCATAATCCGCTCTCTAATATCGTATTTTATTTACTCGATCTAGCTCCATCTTAATATTTGGCTAAAACCGGCACTGGCAAACTCATCTATGGAAATGCATAATAAATATTTATTGCCAATCAACTTATCCCAGGCTTACAATTTACATGCATTGATAAGATAACAACACTTTTCTAAATATATTATAGATTTCACGTTGATCTCGACACTAGACTCGTGGTCCGTCTTGTATCTTTCACAGAGGTTTTGTCTACACGGTTAACAGCGTTTTAATAGCGCTCGTATATGTTTGTGTCTGTGTGTCTGTTTGTATGTGGGTATGCTAAGCTGCATCTTATATAATTACTTTTAAGAGCTCTTCAGTGTTATGTTAAGTTAAAGTTTGAAGCCATGAATGAATCTTATGTTTTGTTACCCATTTGTTACACTCCTTGATATTGTTAGTTATTAAATATATACTACATAAATAATACTTACAATAATATGACTGCACAGAGAATTGGAGGTCAGAATCATCTGAAAAAAAAAACGAATTGACAGTAGTTAAAATCTGTTAATTACGTGACTGTAAAGAAATACGTGACATATCTACAGTTACAACATACATAAAGGTTAATATTAAAACACTTCGATATTGATAGGAAATATGATTAGATATAAGTTTAAGACAATGTATTACAAATAACGTTGTTTAAAAACGTTTAAAGCAATCAGTTGTTTGATTTTATTAAGATTTTACATATTATAGAAATAATTGGTTATTCGCCATGCTATTTTGTCATTCGATATAATTACATTTTTTTGTTGCCTCGTGTTGTTAACACGACCCTTTTATACAATCTTTTTGAAAGCATTTCAGTGTGTAATTGAAGTGAAACTTCTTATTCTTTTTTTTGTGAATGTAATAATCAAGATAAGGTTTGTATGAAAGGATATATTTGAAAAATCGTATGGAAAAATTAAAAATGTTGGCTATAAATATCGACATAAATAGTGACTGAGTGAAATAGAAGATATTACGGAGGTTTTCAAAAACATATTGACAAAATTGACAATGTTCAGTTATTTATTGCCACTTTATTTAATTGTTTGATCGTACGATGAATATCTGGTCGCGTTTATTTAGTTAATAAAATCGTGCAAAACCGAGACGGACAGCTAGTCTATACATATAAAGAAAATTGAAGTGTCTGTTTGTAATATCAAAATAACGACTTTTTAATGATTGGATATGAACGTATACACGATACTGATAACAAAAACACAATTTTTAAAATTTTTGTCTGTCTGTCTGTTTGTATGTTCCGGGTAATCTCCGAAACGGCTATACCGATTTTGACAGAAACTTCACTGACAGATAATTAAAATTACAGCGGGTGACATAGGCTAATTTATTTTAGACTAGCTGTCATACGTCGCTTCGTCTGTAGTACTACCTCCAAAACGATTGGACCTATTTTCATGGGACTTTCACTGACAGATAGCTAACATTATAAAAAGTAATTAAAGCGTTTTTATTTTAGACTAGCTTTTACCCTGGTTTTGTTTGCAGTACTATCTCCAAAACGGAAGCCATTTTTCACGGAACTTTCACTAACAGATAGCTGATCTTATAAGAAGTAATTTACAATTATAAAAAAAAACGCATGCGAAACTGCGGGCAACAGCTAGTATACAATAAAATCAGAAATTAACCGTGTTAGACTAACCTACTACTTGAAAAGTTTATAACGTGAATGTACATTTCAAACTAATATACGAAATCGACTAGATACTGGCAACACATAAATACGCTCTTCTGTAAGGGTTTAATTAAATATTGCTAATAAAATTCCCATCAAATCCGGTAAACACACCCCGCATTGAATCTAGATAAGACACGTAGTTCATATTCGTGTGAATGAAGGCACATACTAGTATTATTATTATTGATATATCGATTTAAAATCGATAAATATACATACATATACATAGTTTTAATTCGATAATAAAGATTTCGTTTTAGATTCCGTGTTAGTTTTTGTATTGACGTTTTATTTTTCGTCAAACTTTTTTTTAAAGGTCATTGATAACAACTAATCGAGACTTACTTTTCATCTATTTGCCTTTTAGTTATTTATAATCACATTTCTATTTTAAAAATAATTTCAAATCATTTCGAATTCGATTCGAAGAAGGCTTAAATGATTTCTATTGTTATTATTTTGGAGTACACGTCGCGAATAAATTGCTGCCATTTTATGCCTCATCTTGAGAATAATTTTTTTTCAATTTTGTATTGACAGTAACAGAAAGAGATACTGTTACGTGTGATTGGCAGAAACGCATATTCTTTTTGTTACACAACAGTTATAAATGAGTTTTAGTACCGGCGGACGTGGTAAAACGCAACAATGTCATTGAATTCTTTGTCACTTAGAAGTTACACGACAAGAGATAATTACAAACGTACATGTAAGCTCATCCTTATGCACTTTGTTGATAAATAGCGTTGGTGAAGTCGTGGCGTGTATACTTCTCGATTTCATCACATTAGACATACTGTACAATTTTTTTCCCCCACAAATATAGTCAGAATTAACAATACGAGTATATTGGAAGACAGAAGTGACTGCAATTTGCAACGAGTCATTTCCCTTCACCTTGACGCGTTACATGATCAAGTTATGACAAAGTTTAGTCATGTCATGATTTAGATGCAAGCAAGAGAGTCAGAGTAATTTCAAAGTGCTTTAAAAGCCTTGAGATTAATGACTACATACTTTACATTATTATCATCAAATGATTTGATGGCAGAGTCCTTCTCCGTCAAGCATAAAAGATCGAAGAGACATATGTATACGAAGATTTGTACAGTTCATTCATATATTATGGACCGAGTGATTAGTCAGGGCGCTATTTATAATATCTGATTAATATGAATGACAAATTCAAGCGGTAATTACTATTTACAATTTTGAGGTTATGTGTATAGATACTGTAAAATGTGAATTTCATACGGCTAACTGGTTTAATTGCAATCTCAGTTCCAACCCTTTTTTAACATAAGGGCTTCAGCGTGGGGCTCGGACCACCTGCGTCCGTCTAGATATTTCATCTAGGTCTCCACCTTGATACGGGTGTGATCCACATTAATAAGGGCACCAGGTGGTGGCCCTCGCCGAAGCCCATGGACTTTTTTTTTATGTTATAGGGGGCAAACGAACAGGTGCGTCACCTGATGGTAAGTTATCACCGCCGTCCATAGACACTAGCAACACCAGGGGAGTTACAAGTGCGTTGCCGGCTTTTTAAATAAGTAAGTAACTGTAGGGTCGAGGGTCATCCTGAGGCTTAACTATCTGATGAGCTCGACCAAAAGGGTAACAGCCACAGTTCCAACCTTTTCTTTACGTCGGGAAATACTGCATGTGCCCTTCACTCTTCTGAGAACAGGGTGGGTAGTGTCGGACTCTTACCGATTAAAACCCCACGGTTCACATTCGCCGCTTTAATGGGAGGGCAAAAAATCTCTTAAGCGTTCATTGTGTCAGAGATCGATCCACTGCATTGATTTGTTGTTTAATATCGATTAAAATCAATCGAGTGTTGTATATCTACAAATCGATCAGTCGCCTCATTCCACGTTTATAGAAAAAACGACACTAACAATAGAAAAAAGGTATTTAATACATACGAGTACATACTTTTTTGGAATAAAATGTTGACTATAGCTAACTTCAGGGTGTCGGTTTTTTGTGACGGTGTACGCAGACATCGTAAAAATTTACTCTCATCATTTTTCCCTAGCGTGCCAAAAGAAGTATAACTTCAACAAAATTGGTTTCTAGGAAAGGACTCTATTTTGATGAACTTTTGTATTTCAAATTCAATGATATTTTAGTTTATAAGTATTTGTAAGTGAAATACTTGTTTTTGGAACGAAGTTCTTTAAGACGGCTTGCAGTAGGAGTTAACTGGTAGAAATCGTGACAAAATGGAAAAAGCGTTATGCGCCATTCATAAAATTATTTCTGTCTCTTTCTATTGCATAGGAGTGTGTGTAGCGCGAATCATTTCATTTTGAAAACAACAGGAATTAAATCGCGGGAATTGGTAATTTAGAATAAATATTTCGTCTACAAAGTAGCAACAGGTTCTATCGTTTAATTATGAACTTCGTAAGACATGTTAATTACTATGGAAATTATATGAAATGTAATTGATTAAACAACCGAGTCCTTAAAGACGGCACGTCAACCATTTTGATCAGCGACCCGCAACGTTCGATAGGAAAATTTCGGAGCAAAAACCATACCTAAAGGCAGAATTAACTTACACTTTATACATTATGTGCTAAATTTACGGAAATATTGCGGTATTGTCGTGTCGTACTTGACCTTATAGTAACGGGTTATAAATGCAAATGGCTACATAATCATATTTATATAGATAGAAAATCTACTGGTATATATATGATCATTAGTTAATAAATTGTTTAATTAATAACGAATCTCTTCTAGATTCACTACATATTATTCAAACTATTATCAGGAGGGCAATTCTTTCGATTTATATCTAAGAAAATGGTGACGCCCTTGTTAGAACTTTCTAGACGATTTATGTCTCCTATCTCGGAATTTCATATTATTATTATTTTTTTTATATATTATAGGGGGCAAATGAACAGGTGGGTCACCTGATGTTAAGTGATCCCGCCGTCCATAGACACTAGCAACACCAGTGCAGCCGCTAGTGCGTTGCCGGCCTTTTAAATATGTGGGCCTCCGGCGCTCTCACTGACCGAACGAAACGCAACAGTGCAAGCACTGTTACTTCACGTCGGTTTTCTGTGAGAGGGTGGTACTACCCCGGGCGAGCCGACCCATTCATGCTGAAACTAGTAATAGCTTCAGCGTAGCTCTACCACCTCGACTTTAGTTATGGACTAATATAATCTATAATCAAACTATGTTATGTAAAGCATCCAAATTTACAAACAACTAATGTTTCCGCGCCGATAACGGCAAATATCAATCACCGTATTAAAATTCACTTCTAACGTTGATCAAAAGCATTTAAAGGTAGGTACCTTATGAATAATAAGTAATAAGACATTATGCAGTGAACTGTGAAGGTTAACGTTGCGAATACTACATTTTTCTGTTAACAGTCACAATGTTAAGCGGATGCGAATTTAAGAAAGCTAATCACTATTTTATTTTGTACAGATTATATATTTTTTACGTCATTATAGATTCCCATTATTCGTAAAACTTTTACTTCGTCGTTTGCAAACATACAAAAAGACAGAATAAAATTAACGCTCAATGTCTAAATTTGCGGTTTGTCTATAATTTTGTATATTGTGGAATTGTTAATAAGATACATATTGTGTAGAAAAGTTTTTAACATACTTTATTCTCCCAATGTTACTTATTATTATAATTGTGTCGTTACATTACAAAATCAGCTAAGTCCAATTTTAATCGTTCATCAGTTCTTCAATGTACCTGTGAAATGTGAATATCATAAAAAAATAACTAATCGTATCTCATGAACGGTAAAATTTGAACTTCGACCACGGTGTACAAAAACAGAACGAATAAAAAAAAATTAACGTCTTATATGAACGATTAAAATTCGACTTAGCTGATTTTTAAATGTCACGACACAATTATCTACCATTAATAGCTCTACCAATACATGAAAATTACCTTTATTAAATTTAACTTTTATAGATAACTAGAGGATTCCTGCGACATCGTTCTCTTGAATATCCTAATTAATATTATAAATGTGAAAGCGAGTTTGTTTGGTTGATGCACTTCCATGCCGTAGGGAACGCACCCATACTACATGACCCTTGTTTGACTACTTCTGGCCACCTCCCGCTCCTTGGTGTCCATCCGTAGTATATGAGAAGACCCCCACACTCAAGTATTCTTATAGTAATTCATAAATACGGTTTTACCAAGCGTGATACTTTGTTGACCTCCCTCTAAACGGGTCACATAGTATGGGTATGTCCCCTTACTACTTTACATACTCAACCGATCTTGAGACACGTGTAATCTACATACACTTGAGCGAAACTGCGGGTAAAAGCTAATGGATTTATATAATAACTACATGGGAATTGAGAAGTTTATCGGATTTAATTGTAATTTATTTTTTACATTGTAATTTTGTCATTATTACTAATAATTAGTGGGATTACTCTATAACCCATTTACCGATTTTAAGGTACCTCTGTAAAATGTTACCTTCACTGTTTCAACTTCTATGGAAAAGCTAAAGAGTCCTCTCTATTTGTTAGAAAATATTTCGTTAAAATCGGTTCAACCGTTTTGGAGTTTAGTCCGAATAAATAAGTGACATAATAAACATTTATATTTATTTGATAATATATATCTTATTTACATGTATATGGATTTGACCAAATACGTATTTTACGTTGATGTCTGTCGTACATATAAATGTATGTATGTATTGAAATATTATAGGACGACTATTAAAAAAGTAACAGAATACCTAAACGGTTGATATTTTATCAAATTCATATAGATATAATAGAGATTGCCGTGATGCGAGCATCGCTCAATAATTACTGGATGGATACCGATATATATATTTTTTAATTATTAGGCACTTTATTTAAAAAAAGATTATCACGATAGCTTTGTTTTATACAGAGTTATTAAAGCTTTAAAAAACTACGATTTTTATACGTACTACGCGCTCAGCGCTGTAGGTTTTTCTGAAATGGAGAAGACGGGACAAGCAGTTTGATGCTTGTTCTTCCGTCTCGATCTCTAATCTATATTGCTAAGTTAATAAAGAAAGCGGACGAAAGAAACACGGTAAGCTAAAACGGAGAAAGTAAAATCGTACTGGCCCATTTTTTTTAGCAACTACGGTTTTGGTATTTATTCACCTTGTGAGTTGTGATATTAACAACGTCAGAGTACTAGAATTAATACGATACGAAAACGAAAATGTGCACTAAAATATGTATTTCATTCGTACATAAAAAGGTATTATCAATGTTTACCAATGTATTTATTTTTCTTGTATCATGTGTCGTGTTTAGTTTTCTTAATACCTGTAGTTTACTGTTAATTCCTAGAAATTATTTAACTATGCCATAGTAAGTGGAATAAATTTGTCGTTCAGCGTTTGAAATTCCATTATAATTTACTATTTTTTAAAGTTACAATATTATTGAGATTTTTTGCAAAAACAAATGTAAAAATAGTGTAGATTAATGATAGGTGTAAAGGAACGTAAAGTATGACGAATTACAAATAAAAGCTTCGAAACGTACATAGTATTCGTAGTCCGGTGAAGCTGGGCAGGCCCGTCTAATCAATAAGCGTACCCAGTTTGAAGAAAAAAGTATATGATATCGTAACTGTATACAATTTTTATAATGACAACACTAAAACTCTTTAGACAATTTCGACAGTTCTAACAAGGCAGACTTCTTATGTTTGAAGAATAGAACAAATTAGGCCTGAAGGACGCATATCCAGTTGTCTTAAGAATTTAATTTGAAAAATAATCATTTGGTATAACTGGTGATCTACATAGAAATAAGTTATTTGAGAATAAATAAAATTAATTGTTTGCTACAATCTCCATCGTTTATGATTCTATTTACATGACATTGACAAAATAGACCATTTTTTTTTAATTCAGCGTTTATTGGGAGGTTTATGACTAGTTTTTTTTTTACATATTTTGCAAATGCGAATTATTGCTTATACTGTTAGATAATAGGAAAATACGACTGTAAATAACTTGCACTTGCAATATCTATAGCTTACACATATGCATTGAATATAATAAAATAATTTTGAAATGCAAACGTACCATGGAAATGATTAACATATAAATGGTTACTATAGCAACGGTAACGCGTAACGAAAATTAGCGTGCCAAAAGAAGTTTCACTTCAAAAATCCTAGAATAAAATAGTTTCAATTCTTATACTTACAACTGTAGAAGTAACCCCAGGTGGGCAGTCCAACGGCAACAGCTCCGACAACAAAGCAAATGAAGCCGAGTACCACCACCGTTATAGAATACAAGATCTTCCCGCTGGCCATGACTGCATGACTCAGCCAAAACCGTGGAAGGTTTTAGATAACATCAGGGTCTGAGTGAGACTGGTCGATGGGATTCTTGACGTCTTCTGCACATCTGTATAAAATGAAAATAGGGTCAACATTGTTTTAAAATTATTTATTTTATAAATTACTGCCTATTGTTCACGGTTTCGCTCGCATTAATGTATACTTGAACTGTCCCTAGGTAACAGTACAGTTGTTGGTATGAAAGCAGTGGCACGACTATACCAACTGAAGCGCGTGGCAAATTCATTGTATATAGGGACCCAGTAAAAATCGGTACATTATAATTTAATTTTAGTAAATCCAAATTACGTAGTCTTCTCCCATAGATTTCTTTAAATCGGAGGTACCGGAAGTTCCGGGAGCCCCGTCAGGCCGGGGTCATGCCATTTTACCAGCTCTGCCATCCTACAGTTACGGCACTAAATGAAAGTTCCCTGTCCTTTCTGTACCACTTACAATGTTTACGTTAAATTTCTTTTTTTTTTTTTCGAACTGTCTACACTGTTGACCCGGCACGGCCTCTACAGTTCCACCGGACTACACGTTAAATTTCGTGATGATCAGTTCAGTACTTAAGGTGTGAAAGTGTAACAAACACACAAATTCTCATTCGCATTTATATTATAGTAAGGATTCTGCGAGAGCTATATCAACTATATATTATGACTAAACCTTTTTTTAAATAATAAGACTAACAAAGTTTGGGTAAGTCAATGAGGCGGCTTATTGAAAAGTTGAAACCTTCATATATAACATTTATATTTTTGAAAATTCAAGGGAGTTCAGTTGTATTACTAAAAGAACTGAGGGAAACTGAATCCTTGAACATATTTAAAGTGAGATGAAAGATATTTTCTCCAGCGATTTCATCTACATTAAATTATAATATGAATTGAATAACAATAGAATATAGCCTAGCACCCTCTACTTCGAGATAAAAAAGTGTAATAATCTCTTCCAGGAAAAACAACCCTTAAGTGTGTTGCCTTACATTCTGACTGATACAAGAGTATTCTGCTGTCCAAAGAAAGTAGGATGCATCAGCAATTTTTTAACAATTTTAAGTTATTTGAAATCAGGTACACAGGTGCATCTATTAGTATTTTTTTGTTCAAATATGAAGTTTTCTTCTCAAATTACAGTTAATAAAAAACTAGCTAAATATACTTTACAAAAAAAGTGCAGGCTATGGACTTTTCTACATATTTCCTCTTTATATTTTAGTTTGATGCATTCCTGTTCCTTTTTTTTTCAAACTGACCTACACTATTAGCCTGGTAAGGCCTCTACAGTTTCACCGGGGTACGATTCCAGTTCCTTACAGGGACAGTGTAGTAGTCTATTAATCTCAGATATATTTATTTTATTTTGTATATTTTTTAGTACACCAAAATAACATAACATACAGTTATAAATAACACAAAATTACAATAAAATCGTTCAGATAACAGGCATGCATGACATTTATGTATTAAGATAACTATCCTATAAAGTGTTTGAATAGAAGAGGAAATAGTTAATTACATATTATAGAGGCAACAAGTAAAAGTAATACATTAAGATAAGTACATAAAAATAATTTATAAAGGTAGGTTATATAATCAAAGTCGGTTGTATTTTACTGTGGAGTATAGATCAATCTTTTAAACCGTTCTGAATATAACCCTAAGTTTTAGCTCGTGGACAATGTCGTCAAGAGTTTAATACAAAACGAAGATAATATATTATTATAGGAATCTAAAATTGGCATTTATTTATCCTTAAGTAGCCTTGATGTTATACATACAATATATTATACATATTTATACTCAAGTTTGTGTTCTACATAGTTATATTTAGAGTGTGTATAAAGTCTGGCAAGGATTATAGATACACCAATATTTTCTAGATTGTCCTATTCATATTTGAGTACAATCATGCTTTATGTAAAAGGATAATTTGTTCAAAATTATTATACTAAGTATAGAAGATTCATTGGTGTACTGGAAAACCTTTGTTAAGATAAACAAAATAATATATCATCAGCAGAAAGTATCTACTTTTATTAAAATAAATGTAATAGATAAATAATTGGAAATTGTTAATAATTTTCACTGTTTAATCACAACACAATATGGTCAACTTTGTGGTAGTGTATATGGAGAATTCAAAAATGCATATACATTGAAATTCCATAGTGGCTTTTTCTGATGTACACCTGGTTGGTTACTCTTTGGTTTCCACTCACAAATTGATAAACCAATATAAAAAGTAACAGATTTCACATTTCAATAAGCATTATATTTAAAAGAATATGATGTATATATCTAAAATATATATTTTTTTCATTAAATAAATTATCATGTGGTTGGTATGACTGTTGTCCAAAAACCTTACAAATAATAAAAAAAAACGTTCTAAAATTTATTCTTAAATTATTATTGTATTCAATTTAAATTCCTAACCAAATAAGATAAATAAGGTTAATTTTAGGGAATTTAACAATAGCAACTGCTAGTGTACAGAATTTACTAACAGTAAAATTAAATATTGAATAAACCGGTTTCGGCTTCAATCCAGCGGAGGCGGCACAAAGGAATGCAAAATCAAAACAATTGACAGTCGACGAATAACTGCTATCATAAGATTCCAACAAGAATCCAAGAAGCGAATTTGAAAATAGAAATTCGAACAATGTAAACTGAACCATAAATATCGGAGCATTAAAAACCAGTAACAGTTATTTTATTGCAACTTTTACTCACGTTTTAGAAACAATCACGACGCGACCTCACAATGACGATACCACTAGCAACTATCGATTCTTTATAAAAACCGTTTGCACATTAATTATTTTCGTCGAAAACTTGAACACTAAAACCTTATTTTTTCACCTCAATGCACAAAAGTTCACACACGATTTAAATTTCGAACTACATGCACGTATCACTCTTGACTCTGTTATACATTTCAGTATAAGAAATATTATTATTTAATTTCTGTGTGCATAATAAGAAAAATTAGATATAGGCAACAATGTCGAAGGTTCGGAGAACTTATCGTGCGTGATAAAACACGGTGTACAATTTTCTCCACAATACGCTACGCGCAACTTTAATGTGGTCAGTAAATAAACTGGTTTTTTGATTGAAATCCCAAAGCGCAGCGGCTTACGTTGGCAACTGGCATATTCAAATTTCAAGACAACTGGTTTATAGTACTGTCTCTTTCTTATTGGAGCGAATGCCGTACGAATAACACTCGTTAAAGAGAGATACACTGTTTTATACAGCACTATACTACATATGTCTTTTTTTCGTCTAGAAACAAAAGGAATATTTTAATTATAGACACATTCTTAGCAATTTTAAATATCGTATAAGTATTACAAGTAGGTCGTTCAGTAATGAAATAGAGCTACATTGGATATTGTTACAACAACAGAGGATTTTGCCGCTTGTTATTACAATAAATTGTTTTAAGATTACAACATTCTCATTTTATCTGTATTCCTGAACGTTCCACTTCATTATAGGTATCGTAGTAAATTATTTATAGTTATTTGATTTAAATATTTTCATTTAATTCAAAAGGTTCTTGTATTACCCGACTGTTATTGTTTTTTCATAGCATATAATTGGTACTGTTGTAAAATGATTATAAATATGAAACATTCATTTAATATCAGTTTAAAAAATTAAAATTGAAAATGTACACACCAACACTAGAGACTAGTAAAATTATCTAACATTTTTAATATATTTATCTGTCATAAAAATTAAGTTGAAAAATGAAACTGACTAATGCCACAGACAATATGGTTTGTTTCTACGTTAAATCTAAGATACGTTACATAGTCATGGTTCAATGCCTTTTTATAGATGGCGCTGTTATCTAGATTCTGGTTTTTCGTGGGAAAATATATTTTACTCATGATAGACATTCTCACGTTATTACAAAAATGTTATCAAACAAGTTGTGTATTATAAATAGGTGCAAAATGACTATTGAATTATCATATTGTCTAATTGAACACAAGTAATACATATATAACGATACAATAAAAATATACGTTATTTCCTCTTTTATTACGTACAGTTTATAAAAATATATTAACAATAAATTACGTCTTCAATCGCTAAAAAATCCAAGCCTCGAAGAATTATTTCACCATAACAATAACTGTTCAACTTAAATTAAGTTTAATTAGGGAATTATAACAATATATTAATGAGAATTTCTTTGTATACGATATGCGTTTCTATTATGGAGGGTAGAGCAAAAGAGAACCCTCTCATATGCGAGATATGTTGGAAAAGTGTCCAATTTTAAGCAGTAAATAACAGTTCCAAAACCCTTCAAAATGGCGCCAGTATAAGCAAAGGGTATGGTTAGCCCGTAAAATGTAGTAAATGTAACCTAAAATATCGGCTATGAAAAAACATGAAGAGTGATGGAATGTTTGCGAACTTTAAATAATATGTTTTAGTCATTTTTGAGTATTTACTATTATAAAACTCTTTTCTATAATTGAACAATGTTGCTACTATAGCGCCATCTTAATTTAGCATATTTGATGGACACATTTACATACAGATAGATGGTTCTTATTTACCTCTACACTCCATAGTTTCTATTCTACGCATTTGATCGTAAAGAAACGTTGGCGAATTTGAGCGCACTTTTCGTAATGTATCCGTAGTATTGCAACCAATTTGTGAAAGATGGCGCGCAAGTTAATTTTGAAGTTTTTTTATAAAAGCTAGTAAGTAATAAATACACACTCGTAATGCAATTGTTTTGAAGGTATCTTTTCAAATGGAATGAAATGTTCAAAGAGTTTCGTGTATTTATTTATTTACATAATAGTATGTAGCTGGTTACTTCTACTACGGACGGATGTGTATACTTAATAAAACGGAGAGTGGAAACATCTAGAAAGCTGTTACGATTTGTTTTATGACATTTATAATGCTTTTTAGGAGTGAAGTTTCGAGGCGCGCTATTTTATTTTTTTGCCAACTTTTTAACCAACTTCGAAAACTTCGAAATTCGTTATATGGTTACTATGTTTGGCTGTATGTTTTTTTAATATATGTTAATCGATTCAATTAGACTATTAGGTAGCGCATTTATTAATATTTTTAATTTTGCTATTTTTCGCTCTTCTCGAAGGAAGGTATGGGCATAATCTCCACGTCAGCCCATGACGTATTGGCGATTTCAAACTCTGAGAAATCCACAGTTCTAAGTTTTCCCACATACAGTGATACTATAAGAACATTTCTCAAGTTCAGGTTTCCTCACGATGTTTTCCGTTACCGTCAGCCAATAGTGTTACCGATTTAAATTAGTAAATGTACGCGAACTTCGAAAACTCCAAAATATCACTTGAGTGCAATTCATTAGCTACCTGTTTAAGCGTACTCCTTGAACTAGGGGCAAATATAATGGAAGTGGGACGAATATAAAGGAAGTGGGACAAATATAAAGGAAGTATCGAGCGAACGGGACCAGATAATGTCTTGATAAAGTGGTATTATACTTATATAGGAACGTTCGTGTCGAGAATAACCCAATGAGATTTGTTAGTTACGTGACATGAATGTCAACTGGAATTTACCGTTTCTCTGTGAAAATTGTTCGCTGTAAAGCGTAAACAGTGCTTTGAATGAAGTAATGAAGTAGACGGTGCACTTGTTTCAGAGCTCAGAGCTTGAAGTTCTAGGTGATATTTTTAAATGCAGCTTAGAGTACGATAAAAAAAAACATCCGAAATTGCGATAGCTCTTTTAAACCGTATTGTAGTATACATTAAAAAAAAAGAGGTCTGCTCTTGTGTGTATCATGCATTAAATATAATATTCTAGACACTTAGTCTTAATCTCAAAACAGACAATGTGTTCATTTAATATATGGTTATAAGAAACCATTATTTTTTCAAGTACTATGTCCTCAGCGATGTACATTTTCTTGGCGTTTAGAAGTGGGGTAAACAATCCAGTGCGCATTCGCAGGAGAGAGGAGGTAAACGGATAACATTCCTTACAAAAAGAAAAAAATATGTTTTTTCTTACTATTTTTTTTGTTTTTTTTTCTTCGTAACGTGAAATATATCACTTAGAAGTAAATAAAATTGTTTGACTTAACGTCAGTTGTATAATAATTGACTGGTTATACTTAAATCTTGTAAAGCGAAACGGTAATTAAATTACATAACTTCCGAATTTGCTTGTGACGAAGTAAGTTTATTTATGTACATTTTGAACGCAACGTGTTTTGTTATATATACAGTTGTTTAAAATATACTATCATGTAAGGTATGGAACGTAAGAGTGAATGAGAAGACAATAGAATAGTACGATAAGAGTGAAAGAGTAAATAGATAAGGAATAAAATAGCGCGAAGGATTATAGGATAAATTAAGGATTATATCATTTCTTCTTTTTTTTTTTTCGAGCTGTCTACACTGTTGACTTGGCAAGGATTCTACAGTTTCACCGGACTACTAAGGGGAGCGCTTAAGGCACTCACCCGATATAACTTATTCCTTCATTTTCACTTCATGTTTATTGCTCTCATATAATACAGTGAAAGAAACAAAAATAATATTAATTTGTAACATTTCCTAAATTCGTTACCATGGATACAAACGTAATCAGATTAATATGAATTCTGTCTGTCTCCTCAAATAAAAATTTACTCGACTCTTTTGAATAAAGGCGACAATTACAGATAAGACAACAGAGGGCTACTGTATAGTGTGCCGGCGGCAGATAGGCTAAATTGCATTCTGTTTTGATCTGTCGGAAAGGCTGATGTCCCTAAGGAACTATTGTACTATTCACTCCTCTTGACTGAAATAGGGTTCATAATACAACCAAGTCTTGCGGTATTTAAGATAACAACTTTTATCTTCTATATAAACAAAATGATAGAGGTCTGTCGTTGTGTTCGCATCATGTAAAAACTACTCGATTGATTTTGCATGAGTACCGTCTAAGAACAACGTGGAGTATGATAGACAATCATCAAACGTTGCTGTCATGACGGCCCGTCTGTTCACGTTATGCTTGAAGGATTCGATGTCATGAAATGAATACATTTCCATAAAACCTTTTTAGGACAATGGTGTACATAAAACATCAAGAAAGGTAAAGTGCCGAATCCCAATAAAAATATATAGCACAATAAACGTGAAAAATGAGAAAGATACATACTTACGAGTGTTAGACAGAGAATACATAAATTATGGTTGACAGTAATACAGTGTGTTTTAAACATTAGGTGTCTTTTTCGTTTGGATTCCGTCGGTCTGGAAATTAAATACAAAATATTTATCATTTATAGTTCATTTTCGAGTAACACTACACATGATTAAAATTAATGCTATATCTATGTACATGTATACAAACATTAGGTATATATACATATACATATTTTGGAAGAAAATGCCTTACGGTATTAGGCTCCTCAGTGCATAATCTAAATATATTACTCCGATGTATAAACTATTACCAAATTTAGTCAAAATCAGTCCATTTATTTTTACTTGATGCGCGTATAAACGACAGATATAGATAATACAGAAATATTCTACAAACCATGTAAATATCTTCCATTATTGCTTCTAAAACACAGAGTATTTTTTCTTAAATATCTGCAAAATACTGATTTCATCTCAGTAATCTTTTATTACAACTATAGATTTAAAGAATATAGGTATATAAAGGTATTTACTCTATAAAGGTAGGTTCAATAAATTGTAATATTTTCAACACAAAGTCACTTAAAAAAATGTAAACGCATGCTTATTCGACCAACGCAAAGGAACGATGACTAAATCGAATGGAAAGAAAAATTAAGAGAGTGATCAACAATCATTCTATATTTTTTTGTACTGAGTATAGTATACGCTGTCCGGCAGATTGGCCTTTTTTCCAATTGACTATGCTATTAGCCAGACAGGCCTTTATAGCTTCACCTTTCTGATTTAGCGGTGGATCGTCTTGGCATTGCATTTCATTAAATAACAACATCGACAACATCGAATGCAATCACGACTGAAAACGGGGAGAGTAAATAGATTAGTGTACACAGTGCTAACAAATCAATATATACACATATTAGACGTTAGGAGAACATGTCAGATGTTACCCAACTTAGTTCAAGATACTGTCTGAACTTCCACACATAACAGCTAAAGTAGATTTGGTAACACGACTTGGGCGCCAATATGTTTGGACGTACTTGAAAATTTAGTTCACAAATGTTAGAACGTGTTAAATTCTGTTCACATAATTTAGTTATATGTTGTACACATGTTTCAAATGAATTTACAGCAAAACTAGATGTGCCCGCGGCTTCGCACACGTTTATTATTATTTGGCCTTATTAATGGTAGTAGTAAGACAGTTAAAGTAAAATTAATATATAATATAAACCTACATGAAAAACTCTCAGAAGTATTGAGATACATTGTGATCATTCAACATTCATGTTCATTCAAACATTCACGTTCATTCACTCATTCGTTCAAACATTCGTTTTCATTCATTCATTCAAACATTCATGTTTATTCATTTATTCATGTCAGTATTCATCAATGTGATGATGATGACGGCTCAGTATGTGAACGATGATGGTGTTTGGAATTAACACTCCTCTCTGTTCATCCGCATTTCCATAAAACATTGTTCGTTGAAAAGATAAACACGATCGAGTTAATCGCATGTCCTTCTCGATAATTGGATGTTTTCCCAATCGGTGGTAGTGTTGACGTTCATAATCGCCTTCTCGGAGCCTAAATTGGACAAAGTATTTTTGATTTTGAAATTGTATACACTTGAAAACACGAAAGGAGTCCCTCAAGAATTCAACAACTTCACGTATGAAATCATTCAAGTACAATCAATCTACTTCCAAATGTACGTTTTTTTTTCTGTTATACTTTATTATTATTAGAAGTTATTTCGGAAAACAGTTGATAAGAATATTCTATAATACATAAAACAATCGGTACAGCTTTATAATCATTCCGTAAAGAATATCTCCGAATTCTCATTTTATTTTACATTGTCCTTTGCGTACTTATATTTTTTTTCGTAGAGTCGTCCAGTACAGAAAAGTCATTACACGCGCAATTAAACTTGAGAAATAGCAGACCCTTGGTCCTAATTTTACAAATAAAGATGCCTACCGTGCCGGCTGTTTTCCAAATATGATAAGGCAAGGCAATGAAACAGTTCTGATTCTATTATAAATTTGCGTAGATAGGTATTCGTATAATTTTTAAATAAACATTGAATATAGAAAATGTTATTCAAATTGTTTAATTTTATAAGAACAGAGATAGTGTGGTGTACACGCGTTAGAAGTTATACTTCTTTGGCGTAACAAGATAAAAATCTTTTCAAAAATTTTATCTTTCGCCTTATTCTACATTTGTAGGAAAATAGAAACTAACACTAACAATAGAAAAAAGGTATGTATGTAACATAATTTTTTTGAATAAAATGTTGCATATAGCTAACTTCAGGGTATCGGTTTTCGTGACGGTGTGCGCGCGCATCGTAAAAATTTACTCTCATCATTTTTCCCTAAAGAAGTATAACTTCAATATATATATATATATATATATATATATATATGACTACTATTATTGTACTTCTTAGATCGGTTACTGAGAGGAACTTGATGCCACAAGACATTTTCTTCTACCTAACCGGTGTTATTTTAGGTTCTTTATTTAAATTATATTTGAATTTAAATAAAATAAAATTGCGGCAGGCAGGGAGAATAAAAAAAATAATAGCATATAAAGATAATAAACATGAGCTTAGCGCTCAAGTATAGTTGAAACATAAATTATTCATTTATTACAGTTTAAATATTGTTTTTACAGTTGTTAAATTATCTAGAGTTGTTAATATATCTAATATCGGTTAATTTCTATAATAGTTCTGTTTTGTTATTCATGCCATTCGTTATGCGATGATAGCGATGATGGTTCGGTTGATAGTATGTTCGGACACAACGTCGAAGGACGTAGGTTCGAATCCCAGCAACTGAGTCGGAGCTTTCGGTGAAGGAAAACATCGTGATGAAACCATGGCATGGTGGTAGGGCTTTTTCTAAGTCCTTCAAGTTGAAAATCTGTCGCCAAGCAACTGTTGGGTGTGTTCCGGTAGCTGCACTTGAGAGCCAGTCTCCCTCTAGCTTTAGCGTGACTACTATTTTAGGCCACATCATAATTTAACAACAGATGAGATTGTGGTCAAACGCTAACCTAAAAAGTATTAAAAAAATGTTTCGAACGCTTTTTTAAAAATTTTATTATTAATCTTTGACCTCCGAATTGTATTGCATTAACTTTTGATAATAAATAGCTAGTATTTCAGAGATTATATTAGATAATAGTAAAATGAGTCGGTGGAGACTAACTATCGAATGAGATTGTCAGAAAAAATCACTTGCCTTGAAAATTCGATAGCAAACGGCTCATTTATTACTTTAAATTTATAGTTTCGAGAACGTGCGTGTAGATCATACAAAAATAAGAACGTACTTCAGTCACGGCTAACTGTTGCTTTGCGTACCATGCCGTATCCAACGATTCAGATATATGCATTCAGAATATGTGCAAGAACTAGATACTCTAGTGACATGCTGCTACTCAGAAAACAGAAGTGTTCATAAAGAATGAGGCCCAGTTAAATAGTTGATGCTGAATGTTAACACACCTACCGTATGACTTTATGAGTCACATTTTTTTCCCGCTTTTTTTTCTATTTCATGCCACGCAGACGAAGTCGCGGGTATCAGATAGTTGTAGATAATCCCATTTTATTTGCACATTAATGCCACGTTAAAAATGATGTATCGTTAAGCGTATGCAGTAATTGTATTGTATAATTACTATACGAAATTATCCGTTCCTACAGCTTTGCTACGGTTTCCAAAATGCAACCGACTATTGGGAAATGTTGCAATTTGTGCCAAAACGGCTAATTCCGTCGATAGGTTGTAATTTAATTCCCGTTAACACACAATCAGTATGCGTTGACAGGTCTGGATTCAGTAGCTATTGTAATATTTATAGGTCATTCTCGTACGGGGCAATTTGATACTAAATTATGCGTTGATTTTATAGCTAGGTCTACTTTGATAGCTTAATGTTTTAGTCATGATATATTGCTGGGAAAGATCATGGAACATGTTGATATTAGTCACATCTAGAAATGGCTTCTACCTGTATTTTCATAAAAATTTTTTGTGATAAAACAAAGCTACTCAAATTTAAAAATACTTTATACAACTCAGCCTCCGACAAGGCGCTAATGAACGTCAAAACTACCACCGTTTCGGAAAACAATCCAGTCATCGAGAAGAACTGACAAGAAACTTGATGTGGTGTATCTTTCCATCATATATATAGTTTTGAAGCTATTGCGTTTTAACGTCGTGGTCACAGTTTTAGCTGATACTATGTGTATCGAGGCTTGAGATGATAACATCCAAAAGAAATGGTTTTCATGTGGAATTATCGTAATATATCTGTAGGTGCTTGGTGATTGCTTTTCAACTTAAGATTGGTAGGCAGTCAAACGGACATTAGATTTTTTTACAAGAAATGAAACCGATTTCAAAAACTATATTCTAAAAAATAACGCACTAGAAAGTCCTTGATCACAGCTAAGTACCTGCCTATTTTTGAATTGTCATTAACCTATAGAAACAGGAACCACTATACATTCCCTTTTCAATTTTCACTGTTTGAAATTTTAAAGTCCAATGCTATTTAAATTAAAATGGGACTAATTTTAAAATATTCCCTTTAAAAAAAAAGAGGTTTTCCAAAGTTGATTGAATAAAATCATTAAAAACTCGATTTTTTTGTTTTTTTTTTAGTAACTCTTTAGTACACCCCTGTTCCTCTCATTGAGTAACATAATTAAAAGCTACTGAAAACGACATGACAGCGTTTTTTGTCATCTAAAATGCGCTTTTCGTTTGATTGAATACTGTTTAATGAAGGCAATTGGCTCAAATGTGTGGTCCAATTTTATTTACCCTTAACCTTAGAAAGAGTAACGATAACAACACAATACAAAATAAAACTCTCCGCTAATGAAAGCGGATACCTACTTTTAATACTAAATAAGCTAAATATGAATAGAATAGACTTTAAACAATAAACTGTAACTCGGAATATCTATAGAGATATAACCAGTCTGATAACTACGCGATATTTACTTTGCCTTTTTTCTAACTAACTTCAATGGACTTGTAGTGTCCTTTGCTTCGAATATAGTTCGTAGTTATAGGCATATAACTAGTTACGTTATACAAACTATTTTAATTATATTAAAGTAATGAAGGGCATCAGAGTATATTTTAATTGTAAATAAAGCATTTGCACAGACATAACCGTATATGTAAATATCTATAAGGATATCTAATTGTTTCCTCTCGCATATGCTTTTTATCGCAGATATGTTTTTTATTCTACAGCTTTAGCAGTATATAAATCTTCCCCATGAAAAATTATTAAGATGTGCTAGTTTTTATGATAATAAATCAATAAAAAAACGCGTGTGCGTCTCGAGACGTCCGACAGAAGTGATAATTTAAACTGTCTAACGCTACCGTATGTGTGAAAGATAGGGAAGCCAGATAGACTGGTGCCGTAACGCGTTACGTAACGAAGCGATTTACCCTCCCATAAGTTATAGCTTTAAAACGGAATTGGTGTTTATTAATCAGAATTGTGTATACCAATATCCATTTCTATATACATATACTAAATTTAACTTCGTAAGCTAATTCCATAAGAGTAAAATTTTGACTGAATTCAACAACTCAATTTCAAACTCGATTCAATTTCTAACTTCGAATAATAACTTAGAATACATTTAGAAAGCTGTTCGAAAACCGGTCTGTGAATATCGACCTGTACTTGAATGAAAAACTGCATTTGCAGTGAGATTTCTATCACGACATCAGATTTCTAATTTCCGCTCGCTTTTCCCTTTTCGACGGTATCCCAACTTCCCCAATCACGAATCCAAACGGTAACGGCTAATACGTGTCTATCTATTTAAAAAAGTTTTCATAAATGTAACACAAAATTTTGTAATACTTTACTAGCTGTCTGCCTTCTTTTCGCACCTACATTAAGCCTTGTTCGTACTAGGTTTGTAATTTAGTCGAGTACCGAGTAATTTAGCAGCTAAAATAATACTCTCTTCTCCCCAAAAATCGTTCGCACTGCGGTCGAGTACAGTACACAAGTGAGTGGTGTCTTGCAAGATGACCGTTCCACATAATAGAGTAAATAAGCTAATACAGCTACTGGCAATCGTTCAAGCGACACCACATTTTGTGGCAGCTAATGACCTCGACTAAAACGGACTTGTTTGGCAGATTAACGTGTAAGCGGTGATGGGTGGTCGGAAGCGCTACTCGCCGTAAAAAATCGAACGAAATGAATCGACCCGTTTAAATTTTTGTTGTTCAGACACGTTTAGTTACTATATTACTCGGTACTCAACTGAATTACTAACCTAGTGCCCACAAGGCTTTAGTACCCACTAGCGAAGAAAATTGGACTAAATCTCTACTTTATAGTACAACCATGTAATGAAATGAAATGTCAACTGAACAACTCATCGTTTATTTGTCAAATATTTTAATATCCTTATAGATCCCCCTACTTTCTTCTCTCTCACTCTCTTCTCAATAATTCTGACTCTCGATACAGGGTGCGGCACTCGAATACAATCAAAAATACAAATCTGTCCAGTAGCTTTTGCGTAAAATGCTTCTCTTTTGTGTTTTTTTTACAAGTAAGATCAATATATATACGAATGCGATATATATTTAAAACATGTCGTGTGATATACCGGGTATAATTTATTACCATACCAAATTTCGGCAAAATCCGTAGCGTAGTTTTTGCGTGAAATGCATACAAACGACAGACAGACAGACAGACATACATACAGATAAAAATTCTAAAAACAATAGAAATGCGTTCTGTCATTGATTCTCAGAGCCCCCCCGAGTATTTTTTCTTAAATATATATAATGTACAGATTTCATCTCGTTACCCTTTTCTTATATGTACAGAAGTGTTACAACAGTGTTATTTTACAAATTTTTTGACAATTATTCTGCTATTGCGTAACTCATTGTTTTGTATAGATTATAATTGCCAATAATGGCACTATAATAAAATTCATATTTGTTGATCATGCAATGTGAAGTATTCTGAATCTCACATATATGTTTATTTGTACGCAGATTCTGATAACACCTGACAAACTATTATTACAATTATAGTCGCGTATATCGGATAGTTAACAGTAGAACAATGATGCCTTCAATAATCTGTTATACTATTATTACACTTATTTGTATAGTTTATATGCATATTTAATAATATATTTGAATAATAATAAATAGCACCATTTATAGACAAATTAAAGAATATTATATTATGGTAATTTGGACATATCATAAGAAAGGAGCAAAGTCATGTAAATACAATTCTCATAATTATGAAGGAATATATAAACTGTATATTAAACAAGTAACTAATAATGATACCTGATGAAAAAATTAAAAAAATCAAAAACAGTATTATAATTTATTTTATTAATCTGCAAAAAGGAACTGGTCTGGTTATATTGGTCAGGTCGATACTAAGCACTCCACTCCCGGCCGCTATCCCACTACCACCCGATATGGGGACTTTTGGCTGCTGGGTTCCCCCTCTGGCCCGGTTCGCCCCTCCTTAGTTAATCTGCACCCCTCAGACTCCTCTGAAGGGATCCATATTAATACCAAGCTTAGTGCGGACGTCCAGTCAACGTGGCTCAGTCAGCACCGAATAACCCCCGACCTCAAACCATTCTCAGTGCCCGACCTCCGAGTAGCCGGATTACAGGAGACGCCACGCTCCCAGTCGAGAGACCGTATAAAAATATTCTTCTGCTTTAAAGTGTTAAGGTTCACATTCAAATCTAAGAATTACTTTTTTATATATTACTAATATTCCTTTTTGAAATCTGTCATCTACTGTATAGGCCAAATTAATTATATCTTTGATAAATCTAGATAAATCTTACATAAAGCTCTAGAAATTTTGAAAATTGTAATAAGCCACAAATAAGATTTAGTGCGCTCTGTTGGCATTGTTTGGAACAAATTTCAGTAAGGGTTGGAAGTGGCTTTAACAGGGGTCTTGTTGTAGCGTTGCGATTTTGTGTTCGAACCCTAAGACGTAAGGGGCGTGAGATATGAGGAACACAGACTTATAAATAAAGCATATAATAGATGATACGAAACAAAAAACTATTTCCTTCTTTTTATTCCTTTATTTTAATAACACTAAAGTTCTTATGAATAGCCAGTAAACATAAAAAGAACACAGGTTTTCAAACACAGGAGATAAACTATCTTCTCTACTCTATCTATCTAAATCCACTCTTTTATCTTCGTCTATTGATGTATACAGTATAGATGATATACAAATGATTGTTCTAAGTCTGGATGCACTTTGTATATATATGTGGTTGCATCTTCAGTGTGAGAGCTGTCTTCGTTTAGACAGAAAACAATAGATATACCCCATTGGCTACATTTATATAATGTAACTTACGTTAACGATTCTTAAAGTGGGTTCGCGTGATGAAAACTAAAGAGCTTTGTGGAAAACTTATCAATGTTTCGCTTATCGGTTAAATTTACTGTTATATCCTTCAATGGCTTTAGCTGTGATTTAATTGTATTTCTATAAACATTACTACGAAACCAATAATTCTAATAAACGGTTTTAGTGTTTCTTAATTACACTCTCTATTAACTGTTCTATGAAATAAATTTAAATGTACTATGAAAATGGACTAAATAAACATTTTGGACTCTATGCCCTATAAATACATAAGTAATAAAGAATATAAAACGGAAAAGGTTTTTTTTGTCTTGCAGAATACATGGAATCGACTAGTTTAAAATGTTTGACGAACAATAGATACTCAGAAGTGGGTAAACTCGAGCAGCGAGCTAAGAAATTGACAATTAAGGTATGTACATCCAATCTCTCTCAATCTTCGATACTGTTTAATTGTACCATTATTTGTGATGGGAGCTTTTTTGACTTCGGTTTCATAGGAATGTGCGATTGTAACGTTAGATGGAACTGTAAAGAAATAAAAAGACTGACACAAAAACATATATAATAAAAAAAATGATAGATTAAAAAAAACAATATTGAATTTCCTTATCGAAATTACATAAGATTAGATTTGACCATAACAAGTGTGAGGTAGAACATAATCAATTTTGCATAATATTGTTAAAGATTAAAGACATGCAACTTATGCTTAAACATAGCCATTTTTTTTTTTGAAGCTATAATTCTTTTGGCGCGTTAGGGAAAAATTATGAGAGTAAATTTTTACGATGCGCGCACACACCGTTACGAAAAACCGACACTCTGAAGTTAGCTATAGTCAACATTTTATTAAAAAAAAATATGTATGTATTAAATACCTTTTTTCTATAATTCGTGTTGTTTTTTCTACAAACGTAGAATAAGGCGAAAGATAAAATTTTTGAAAAGATTTTTATTTTGTTACGCCATAGAAGTATAACTTCTAACGCGTGTACATAAGTACACACTACTTTTTTTATCCGTGGATGAAAAATTATAACCGATACAATGATACAAAAGTAGGGCGCATTTTCAGATGCTTGGCGGGCTACTCACCATGTTCAAAACAAAAATTTATTACCAAATATCAACTTCTGAATTTCGGCAGCTTTATTTGAAATCTTGAGTATACATCAAATTAGAATGGTGGCTTCCGTAATATAATATAAATGCAATAAATCATTTTATACTTTGACCAGAGCCATTAGAAGACCTATTTCCCAGTTTCTTTTACTGCATTCGATGTAGTTCAGAATAAATAGTAGTAATAAATCATGCAATAAATCTTTAGAAACTTTTGTATGTGTGGACGCTTCCGTACCATTGGGATTTCGAATCGCGCAGTACACGCTTTACGAGCCAACTATGAAAATAAGACGAGAAACGAAAGACTAAAATAAAAAAAATGGCGTGTGCTTATGGCCATAGGATAAAAGTAAAAACTTATAAACAAACGTTGTTTGCATATTACGATAGTTTATACAGATTTTGTAGGTGGTAGAGCTACGCTGAAGCTATCACTGGTTTCAGCATGAATGGGTCGGCTCGCCCGGGGTAGTACCACCCTCTCACAGAAAACCGACGTGAAGTAACAGTGCTTGCACTGTTGCGTTTCGTTCGGTCAGTGAGAGCGCCGGAGGCCCACATATATTAAAAGGCCGGCGACGCACTTGCGACTCCCCTGGTGTTGCTAGTGTTTATGGACGGTGGTGATCACTTACCATCAGGTGACCCACCTGTTCGTTTGCCCCCTATAACATAAAAAAAAAAAAAGATTTATCAGTGTTCATATTTAAATAAATAAAAAAAGCTTATTTCAATATGCAAGACAGAACATATATATAGTTAACCAGTTAACTGTCAACCAGTAAACGTGGTTGACGACTGGTACCGAGTCAGCCCGATTCGACGTCACCGACACGAGCGAGACGCTTTACTTCGTTTACTGTTAAACACGCCTGTAGAAGTTTTCATATTCGTATTTAAAATATTGATAAGGATAGTAAGGCCATTTCCAAATGCTTACCGGGCTACTCACCATTTTCTAGATTAAGTTCTATCAACGCGTAGCTGATTCTAAATGTTGGTAACATAATATTTATACAAAAAGAATGTATTGCATATTTTTATATAGTTACGATAAAGCTTTTTTTTTGCAGTTTCTTTTACTGTGTTCAATAAATAGTGGTAGTGATAAATCACACAATAAATCTATAGTAATGTGTGCATGTCTAGTCGTTTCCGTACCATTGGGTACGTACAATAGTGAGCATGAAAATTTGTGAGTTATTAAAAGATAAGCGAACAAAACAGATATGCGTTTTAATTCTTGACGATACTAAGTATTAGAAGACAATAATTTTGTCCGATCGGATTATAAACTACAAATACATCAGATGTAACCCATCGTATGCGTTAAATTGTGATGCATTATCATCTGGCACAGTGCTGTCACGTTACTATAAAATATTCTTTTACAAGAAATACATTTTTATAGGTCAGAGAGTTTGAATAAAATATTATAAGAGGTTAAATGTCACTGTGGTCGAAGGTAGAACTTACACTCCTAGATATAAAGCCTAGAGAGCATAGTCCTTAAGTGGGTGCAGCTGCAGAAACACATTCATAGGTGCTTTATAATATATTCTTAACTTTAGAGTTATAGCTATTTACAGCACTAGAATATTCCTTTTCCTTATCCTCCATTTCATCACAATCCTGTTCATCATTGAAAGTTGAGGATCGTGTTCGGGTTCAATACTTCGACCGACGGAAATGTTTCGTCACTTGTTATAGCTTAAAAGTTCCTAGTGTACAGTCCACTCATTGTAAATTGGTCGTTGCAGTATAAGTTAAAGCTAATTGTATTTTTTTTTTTAATTATTTTATGACGAAGTGATGACGCTGCATCTAATAGTAAGCATAGTGGTATAGATAAAAAGCGGTAAATACCTACAGTTTTACAATTCACCGGTAGTAGTTACTATTACGTTGATGTACAAGCCACTGGATAACTGAAACGGGAATTAGAGAGAGCTCTATCACGGTGCCAGGAGAAAATAATCAAAATTCAATACAAAGAAAATTGTAACTAATTTGTTGCTTGGTCGTTTACAAAAAATCGCAATTACTGCTTGCTTCATATCAGCTATCATGAAAACAAGGTAAACCATTGGATATCGAATCAATTAATTGGTGAAAATTTGTTGGTAATGTGTTCCTTAAAGTAAGCAGTAACATCATCATCATCATCATCATCATCTTACCCTTATCCCACTTAAGTAGGGTCGGCACAACATGTTTTCCTTTTCCACTCTCCCTTGTCAGATGTCATCTCAGTATTCACACCGTTTATACACAAATCATTTTTCACACAATCCATCCACACCTTTTTCTTTCTTCCTCTACTCCTATATCCGTCCACTTTCAAACTCAAAACTTTTCTTGTTACATGACTTTCATCATTACTCATCAACTTCTCTATCACTGGTGCTATTTTCAAACTTCCTCTGAATATATAAAGTAAGTAGTAACAATTATCAATAAAAATATCGTCCGATTTACATCACATACACCAATAATAATATTACAATTTAATTTTTACTTTGTCACGAAACAAACAAACAATAAATAAAACTGATTTGATATAGAAATTTACGATACAATTTCTTATTTTTTTACAAACGGCACTTTTTTTTTTGTTGCTCGTAATTTTAATTCTGTGATAAGATATCACAGGTAATTTAATAAAATAATATAAGGGCAGTTTTGATATATATACTAAATACTCAACTAAAAAACAAAATCAATAGAATAAGTATTATACGAGTATACTTGTACATATTCAAATATTTGCAAGATATACTTATTACTGTCGATGAATAATCAAATTCATGTAAAACCACAAATGCATGAAAAATTATAGAAAAAAATAACCAGAATCGGTAAATCATCGATTGATGATTTAATATTTTTGAATATAGGATGTTCCACATCGTCGATTCGAGCGATTGATAGGTAAATAGATTAGATCTCGTGATGAAACCATTTGATATTTTTATTGAAAAAGCCGACACGTTGTTAGCGCAGATTGCGCGTGGATGATGGTAACCGATAAAACCGTTATTTATTACTTGAAATTGAACTGCCTGCATATATATTTCATACGCAATAACTCTGGTGGGAAAATTGCAAATTTGATTTCTGTATGACATATAGCTTGTTTAAAAAAAAACTATAGAGGCTTCAATGTTTTAATTCTACTGATATACGATATCGCTAAATACATAATATGAGAGCTTTCTCTGTAGTTTATAGATGAATAAAAATATCTTTTTAACAAAGGTACTTATTGAAATTACTGGATCGCCCTTAAATAAATATAATGACTGCGCTCCAGATAATGAGATGTGTTACTGGCCTGCATCTCATTGATCGGGTACGGAGCATGCAGACGCTTTTGCAACGCTGTCATTTTGACCAAAAAAAGAAGAACTAATTCAAAAATGTCATTATGAGAATATAACTTCTTGTCACCGTAGCCACATAACCGCATTAATATTGAAATTACTAAAAATTATTGACACCGCTCATATATATTCTTCGCTGTACATTGCAAGAACTGCAACATCAGTGCTTAATACGCAGTGGATGTCGAAACGCTTTCATAAGAAAAACCTCTATTGTTATTGCATCGCTTCTACGAGTGAGATCCTGAGACGCCGCTGCTCCGTACGAGGTGCTGAGTTTGCAGGTTAGTGCACGCTTTTTATTTGGGGTCTTTGGTATTATATTTATTTATAGGCTAGACCACCTACCGCTCTACGCTCTCGCTCTTCCTTTTCACGCATCTTTTTATACTTTTATTTTCACCGCATCCTTTCCTGGTGGGACCTATTTACACGGTCCCATCAGCCCCTTCAATTACTTTAAATACATTTTCATTAATTTGCTGTCATCATCATCATCTTACCCTTATCCCACCTAAGTAGGGTCGGCACGACATATTTTTCTTTTAGACTCTCCCCTATCAGATGCCATCTCAGTATTCACACTTTTATACACATATCATTTTTCACACAATCCATCCACACCTTTTTCAGTCCTCCTCTACCCCTAGATGCGTCCACTTTCAAACTCAAAACTTTTCTTGTTACATGACTTTCATCTCTTCTCATAATATGCCCGTACCATGCTAACCCTATTACTCCTCAACTTCTCCGTCACTGGTGCTATTTTCAAACTTCCTCTAATGTACTCATTCTTAATCTTATCCATTCTTGTTACAACACACATCCATGTTAGCATTCGCATTTCTACCACATGTAATCGTTTCTCATCCGTCTCTTTCATAGCTCATCACTCGGATTCATATAACACGTTTGGTCTTATTATAGTTTTATAGAGAAGGGGAAGGCCTTTGAGTTTCAACGGTTTTCGTGGATCACAAACCACCCCAGAAACCTTTCGCCAATTCATCCATCCTGCATTTATCCTATTCCTCACGTGCTTGTCTATTCCACCGTCGTTTTGGATCAATGACATCATTAATTTGCTGTATCAATTGCATACACAATCGGATGAGAACTATTGACTGTCAACAAATTTTGATATCTGTCATTAGTTTTTATTTTGTCAAGTTTTTTACAAAGACTTTTTCTGAACATGATTTGCATAAAATATATAAATCTATTATTGGTAAAATATAACTAACAGTGAGACTGTGGTTTGGAGCTATGCTATAAACAAGTATAACAGCTGTTTAAAATATAGATGATTGTTTAATAAGACCAGATGGCAAGTAAAGTTAAATCTCAAAGCAACCACTGAAAAATGTACAATATATCTAAGAGTATAACTGTAATTTGTTTATCGCTGCCACGTATCTGATAGTAGCAGTCCATTCTGGTATATGTCTGGTATTAAATTCATAGTTTAATAATAAGAGTCTGTATAATTCCATACTTCAGAGGCAGTAACAGAAGTCCGTGAAGGTGATGATTCACTGAAGAGGGTTGACATTGGACCCAGTAGTTCACATTTAGTAAAAAGATACGTTGTACCGACCCTACACCTACATGGGAGGAACATTCGACGATAAATCATGATTAATTATGTCCAAGTTATATTTTTAAGACCTATTCTATGGTAAGCCATTTTTTCCCTCTGACAAATAACCTGCCTGGAAGCCTTAACTTTATTTCTTTTGCATTAAATCTGCGATATCGCTATTATCTCTGTTCATATACGCTCGTAATTTATGTAGCTAAATAAATTCGGAATGTTACAGCAGGCATTAGCATGCTAACGGTCTTGACATTCGTTACGCACCTTATCTCGTAGGCAGCTTAAGTAACGTTGGATAAAATTAGTTATCTAGACATTTTACTTATCCGCAGGGATGATTCAATTCACCCTCTATTTTGTTTTATGTACTCGTATATACCGATACTAGCTGTTTCCAGGCCGCTTCGTTGGGCACTAAAATTGCGAAAGGTCAATCGAATCCAAAAGATTAAATAGTCCAGAACCATCTACGAAAAAGTCCACATGAAAGAACCATATAACTATGATATGCTGAGCCGTTCAACAGTTTTGACGTGATTCATTGCCAAAGGAACTTTATATTCAATAAATGTACATACTCGTACATACACATATGTAAATTTTCATTGTCGTTAGTAAAACTAAATGCGATAAAAATATGCATTAAGTAAGAATACTAAACATCCCATATTCGTCTATACATTATGGAACACAACACACTATATTTGCAAATATTACAACAGAGATCTCATGATGTTGCGTTTGCACTACTCTCGGTTTTCAATTGTTATTTCATATTGGATGTTATTAGAACTGGATCTGAGGAGAATCGTTTATGGTCCGTTTACTCGAAGTTTGTTCCGTTGAAACAAATATGAAAATTGGATTATTTGTTTCTTTCAATGGATACCTTTTAACTTCTAGTTCCTTTGTTAGCTTTACGGTGAACTATTTAAATTGTCTCTGTGCTTATATTCGTTTCTCCTTTACGTTTCGATGTCAGAAGAAATATTGAATTTGAATGTACGTTTGTTTTCTTATAAAACGATACGATATTATTATCTTACTAGCTGTGTTACCCGTGACTTCGTCCGTATGCAATTTTTAATGCCGTTTTTTCGATTAATCGAATTTCAAATCATAACGGTGCTAATTTTTTTTTTACTTTAAAAACGCGTTAGAAGTACTTAACGTACAGTTACATATCTATAAGAATGTACGTTTGAATGTGCTTTTCATTACCTAAGGCTTGCAAGTGCGTGGGTGAAATGGAAACTATTCTAACATTATAAGATCTTTCTTATCAATTTATCACAGTGGAGTAATCTCCAAGTTCTGTGCCATGTTTGTCACACCCACGACAAAAGAACGTCGGTTGTGTCCCTCGTCATGTTGATTTCTATTCAACCAAAATTAGGTTCACTCTGTAAATACTATACAGTGTACAAAAGTCGTATATAAATAATAGGCTATAATATTATCACTTCGACCTTGATATATATATATATTTATTAACGTGGGGAAATCCAAAATGGACACGCCAACCTCTCGGGGGAGAGAGTGGGTAATGTGAGACTCTTACTCACTAAAACCCCACGGTGTACCGGCCGCCGCTTGGTTGAGGCGACATGGGATAGTGCAGTGCTATTACCATGTAGCCTCAGCGGCCAGCCCAGCGGAAGGTGTATCCGCCGGGCGTCGTCTTAATAATGGGGGGCAAGCTGGGTACACACCAGCCGCCCCCTCCTCGTCAGCCGAACCTGTGCAATGGGGAGATGCTTTAGAGCAACGCTTCTCAACCTTTTTGTATTGCAACCTACTAAAAAACTAAAGCACTACGTAATAAATGTTGGGACATTTTCGATACATTAGTTTGACGTTTATCAGATATTTTCAACGACCAGTTGACCGACCGTTGCGTCATTAACGAAAGTCTTAATGAAATAACATTTAGTTCTTTTTTGTCGTTAATGATCAATCTTTTTTTTATTTTTAAGTAAGAAAAAGAATCATCAAACAAGAATATTATAACAAAAAAGAAAAACCGATTTCAAAAAATTGACTCGAAAAATGCATAAAAATGTCTTTAGCCATAGTTAATTAGGTACCTAACTAGTGTGAGAAACTACTGTGAAAAATATACCAATACCTCGAGCACTATATATTTCCTATTTGATTTTGAAGAGTTCACTGCTGTATCTTAGAAATCCAAGGTCCATTGCTAATAAAATTAAAATGGTACCCACCATGAAAATATTCCCTTTATAATAAAAAAAACATCAAAATTGGTTTTATAAATGATAAAGTTCTGAGGCAATTAAACATAAAAAAACTAGGCACCCGAATTGAGAATCTTCTCCTATTTGAACTCTGTTAAAAAGTATCTTCTATAATTGATGTTTCGTATGTGGGTCTTATGTTTTCATTACGTTGCGATTGGGCATGGTCGTTGAAGAATATTAATATGTATGACGATACTTATATCGAATTTAGGAAAACATCAATAAACGATACATGATCCGTCTATTATTAGTGATATTACCTAAATATAGCTAGGTAATATAGGCCAAATATAACTGTAAGTGTGATAAATTAAAGGGCACATTATAATGTAATCATATTTATTTAAAATAACCGAAACAAATATCCTAGTAAGAATTACATATATAATTTAAAAAACAATAATATGGACAATCCATTTCCATACAATCTATTCTCGTACTGCATGACATTCGCTCCGCTCGCGTCCTCGAAACAAGGGTGTTCGGCTGGTGTTGATGTGTTGATGCGATAGTACGTATAGTCTCACGGTTATCTTTACTATAATATTATGAACGCAAACTTGAGTTTATTTGTTACGTTTTCATACTTCAACTACTCAACCGATCTTCGTGAAATTATTCAAACACGTTGTCAGAGATTTAGAAAAGGACATAGGATACCTTTCAAACAGGTAAAAGAAACCAGGAAAAGTAATGCTTCCGAGGAATACGTCACGTCTAGACTACCACGAGCGAAGCCGTGAGCAAAAGTTAGTGTTATATGAGATTTGAAATAATCAAAATTAATTAAAATAAATAACCGAAAACGGAGTATGTGAGTAATTTTAAAATGTGATTCATATTTCGATACATGGTATTTGTTTAGTTTTATCATGCCGATATAAAATATCGCGAACGTATGTCGATATTACCGGTTTTTCTATATATGGTTGTAAGCATAATTGAGACCCATTTAGGGTCCTCCGCTCAACCTATGAGAAACAATGCTTTGAAGTTGTGTTTTCTACGTATGTGTTGTATTAGGGGGTCGTGGGGGAATGTGAAAACTAATGAATAAAGAAAAATAAAACAGTTTAAAGATATATATTTTTAAGAAAATCTAGTTAAAAATGACTTCTGTACATTAATACAAATCAACAAAAATAAATAAGAATATACATTCTGAGTTATATTCACATTTCGCCGATTTAATTATGTATAGAACCGCGACCTAATCATAACAAAAATGAATAAATATGTTATACGGGTCTGATATTTCTAACGTAAAAAATACAGGTAAGAGATACCGGAGGGTAGGGGTCTCGAAATTATTTTACATGCTGGGGGAGGGGGGGTCTAACATAAAAAAGGTTGAGAAACACTGATTTAGTATACTCGTATATCACTATTTATATTTAACACATGATTCCTTCAATATGACAAAACTTTTAAAATAACCAAAATATCATAACAGAATAGTGTACGAAGACACTCTAGTACCATCGCAAGCTAAGGTTGAACGTAGGATTAAAACTCGCCAGTCATCTTTTTAGTATTTAAATTAGAACGAATGAAATTGATTCCGTAACCTGTCCTGAAGCTTGCGTAAGTATGACGCGACTAGAGTGTAGGCGTCCGCACCTTTTAATTACAAAAGTTTATAGGGTTGCTTGTTGTTTTTTAACAAAAGGTTTATGTTTACCAACGATGTATTCAGACTGGAAACTCGCTGAACCCTTGATTTCTATTGCTTTCATCTATACATATAAATAAAATTGAAGTGTCTGTTTGTAATATCAAAATAGCGACTTTTTACTGATTGGATATGAACGTATACACGATACTGATTATAAAAATACAATTTTTACTTTTTTTTTTCTGTCTGTCTGTCTGTCTGTATGTTCCGGGTAATTTCCGAAACAGCTGGAGCGATTTTGACAGAAATTTCACTGACAGATAGTTAAAATTACAGCGGGTGACATAGGCTACTTTATTTTAGACTAGCTGTCATCCATGGTGCCGTCCGTAGTACTATCTCCAAAACGATTGGACCTATTTTCATGGGAGTTTCATTAACAGATAGCTGATCTTATAAAAAGTAGTTCACAATGTACGTATTAATATGACAATGGTCAAAAGCGTGTTTATTTTTCTGTTTCTTTGAACGCGCTGAACTTCGAAATTCTCAGTCAGATTTGAAAAACTCTTCTTGCATTTTATAGTATAATCATAGGCTAAGTTGATTTGTTATTGAACATCACGCTATGACCCTTCGGAGCACAGCAATTATCTTCAGAATGTACGTTAAGCGAGAACGAAGAGGCTGTTAATTATAACAAATATAGAGTCCATATATAATTAATATATATATTTGATTATTGGGAGATCGTAGTAATCTGGTCGATAGGGGATTATAACTAGGGCGAGCGTCTCTTCTTTTACGTAAGATTAACTTTGTACGATGGACACGTTTGTTCATTTCTTTAGGGTATTTAATATTTATGAGAATTATCCGAATATATAAAAGTTCCTTTATCTTATTACAATATTATATTTTCGTTAGGAGATTTTGTAGCGCACTTAAAATATATCGTCTTTGCCGAAACTCTGTTCCCTTTCTGACAAATTACATCCATTATTTTCTATGACACGTCTCATTTGCAATATGATCTCATTATCATCGTATCAAAGTATCATGTGTTATTTCTAACTCACTAGTACCGGAGATAATGGTTTGGAAAAAATATTTTGACATTTTACGGCAACTGTGCATTTTCTAGATTAACTGTGGTGAACTGGTTCTTATTTTTTAAACAATAATCTTCAGTAGAAATTTTATTTCATTCTTACTACTTATCCTCTTTAGATATACATAGATTTAACCTAGATTAAGACAGATTATATAAAGATTTATTATATTAGAAAAAAAATCATTTTACAGATTCTCCGCATTGTTACACCATATATGTGAATTCCATGAACAAATAAACATAGAATGATTCCTAAACCATAGACAATAAAAACAATAGTTTCTATAAATGCCCTGTCTCGAATTTTGTCGAATGGTTTGAATAATGACGTCACAATTGAAGAGTTTTCCATCGTTGTTTTTTTTGAAAGTTATATAAACATGCCAGTGTGAGTTCGAATGGAGTTCTGTTCTCGACATCAGCGCGATGATGTATGGAAAAAGAAATGCAAGAAATCTTCAAACGAACTGCGACTAAAGCATTATATGGTATAAGTGTGACTATAGTGTAATTATATGACAGTGAGTCTATTTCGTTTTTGACTAAACGAATCTTTATTAATATTGTAAAAGCGAAACCGAGTTTGTTTCTTACACTTTCACGCTTTAACTACTCAATCGATTTTCTTGAAATTTTGCATACATATTGTTAGGGAAACAAAACGGATCATAGGGTTCTTTTTACGACGAAAAAAAAAAATATTTTCCCGAATGATGTGTCAAATGTACATTAAAACATTTGTAGGGACTCACACATGCATGTTTATAAAGTGCACGCTATAGATATGTATGTGTCAAGTCTCGCTCATCATTTTGCCTTTCCACAGTCCACAGTCCGTCTGTAACCATGTACACGAATGTACGTGTACAGATGTGCAAGCTAAGCGTTCTTAACTAAGATGATATAAAATGGTGTATTATTATTGTTGTAACCGAACAAAGAATAGACAATGTGAAATATAAAAGAACTTTTATTAACCACCTCAAATAGTCACCACACTCAAACCTAAATTGGTGACCCCGACGTGATAAATAAACATTAACCAATGCAATCGGTATTGAATAACTTACGAGCATTAAAATCAGCACGTATTCTAACAACTGCAAAGTATGTGTTATAATTGCATAGATTATCCATAACATTTTGATTCACGTTGCGGTTGCACGCGACGCGTTTTGATTTGATTTTATACGTAACACTAACACGGTAATGGCAGTTTGTGGGCTTTGGTATTCATTTATACATTCTAATATTGAATAAACTTCTAAATAGGTACTTAACATAAGAGAATGTCACGAGAACAATATCACATAATCTATGTTACTCATCGTTACCTATGTATATAGAAGAAAAATGTATACGTCTGTCGTAGTGCGCTTATCACGCAAAAACTACTGAATCGAAAATTCTATGAAATAATTTTAATACCACTTCTTCTGTAGTTGGTTCTTATCTAGAAATTATCATGATACGTTAATTTAAAGTAGAGTTAATAAAAAAATTAATTGGATAATACGTCTGTGTCTAAATTGCAATAACATTATACGTGTAAATAAAATTACAGAGTATATTGCTTGTCCGGATAATAAAAAAACGAAATAATTTTTATTATTATATTTCGTCGAGGTCAATATTTTTGAAATTCTTCCTATACTTTCTCTCACTCGTTCATTTTTTATATGGAGATTTCTTAACCCAAATCTTTCACTATTTCCTATGGTTTTTTTTTTAAATATTCTCTTTCATTGTAACCTTTTCCTGCAAATTATAAACACAGTAAAAAAAGACTTAGCCACGTGGTTATAGTAGCCGTTTTAAAGTGATACGTTTATATCGGCAATTGATTTTGCCGATATAATGGTAAATGGTAACGGTATGGATGCGTCGTTCTGATTTCTGAGCTATATGACTGTATATTTTTATTAAAATTCCGTCCAGTACTTCGGTAGTCCGGTGGAACTGTAGTCCGGTGGAACTGTAGAGGCCTGACGAAGCCAACCAATCAACCAACCGACAGTTCGAAAAAAAAACCATCTAGTACTTTCGTGTGAGAGAGTAATAAATACCTATCCATCTTCGTAAACTTAATATCAATATAATTTTCGGTCTATTTATCAAACTTTGTATAACTACTAGTAGCAGTTCATAGAAGTAAAGTTCAACATCCAATTTTAGCAAACAAATATAATTACCTACTTCTCGTTCAGACCTCAGTTCCGTTTGCAGCGTTAATTCCATGTAATTGGTCGAGTTAGTGAATATTTCAAAACTAATAAACCAAGTTCTCGAGTTGTGAAATCAGATCTTGGGCTGAGCGCGACCTCGGGTTTAATTTTATCAATTGTCAGTTATAAGTCTAATATTAATTTAATTTACTTAGAGAATAACACGTTTTTAGTTTTTTTTTATTGTTACACTAGCGGCCCGCTCCGGCTTCGCACGGGTATAAGATATATAGCCTATGTCATTCACTGAAAAAATGATTAAAATCGATCCAGTAGTTTTAATTTATTCATCACTGCCCTTGGCCCGCACGCGTTAAATTTGGAGTAACCTCAAAAATAACAGTATTTCTCCACTATTTAATTGATGTTATTATACATATAAACCTTCCTCTTTAATCACTCTATCTATTAAAAAAACCGCATCAAAATCTGTTGCATAGTTTTAAAGATTTAAGCATACATAGGGATATAGGGACAGAGAAAGCGACGTTGTTTTATACTATGTAGTGAAGACCGTCCAATAAAGGTACCTGTAATGTTTTTAGCGTTGGAGTCGCTTTGTTCCACCGTAACTTTTAAATATATGAACAGTTTTGAATGTACGAGGTATCTTTAGAGTCCATACATCATCACGAATAACACTGGTTGTAAATGTGTATAACTATGGTCTATAATCGAGTAAATAATTGACCTTTCGCTTTGTATATACAGATTAAGTAGGTATATAAGTTGTTATTTACTTTTTAGGTCGTTATTTCGCAGTTATGTGTCTTAGTTAGTTAGTTGAAATTATAAGGTAGATTTATATAGAAGGATGGGAAGGAGTGTGCAAATGAGTGTTAATATATGCTTTTAAATTTTTCACGACGGCTTGCCATAACGACTTACCGACTTCATATTATTTTTGTGGTAAATTCGTTTAACTTTATAGGTTTTAGTTTAATGTTAAATGACAATGTGGTCTAACTTTGTAAGCACTCTACACTTACAGAGGCGGACTGGCGCTCAAGTACAGCTGCCAGAGTACAAGTGCCAGAGTACAAGTGTACGTGCTTCTACAGATATTCTACTTGAGGAATTAGAAAAAGCCTTATTATCATGTTATGGCTTTAATACAATATTTTATTTCACCGAAAACTTCGACTCGAATTCAAGGATTCGAATCTGTGTCGATCGATGCGGTTTCCGAACACACTATCAACTAAACCATCATAGTTTACCATGCAGTATCTACAGTACAGTTATTTAATCGGGCTACAAAAATACAGATATGCATAAATACCCGGTATTTGATTTGGCACGTCGGGGAAATGATAAAGACCTTCGAAAAGAATCGGCTTGCTTCGGATTTGTAAAGCGTTCTCTCTATCGCGCAGCGCAATTACTGCGATACACAAAGAGATCGCTATACGAAACCAAAGCCGACGACTGTCTCAGTCTTCTCCCCGACGCGGTGCCAAATCAAAAGCTGGGTACTGTATCAGTTTACTCCAGGGAGGTGGTTACTTGTTTTGTTCAAGGGTAAATAAAAAGTATAATACGTTATTCTGAAATATTTTGTTTTAAAAATAAAATATAGTTAATTGTTTCTATTGTTTAAACGTATGTACTGTTTTAGCGAACGTCTTAATTGCAAGGTCAACCACAAAGCGAGGGCGCATCTCGTTTGTACCACACAAGTGGGTCTGTAGTATCGCTTCAAGAGGTCTCAACATTCTGTCTCAACGAATTTACGCTGACACGTGATTATTTTTGGGTCACCACAACAGAATAAACTTTAATTCGGGTACATGATCTTTGCTTGTAAATAAGTACGTTATTGACTTACGAAACGGTTGATCTCATCTGAGATATAAGAAAAAGTAAGTTAAAATGAACCAGATGATATTCGTTCGCTTCGCTGGGCATTAAACAAACTTTTGATTAAAAAGATTAGTGGAGGGTCAATGGAATCCATAAGACAACTAACGACCTAGGAGTAACCCGTTAAAATTATTCCAAAGCATCTGATGGAAGCACTGTGCGAAATAAGCTCAACGATGGCCTTCGAGAAGTATATTTACAACTGCAGTATTGGCAGTCTGATAATGTGCTTGCAAAAACCACATTAAAAATTTTTGTTTCTCTATATTTCTTCTGTCGATTTTGGTGCAGAGAAGATTTGTATTTTTTTTCGTTATGAAGTAGGAAACAGGTACGTAGTCTAGATGATCTTAAGGGGTCAATGTTATCTATGTGTAGCTTACTTCTTTTTTTATACTTTATAGGTTAGCGTTTGACCACAATCTCATCTGATGGTAAATGATGATGTAGTCTAAAATGGTAGTCACGCTAAACCTAGAGGGAGACTGGATCTCAATTGCGGTTGCTGGAACACACAAACAGGTGCTTGGCGACAGATTTTCAACTTGAGGGTGGTAGCTAGCCAGACAGACTTAGAGAAAGCCCTACCACCATACTATGGTTTCATCACGATGTTTTCCTTCACCGATAGCTCCGACTCAGTTACTTGGATTCGAACCTAGGTCCTTCGACGTTGTGTTCGAACACACTACCAACTGAGCCATCGTCGCTTCATTCATTACTATCATCAACAGTCTGTAAGAGACCCGCTGCAGGGTCATAAGCCTCCTCCTTATCGACGAGTATAATCACCACGCTAGCCCACGACGTATTGTCGCTTTGAAACACAGAAATCAGTTCAATATTTTCCCACATACATAAAAAAAACATATCTCATTTTCAGATTTCCTCACCATGTTTTCCTTCAACATCAGCTGATATTCTCACCAATTTAAGGTAGAAAATGTACATGAAGTCCAAAAAATTCGATTATACATGCCCGAACCTGCAGACATCGGATTGTTATTCCACCGTGCAAAGCACTCGATCACCACGACTGTACTGCTTGCTATAGCAATGTATAAATGTCCTCAAAAAGACTGTATCCCTGAAATCGGTCGTAATGAGTTGGTCTTCCAAGTAGAAGTCGTGGCGGCCTATGGTTCGAACGCTGGTATAGCAATCCGATATCAGCAGGTTCGGGCTCCGGCATGTTCCAACGGATTTTTAGGAATTCGCGTTCATTTACTAATTGAAATTGGTAACGCTATCGGCTGGAGCTGAAGGAAAACATTGGGAGGAAACCTGGACCTGAGAAATGTTCTTGTAGTACATTCGTCTGTGAGGAAATATAGAACTGTGGATTTCTCGGAGTTCAAAATCCCTAGTACGTGGTGGGCTGGCAAGGTGATTATGCCTTGGGGAAGAGGATTTAGGAGTTTTCTAGGCTATTTAACATTATGCTGTAATCCTCAGAAGTAGAGCTAAAACCATAAAAGACAGAAAATACACACGAGGCGATAGTGATGGTGTTCCAAGTGAATCGTAATGATAAACTGCAAGACACAGCTATTAATATATGAATTATAATCCTGACTATTATTATAAATACGAATGAGAGCTTGTTTGTTGATTCTTACACTTTTAAGCTTTAACTGCTCAAGCGATTGTCATGGAATTTTACACGGACGTCGTCAGAGGTACAGGAATGAATTTTGGGGTATACTTTTCATTCAGAAAATTTTCATGCCCGAGGGCTATATTTGATCTATTCAAATCTACATTACCGCGAGCGAAGTCACAAGCATAAACTAGTATATAGATAATTATTTGTGAAAAACGCTATCTCATCTACAATATAGGCTACCCATAAGCTATTAGGAGCTTTATGCAAACCGACTGGTAGCACCGAATATTCACAAAGACAATAATAAAAAGATTGAGTATAGTCACGTGTAAAAGTGCTTAATTTTTTTTAATTATTTTGCAGATATTTGTGTATTGGGATTTATTAAATTTAATATACTACTAATTGATAGATTAACATTGTAGCTATATTTTAGAAATGAATAAAACCCCTACTAAAGATATTCAAGAACGTAGAAAGTGAGGGATACAATTTTTAAAATTTATTTAAACAGTGCCTGCGATTTTGTAACCTTATTAGTAGAAAATGTATGATGTATTGTAATTGGGATATAAACAAAGAGTGTCTTTGGTTCATACGCGAGAGGGCTATTTCTAGGGGAGCTAGGTAATTTCAACTTCTTTCTTGCTTTCAAGTTTTTGGTTCAATTTTTTTTTTTTATATCATAGGGGGCAAACGAACAGGTGGGTCACCTGATGGTAAGTGATCACCGCCGTCCATAGACACTAGCAACACCAGGGGAGTCGCAAGTGCGTTGCCCACCTTTTAATATATGTGGGCCTCCGGCGCTCTTACTGGCCGAACGAAACGCAACAGTGCAACCACTGTTACTTCTCGTCGGTTTTCTGTGAGAGGGTGGTACTACCCCGGGCGAGCCGACCCATTCATACTGAAACCAGTAATAGTTTCAGCGTAGCTCTACCACCTACAGTCAATTCGACGCGATTACAAAATACATCCACAGTTAATTCAGACGGAACACCAATCCTTATTCAAAAACAACACTGTTGTCACGAGGATGGAGTCACTTGCATTAGCTTGTTAAACGAAAAAAAATACCACTATTGTCATGTCATTGTCATTTGCATTAGCTTGTTAAACGAAAAAAATACGCTTGGTTATACATTTTGTATGTGACAGTACACAAGTACACACAAGTACTAGAGTCTCATTAATTCAAAGGCACGCCTCAATCCCTATGTAGAGTCCTAATAATAACTGTTGGTTTTGAGCTCAGTAAACATTCAAAATATCAAGTGCTAATAGAAGATTACTTTTTATGTTAATATCGCTGGTAAGGTTATAATAATAAAAGCTGTGATGGTCGCAATAATTGGTGGAAGATTAACCCATTCGATATGCGACGTTTATAAGATGGAGGCTCGGTATTTGTCGGGTGGTAGGAGATGACAGTAATCTCCGACTGAATTGCAACTACCAAACGTATAGTGTAATATCAACGATAGTGGTATTTTAAGCGTGTCGCGTTCCAAAAACAACCAGTGCATATTTATATTATGCTCCCTAAAAACTTCTTTATGGCGGAGAAACGGGAGAAGGATATAAAAAATATATATATTAAAATAACACATGCTGCCAGACGAACCAAATGCGTTTTCTCAACAACATACTTTTTTGTTTTTTTTTTTTATGTCAAATATTTTTTTCTCTTAAATATAAACAAATAGCTTTTGCCCGCTGCTATTAATTTATATTTGACATATCTATCACTCGGAAATAGTACATTTTTCTAGATGAAATATATCCTATGTTCCATTTCGTATCGCTGACAACAGGTATGATTTTTAAGATATTTAAGACTATTATGGATTGAATAGTTGTGGCATGAAAATGTAACAAGCAAACTCAAATACACGCTTATAATATTTGTTAGAATACCACAGGCTGACGGTGAATGAAATCATCGTTAGAAGAATTTGAACACCATGAGAAAAGTTCGTATAATACCAGAATGAAACGAGGGAAAAATGTCGACAGACTTTGTTAATCGTTTGAAGACTCGCTTGAAAGTCCAAGTTTTCTTTGAAGACGTTGCTAAACAACGAAATATTTATGAACTTACTGATACTTATATTTGAGGTAGTTTAGCATACCTTCGTCCGCGTTAATTACCTATTAATATCATGTTCCTTGTAACTCACTCAAGTACTCATTTTACAAAATGATATTGCGGCACATTTTATACCATTCATCCGCACGAAGCGCTTTATTTACATCTTCATTTATTATGCGAGCCGCGAACGAATGGAACGCGCTCCCTGCGTCTGCTTTTCCCAAAACATATAAATATTACGGTCTTCAAAAGAAGAGCGAACGCGCTACATCCTAGGTCTCGTCCGCACTTTATATCAGGTGTGACTGAGGTCAGGCTTCGCCCAGCACAATGTAAAAAAAAACATTAAAAGACGATCAATTGATTCTAGCTGATTATGACATTATAAGTAACTGGTTCTTGTCACCGATAGGGGGAGTCACACTGTTTCCAATTTTTTTTTTTTATTGATAATGCTAAAACTTATCATTAGCTACTAAACAAAAAGAAGGTTGATGAACAAAGGTGGAAAAGGTACGTAACTGTTTTGTCTTCGTCTATTTATTTCTATATAAATACGCTTTATTTCGTTCTAAAAGATTCAATATTGCCGTTAATGACTTTGTTATATGAAAAAATCCAGGATTCAAATCGTAAGCTCATTTCATCCTGTGTAATAAAGACCATGATTCTTTTACGTCAGAGATGGACAGAAGCACCTAATGTAATATCGTTCCGTGCATTTATCCATGATTTATAGATATGAAAACGCTGCGTTTGGCGTCGTTTCAACACTTTGTGATTCAAATTCTGACCCTCATAAATGCAGATGACATTTTCAATATCTATTTAGTAAGGGTCAGGTTTCATTAATTTTTTTCCATGAGCGAAGCGGTTAGTTTCTTTACAGTTTACTGTAGAAAGGGTAGTAAATGCCGAATTGATGGAAGATAAACTATGTCGGGTTATGATATAATCAAAATCTGTATGTTTATCACCATATAGATTGCCTGCAGGATTATTCCATATATGTGTCTACGTTCGTCCAATTACCACTCCTGCCACTGTGTACTGGCAGTTAACTTCGCTCCCAAAAACTCGCCACATCCATTCTCCGCAATGTCTCAAGCCTAATTCCAACCTTCAGGAAAGAATATCTCAAGCTCGATGAACATTGACTATGTCTGTCTGTGTGAGGTTTTTTTTATTTTTGCTTATATTATCAGAAGAAATATATATTTATATAAAGTATCTATCTATATCTATAACGAAACTACGTTAACAACAACAACTCAAATTAAGGTTTGGCTACTTTGGTACCTGTACAGTAGTTGCCGTTCCAGCTGATGACATCGAGAGCTATGAAGCTATCGATGCTCTTCAATAGCGTTATCAATGTGAAAAGAAATACCATTGCATTGTTTCGGATAGATTAGTACATACTTCATTTTACCAATCGAATGAACTAATGATTACACTTCATACTATAAAGTAGCAGCTAAACTCGCTCTACTTTAACTGACTCGCACTCTCTTAAGTCTCAATTTTAACACAGTTGTTTTCCAGTCCATATGCAAGCTCATACTTCCTTGAAGTCGAGGTAGAATCTTAAGAAGATACCGTCGAAACAAATTGTTCCAGCTTTGTATCTATGTCTAACGATTTATGTGCTTAAGAGTTAAAATAACTAAATAAAGTTTAGTTTCTCTATCCGAATTGCAAGCTATAATTTATTTGATTGGTGAAACTCGTTCGTTTGTTAATATATCAAGAGACGTTCAGTTCGGCGGCCATTTGGTAAGCAAAACGAAACTGGCCTCCAAACAACTAGGTGTCCTTAATAGGGCAAGACAGTATTTCACACCAGACAACGGTTTGTTACTTTATAAGGCGCTAATCCGCCCACACATGAAATACTGTTCTCACCTTTGGGCTGGAGCGCCTCAATATCAGCTGCTTCCTTTTGACCGCATCCAGCGTAGAGCGGTTCGAATCGTCGGCGTCGAAGTGATATCTGATCGGCTCGACTCATTGGCATTGCGTCGGGACATCGCGTCTCTTTACGTCCTTTATCGCAACTACCATGGTGAGTGTTCCGAAGAGTTGTTTGGACTGATATCTGCCGCTACATTCCACTATCGCACAACCCGCCTGAAACTGAAATTTCATTCACACCATCTCGATGAGTGGAGGTCTTCTACGGTGAGGTTCTCAAGATCATTTCTGCCTCGAACATCGACCTTGTGGAATCGACTACCAGCGGCGGTGTTCCCAAACATTACGAGTTACAAACCTTTAAGAAACGAGCGTACACTTATTTAAAAGGTCGTCAACGCACTTGCGACTCTTCTGGTGTTGCTAGTGTCTATGGACGGCGGTGATCACTTACCATCAGGTGACTCACCTGTTCGTTTGCCCCCTATAATATAAAAAAACAATAGTCACTTTTGTTATTTTAGCTACATATGCTTGTAAGTGGATTTTTTTTATTTCTTATAGTGAACTGGTAATATATCCGCCGCTGCGCTCGTCTTAGTACAATGGACACATCCTATAATCGAAGCTCGTATCCCGTTATCACCAAGCGATATCCCTTACCGCAGGTAGCAACGTAATACCTTTTGCATTAGTTTCCTAAGCCATACGGAACTTTACTATCATTTAAATCTCTATAAAGATGTTGACTTAGGACTTTGGTCGGTAGCACATACGTTAAAGTTTCCTTAATCGATAAAGTTTGCCGTAACTTGTTGTCCTTTAGCTATTGTTGTATCATGACTCGCTATTAGAAATAGAACTTACTGTGTGTACTTCTATATTATACTCTGATGTAGAGCAATGTCAAGGTTAGCTTAGCCTCCTATACTGTTTACAACTGTCGAAATACTTAATAAGTATTTCTTTTGATCTTTATTATGCAAATGTTGGTCGTTGCATCACGGTATACCCGTGCATCAAAAGTTTAAGCTGCATAATTAGCGTTTTAAATTCTTAGGTATTATAACACGCAACGTCTCATTGTCTATGGCTTTCAGTCCGTATCTAAGATTCTAATCCGAAACCTATTGTACCAACTGACATGATTACTTTTTTACGTCACAAGTTAATTCCCTTGCCAAGTTTTAGAATATTTTTAATTTTAATAGATTGTTGCTTTCGCACCGTTGCTTGGTGGCCTGGCTACTCTGGGTAAAATAGCGTTGCGATGGTTGTTGTTGAGTACTCAATTGGGCTGTAGCAAATACAATGCACCACTCACCTTGGACTGCTCCAGCACCTGTTGTGATCCACCGATAGTGAATTAGGTTGCCACTTTGAGAAAATAACGCGATGAGAATCGATTTTGCGTTCTAACGGATTTAGACACACACAAGATGTTGTCGCTCCAATGCTTTATGAGTACGTCACGCATGACAGCTGACGTCAGCTGTGTTTCGCTACCGCATTAAGCATTGAACATTGTGGTAATGAAACATAAATAGTATATGCAATAAGCTGTGTAACTAAAACTAACTTGTTTCAATGATTTATCCAAAACCATTAAATATTACCAAGTTACCAAATGGAATTATTTATAGAACAGAAGTTACTGAAAGGATTGTATCTCTAACTTCTATATTTACATTACTGTGTTCGCTTTTACGTGATGAAGCAAAATAAAAATAACGTATCCATTTTGGTCCAGTTTTTATTATACGTCTTCATAATATATTTCATGCACAATGCAATACATACTTAAATACTATATTATAAAAGAAAGTAGCTTTTTCTATCTCTCTGTGGGTTCCCTTCAAATTCATCTAAAATACGCAGCAGATTTTTATATCGTTTTCATTCTATTTTGGAGAAGCTCTTCCAAAAGGCGTATATGTATAACACATTTACTTTATATTTATATAAAGTAGAAAAAAGCCAATGTATACTAATGAAGTTGTAAAAAAAAAAATTGTGTGTTCGGAATGCTAATAGCTAAACTTAATAAGATACATCAAGATAATGTACATCTTAAAAATGCATATAGAAAAACCTATGGTAAACATTTTTATTAACTCTTGCATATTATTTAGGAAATAGATTTATTTACGAAGCTGTTTTGTTAAATACCGATAACAAATTGAACGCTTTAGTTACTTTAAGCGTTTGATGTAGATGAAAATTGCCCTTTACAGTATATATCATTTGAATTAATATCTCAGAAGATATTAAAGATTTCAAATTACGCGTGACAAATATAAAGTCGTTTGTGTCATGATTCTTATTTTGCTTCTATGACTTATATGAATTGAAAATTTTAAAGCGTTAAAAATGAATTAAATCTATTAAACACATATTATATTATATCTATTTCAAATCTGGCAAGATTCGTTTCTATATAAATAAACCACGTAATGTGTTTTAAAACCATTCGTAGAATAAAATTTTCGTAGCGAATAGTGCCTCAAGCACAGGTCGGTGGCAAATTGTCGCTGAGATTTTCTATTAAAAACAAACATACTTGAAAACAGCACTTTCTCGTTAACTTAAGATTGGATGAAACTTTGCCGAAAGCCCTTTTGTCTACATAGCCTCGTAAGCTCCCCACTTGCTCGGCGTAAACATTACCCTTGCTAATGTCACCGTGTTGCCGGAGATGAGAATTTGGCCTTCGTTTTCGCTCAAACAACGTGTGATATTATTTCGCTGGCTACATATATATCGTTAGTGTCTCTATGTCATATCTAGTTATATTCTTGTGATTACTTACAGTAAGCGTTTGCTTGGTACAGTTTCCGCATAGTCGTTTTGGTTTGAGGTCAACTCTGCATAATATTGATGTTCTCTTTTAAATCTTTTTGGCCGGTCTGAATATAGGCGAAGTTCAGGCTTGTTCATACTGTAGTTCAAAATTTAATATAAAATAAAGTTAAATCTAAACTTGGCTTGTCTCGATATTACACATATGATATAATATCTATTTACACCTAAAAATATGTATTCTGCACATCTGTACTCAGAGCGGTCAAAAGTTTTAGCGAGGATTGTAACGGGTGTAGTTTTCTAAGTATTAGGGAATGCGAAGGTACTTCTTTTTTAATTTATTGCCTTTGCATATGGATAAATGGATCGATAGACAGATTACATACCAGAAACAAGTTCTTCACAAAGTGGAGAATTTAATCGATATAAGTTTAATCGGGTCTCAATTACTCCGTCAATTTTTAATTAGGCCTATATCCATTTAGTTTGTGAGCGAGAAAGACACTATAGTTTTTATTGAAGTTACACTTCTTTTGACGCTGTAGCGACAATATTGCCTACGTGGTTTTCGGAGAAGGTTCGTCGGTGCGCCTTACACGGCCAGAAGTATTGTTAGTCTGACCGGCCACGGGGACGCGCTCGCCCGCTCAATAATATATATGTATGTTTAAATTGCAATTGTAAGAAGGTATCTAGTAATGTTGATGGAATTATAAATATTTAAGTAAATTAAAAACTTTCTCTTTACTGAGATATATATATGTGCTAATAAAAATAAAAGGTTTAAAAAGTATTGATTAATCTAATTTATTGTACAAAGAACAAGGGTATATCATCATTAATGTTACCAGGTAATATAGCGTTCTTTCTAATAAATGTGAATATAAATAGCACCATTGTTAATAGGAATTAGAATAATATAATGGGGTATAAGATGTAATTATGTAGATTTAAATGTATGTAAATGGAACGGAATGATGCGCCTTTCCGGAAGGAGACATTATAATTCGATTTACCGAAAAGGATTTTCCTCTTCCCGGAAGGGTCTTGTCTTCTTTCGTGCTCTCGTAACTGCATGAAAGTAAAAATAGATTTCTTACAACACGACAACTATTGTGGGTAGTACGAAAAAATGGTTCGTGTAGCTTCTATAAATTATTTTCCCTTTTTTAAATAAAAATTTTTATAAGCTTTGTACAGATTTATTGAGCGTAGAAGCGAATGCGGAAGACACTCATTTCGCAGCTTTAAAAAAAAACACGAACCCCAATACGGTCTTCAAAAAAACCGAACTTCAAAGTGTAAAAAGATATTTTATTCTCTACATTTTGATTTAATATTATGAAATATTCAGGGTCCAAATACAAAATTAAAATAATATGTTTTTCTTGAGTCGGTATATTTCCTTATATAAAAACCGATTAAAGAGTATTTAAGATTTTCACTTCTTGGCTGGCATAAAATAAAAATTTGCGCGGATAAAAAATATAGATTGAGTTAAGTGACCTTAAATCTGTACTTTGCGCATTCGTCAGAGAGATCATAATGTTGGGTGGGATATGATTGACTAGAAATGGGTCGAGGACACAAATTACGGAATATTAAAGCGCGTGTACTAAGTGAATGCAGCACGCCTTTACAAAAAATGTCCATATCAAACGAAGGTAGTTGAATTTGTAACAACAACCATATTAGTATAACGTAACGATTGAAGTACGTACGCTTTAGTTTAATACAACGCTGTCTACTTTGATTATCGCACGGCGCCATCTATTAACAACAAAGTGCATTATTACCGACGAAAACGAAGTTGTAATTAAACTGTAATAATTATTGAATATTGTTTTTATTACCTGTATTTTACTGAATTGCGACACCTGTACACGTGATGATAAACCACGGTGCAGACAATTTCTCTCAGGATTTCGCATTTTAAAATTAGCCAGTGGATATCAAGGCTATGAAAGGCTTTCAAACCAGCACAGTAATTAAATGAATGAACACAAGAACAATAAACAATGTAGGGTATTGTAATCATGTCCATCCATTAAAATACAAGTGTGAGTAATGATTTTTCTAGCTATCTTCTAATGATACCTTTTTATTTTTTTAACAATATTTAGTTTCTAAAATTAGATTTTATATTTTATTAGTCTAATACATCTGAGTAAAATTATTAAAATGATTATAAGTATACTTTATCTGAAATTAGAGAAACGACATTTAATGATCCCAAATTAAAGCGAAAAATATTTTGTACAAAAATGTTACTTGCGAAATATATTGTTTTCCGATGACAGCTCATTCGTCTACAGATTATATACTTTATTTTACCACAGTTCACAATGAATAAATCTGTGGTTTTGGCTATGTCAACAACTATTAAAATTTAAGGAAAATTGGTTTATATATTAAATATATATATAAAATGATAGGGGTCTGCGGATGTGCGCGCATGGTCCAAAGTCTACTGGATAGATTTTTATATATTTTTTTTTATCTAATTTCTTTGATACTTGGTCCTTATCTAAAAAAATAATTTTCAGAATATTTCCATCCCTAGTTCTTATATAATACTCTTACTAATTTGCGAATGTGAGTGTGTTTGTTTGTTACACATTCTTATTTTAACTATTTAACATATCATCTTGAATTTTTTTATACAGTTAGGAATACAGTCGGTGAAGAACACAGGGTACTTAACATTCGAAAACCATTTGTACAGTTCTCGAGGAACGGGTTAAATCTATATTAAAGCGAGTGAAACCTCGACTGAAAGGCAGTTTAATGTAAAGATATACGAAAGTACAATTTTTATAAGCAATACGCGTTCAGTGATGTGTTGATGCGTTCTTGCTGTGAAGAAGTGGGGGTAAATGGTATGGTGTGCATGCGCATGACAACAGCGACGAAGTCGTGGGTATCGGTTAATAATAAATGGAATGGACAGAAAAATAAAACGATAAAGTCGACGGATCTTCTTGATGTTTATTCGAACCGATGATAGTGTTAACTTAGTTATGTTAAAAAGATAAACCCGATCGAGTTTCTTGCCGGTTCTTCTCGATGACTGGGATGTATTCCGAACCGGTGGTAGTTTTGACGTTCATAAGCTCCTTCTTAGGGCCTAAATTGATTAAAGTATTTTTGATTTGATTTGAGTTAGTGTTAACTTCATAAACAATTTCTCTGGGTCGAAATTGAATATGATAATTTGCTAACTCATTCGAATTTACGTACGTATAACCATCACATTTACCTCCATTGAGTTTATTTATTGTAAAACTTAAAATATCTTCTTGTGTAAATATTTCGTGTGTTATACACGTTGATAAAAATGGTGATTGACAACGCTTTCGAATTTTCTGTATCAATCGATAATTTTATTCCATTTGAAATACTGCCTCCGAATAATACGTATTTCAATTGAAAGTATTTTTAGAAACCTATGACGCATAAGTACAATTAGACGGAATATGAATAAATTTCATAACCTTACTTTTTTTTGTCCGCTTCACGTAAATTGTTTTTACTTAAAACTATATTACAGCGCCATCTATACACACCACTATACACTATTATTCAGAAAGATTCCCACTAGTTTTTGGCGAGCTTAGTCGGTCATGTAGTGGATTTTATATTTTATGCATAATCTTGTGTCATTTTACTCAATGTTTTGAAATATTGGTGTTATTTTACGTAATATAGTTCGGTTATTGTTCGCGAGTGACATGGATGGGAAATAATATCTCGGAGCATGAATTCTGAGATGCAACAAAAACTCCCTCGATATAAGGGCATCCACATGTTTTTAGAACATTGAAATTATCACAAGACCCTTGTAATATTGTTACCTGCTCGTCAATATAATGGCTACAGAAATCTAGAAGACTGATTGGCAAAAAAATGAATATTTATAATTAAAAACTTGCTAGATAATTATGCTGAAATCAGAATTAATTATATAAATATGTATTTTTATTGTTTTTTTATGCGATATAAAGTTATAAATATTCAATTATTGTTTGGTCACACAAAAATTGGTCAATTTGATATCAATCTTTTGTTTTTAATTGGATACTTGGACCGTGGACTTCCTTACCTTTTTGAGCTTGTAAATAATAATAGTTAATAATGAAGTAGTTATTGGCGGGATGTTAGTCCGTCATGTAGTGTAGCATTTTTTTTCTTGTTTAAACAGACCTTTATTCATATAGTTATGCTCTTTTTTCTTCATGAAAACCACTAGGTGAGTCTGTTTTTGTTAGACTTTTTGATAGATGAGTCGCGAACCAGTCAATTTTGTAAAAGATTTCTAAATCATAAGCAGAAAAAGGAATCATGAAAATCAATAAGAAGAAGTACGAATAAACAAACAAAAATTTTATATATATACCAGTCAGTAAAAAAAATAAAGTAAAAAAATCGAAAATGATTACTATATAGAAAAATGTGTGATTTTATGAAACCTCGATGCAAGTGAAATTTTCGGGAAATTATTCTATTAACTGTATTAAAATCACGTTTTTCAATCTCCATAATAGAAGTACTGAATACATAATATATACAATAACTCTGATGATAGACTTATTTTAAAACCCGAGCACAGTGTTTATTTTAATCATTGAATGATTTTGAATTGACTCAAGGGCATAGGCATATTGATCAAGGCTGCTCTGCCGACCGCCTATCACTTTATCCCTACTCCGCGGCCGGCTGCAATGCGACATGTGATAGATGGACGAAAAAATTTGAGGCGATGTAAAAAAAATACCTCTATGTAAGTGTTTGAATATGGAAAATATTTACACAATATAAATTGTACTGCAACTGAACTGTTTATTACTATAAATAATAATAGACACATGCGGAGCTGCGGGCAGATCTAGTATTAGAGACAATGCCCTGTCTTATTCACAATAGCGCGACCCGACACAAATAACTAAGAATAGAAATGTGAAATGTTGGAAGGATGATAACCTTATGTTGTAAGCGTTGTTTGAGAAGGGATTTTCCGAAATTCAACCTTTAAGCACGTGGAAGGGATTGACACAATTACTATGGAATAGAATATTTTCAAGCCAGATTTATTTCAAAGTAGCTGATATCCACGACTTCATGTGCTTTGCTTATTATTTTAACAACATGTATGGAGTTATGTACGGAACAGAAGCATAAAAAAAAAAATGAAAGCGGAGATATACTTTGCTTACAAAATCTCCTTAGACTTCTACTCTACGACTTAGACTCCTTAGTTCTTAAAACATTAATGTTATATTAAATGGAGTTATTATGATATGTTTTATTAATAACGGCAAATGTACAGGAAGTTATACTTCAAAAAATTATAAAAATGTCTCCAGTGGTTTCTGAGTTATCCGCGCAAAAGGATATACACCCATAATTTTATTATATATGTAGATTATTATTGCATTTATACAGTGAAGATATGCATTTTCTACGATTCTCATAATTTTGCACCTAACCATTTCTGTGTATGGGAGTATTTTCGGGTCAGATTTGTCACAGTGAGGTGTGGGGATGTCGGCGATGCTTCGTTCACGTAAACTATGTGCATTTACCATATCATTTAATATACCTATTCGACTAAAACAAAATAAAAAAATAAAACGGACAAGTCTATACGAGCAAATTCGGATATCAAGCTAATAATAATAATTTTTTTAATTTTTTTTTTGGCAACCAATCTTTTAGATTATTAATGCTTTTGTCGAGTAATAAGTATAATACTACAAGTGTTTTGAGATAATTCCAATGTCCTGACAAAATGGGTGGCTCCCTTGTTAGAAATTGCCAGTGAGGTTTTGTGGCATTTCAGAATTAATGCCCAATGGTATTGTTTTACATTCACTTGTGCACAATAACCGAACTATGTTACGTAAAAAACCACCAATATTATATAATACACGAGTCAAATAACACAAGATTAGGAATGAAATATAAAAGCCATTACATGACAGACTAAAATCCCGCCAAAAACTCCCATTATTATACTTATAAATTGATTAGCGTGAAAGCCTAGTAACACGTCAGACGCGTAAACTTTGCTCCCTATTCGGGGTGTGCATGTTATAGGATATCGATATAGAGAACAAGGAAATATCGATTTGTGATGTATTCGTCGTCTCAATTCGCTGTAATCGATATTTATGGGTTGTTAATAAGTCAAATATTGGTGGCAAAGTAATAAACGAAAGATTAAGAAAGATAAATTTATTTAAAATAAGGAGAACCAGGCGTAGTCAAAGCCTGTGCTTTAGATTTTCCGTGAAACCGTATGGATAAAATTATAACAAACGTTTATCTACGTTACAATGTGCCGCGTGCCCGTTTTTTTTAATTCTTTTCTATACCACGTTTGATCGCTATTGGGTTTTTTAGATTTTTAAAATATCTTATGATGAGAGCTTCCTTCTGCTTTCTATAATTCCGCACAGATTTACGACTAGTAGTAGGCATATTGCTGCAAACTAATTTTACTTTTTCGTGAATTTAGCACTGCTTCTTAAGCTCTTTAAAATGAGGTCCGAATTAATATCATAGCTAAACGAGTCCTTACACGATACTGATTTATAATTTTACATACCATTCATTCACAACAATCACGTACAGGCACTTACACTAAGTCTATGATATCGTGGGCAAAACAAATGCAGCACCACAGAAACGTATATGCATCATTGTGACCTCAACCGTTATTATTGCATTATTAGTTTTGATGTTACTAGTGGTTGAAATCTGACGGTATTTTGTAATACAAGAAAATTTGAAGAGGTTATCGCTGTACTTAACAAGCGAATAGATGTCTTCACGTCAGAATCACAATTAATAAACCTATGAATAATAATAACGATAAATCTTTTCCTTACCACATACGAGTATACCGACACCGAGTGAAAGTCACTCCGGCCATTGTAAAAAAAAATATTAATTCAGCTGGCATCGATGTAACGACCATAGGTAGATGGAAGGTTTGGTGGAATATTAGTTTGTCCAGCAGTGGGTTTTATTTTTTATTCGTAATCTTGCATAATTGGAATTATACTTCTTTTGGCGCTTTAGGGTAAAATGATGAGAGAAAATTTTTACGATGCGCGCTCATCCCGTCATGAAAACCCAACACCCTGAAGTTAGCTATAGTCAACATTTTATCCAAAAAAAGGATGTATGTATTAAATACCTTTTTTCTATTGTTAGTGCCGTTTTTTCTACAAACGTAGAATAAGGCGAAAGATAAAATTGTTGAAAACATTTTTATCTTATTACATCAAAAAAGTATAACTTTTAACGCGTGTACATAAGTACATACTATCTTTTTTATTCTATATTATATAAAGTTGATGGCATTTACGTAATATAACTTGGCTATTACATATAGATGAGGTGTATGGGAATTAATAACACGTGGAATTAATTTCAGTTTTTTTTTTACTTTATTTATATTTTGTAAGTTTTAGCATTTGGCAACCTAGAAGATACTGGTTCTTAAGTGCAGCTGCTCGGACACACCAGGAGATGCTTGGCGACAGATTTTCGACGTGCGGGTAGTACCTAGCCAGCCAGACTTAGAAAAAACCCTTCCATCATGCAATGGTTTCAACACAATGTTTTCCTTCACCGAAAGCTCCAACTCAGTTGCAAGAATTCGAATCTAAACCCATCGTCGTGATGTACGACACGCTATCAACTAAGCCATTGTCGCTTTAACTTGATACAAAAACTTCCTTGAAAGTTGTAACGAGAAGGCCACCATCTTATTGGAATCCTGAAATCATTGTCGCTTTCTAATAATTATTTACTTGATAATTGCAATAATTATCTTCTAAAAAGAAGATTGATTGCCAAAGTAGGAAAAAATTAAGAAGATGCCAAGATTATATTGTTACGTTTGAAGGCAAGAACCTTAAATAATAAAGCATAATAGTAATCGTTCAAATTAATGAGAAATTGTAAAACTTTCACACAGTTTCGGTATATCGATACAATCGTTAAAAATATCGATTATGTTCTGTCGATAATGTCGGTTATCGATATATCGTCCCATGCCTACTCCGTATTTACTGTACACGTCACGACCATATGTAAATGTCAAGTCTGGGAATATAATATTTTGCATCACGAGAAAGGTTGAGGTCGTGTAGATTGTAATATAATTAAATTTACTTGGCGTGTAAATATTATAAGTGCTGTGTTGGAGTAATGGGTTTTACTTGCTTTAGAGTTGTTGTCAGATATTGTAGTTTTCGTAATACAGATATAATATCAAGTGAAATACGTATTTCTGTTCAACCGAATCGCATCAGGGGAAATAATTGTCTGATATATTTTTTGTAATCTTTGTGTCTTCCTTTCAATTATAAACGTTGATAGATAAAGATATGGATAGATAGATATATTTTCTTAATTGCGTCAACGATTTGAACATGTCTGTTGCCAGTGAGGTCGAATTAACCCGATTCAGCGTCACAGACCCGAACGTGACGTTTGACTTTCGTTCACTGTTCAAACACTTTAAAAAAAATAGCTTATCATTAATTCAGACAAAAGATGTGATTTGTCGGAAATATCTGAAAAGAATTCTAGAATGATCCAGATATGTTCTCAGTTTGTGCAGTGTAATATTACAGGTTGTAAAATTATCATAATACGGTTGATTGGCAACCCTACCACAATACAAATATAGTTTAACACTTTGACACGTGATAAATCGTCCAACGCTTTCATTTATAGCTTTGTCATCAAGGCTTTATTGAAATATTTCAATACTTAATGGCTGGAAATTATTTTCATGAAAACCGTGTCGCCGCTACGAGGCATCTTTACAAAGATATTCAGCTAACCTTTCAAAATATTACTTGTTCTTTTTCTCTACGTGTATTGAATATTCTATAGCTCGCCTACGCGCATAACAAAAAAGTACATTAATGCCTACATACTGCCTAGGGTTGTATATATGTACGTACAATCTAATCCGCAGGGGATAGGTTACATAATTATGCCGCGAATAGGAGACTCGTATTTGTTTTTTCCAACTGACTACGCTATTGGCCTGCTAGGCTTCTACAGCCTCGCCGGACTACCAAGGGGAGCACTATTGGCGATATTGGCAACCAGCTCAAGGGCGCACGGTGCGCCTCGACTCGGACTGTTGCCTAGCATCGTGATCTAACTAAGCTTACTATTCATATATATATAGGAATTCGTGAGATACACACGTGTACCAAGCATGTGTACTTCACGAACTCAAACATGTATTTCGGATCTGAAAACCTTTTTTTTTATTAACATCCATCTTGGACACGCCACCTTCTCGGGGGAAAGAGTGGGTAGTATGAGACTCTTACTCACTAAAGCCCCTGGTGTACCGGCCGCCACTTTCGTTGAGGCGACATGGAATCGTGCAGTGCTATCGGATCTGACAACTAAGTTAAACTAAATTAAATTGGATCTGACAACTAAGTTAAACTAAATTAACTCAGTTCTGTAAATCTCAAAAAAAACGTACACGTATGTGTGTGAACGTACGTGGGGGTGATCTGTTTTGTATTATTAGACCAGTGATTAAAAGTTTCAGCATCACTGTATCGCGCTGGCAACGTGCTCGAGGGCTCCGTTCCGGGTGATCGAACCTAGGCACGATTTGGGAAACCTGTGAATAACGGAATAGTATCTTGTACTAAAATATATGGCATGCGTTCCAAGGTTAATCTAGATAAGCTTTATAACATTATAAGCATTAACATGACTGCTTTATTACATGGATTCTACGCTCTTAGGTAAATATACTAGCAGATTAAGCATCCCTTTAATATGTTTCTATGAAATTAAGGTCTTTAAATTTTAATGTATAAATACTCTCTTCGGTAAGCACAATATTATATTTGGTCAATATTATATTAGAAATTCGTTTTACTTTAAATTAACCTAATTTACACAATTTTTTTTTTTTTTTTAAATATTTTATGATATTTGCCGAAATAATCTCTCTCCCCCACGCAAAATTTGGTGATATTCAACTTGATCCCTCCTCTCCTGATCCCCTCACTTAATTTATGTAGGCCACCTAATAAAAATAAAGCTTACAATGTTTTTTTCTACCTTATAATTTAATTAATCATATAACTTTAAAAGACAACTTGTAACTCGGCTTAGTGGTTTTCAGGCTATACGCACACTAACTGACTAACAGGCAAATAGACAAAGAGACGTTATGTCAAGTATATGAACAAGCCATACTTTATTACACATCTGTACTGAGTGTAAAACGTATCGTTGTTATAAGACTGTAAAAATGATGTCACGAATACACATAAGATATCCCTTCTTTATAATGCGATATAAGTATATGAGGTTTTGTGTGTCTCACGTATCAGGTGCGTCGGCGTACTGGTGGTACTCGGGACGCGAGACGTGTGATCGCTACCAGAGCTAATTCGCCTGTCATTTAATGTCTCTCACATGATATAAATCTTTCGTTGTTATTGTCTAGGTAATACATGAATAATATTGTATTGCGTTTGCAATTTTTTAAAGCAAAGAATGTTTAAAGATAAAAAGATAACTTAATTAGTTTTTGTTTGTGGTTTCATTTGCGTTACTATACATTTGGTATTTCCCTCGAGAACAGTCTATTTATTTTTGGATTAAAGTACCATATGTTATTTTTTATACCCCTGAATATGTGTATGGAAAATTACATGATAGTCGGTTGAGTAGTTAAGTTGTGAAAGCGTAACAAACAAAGAAACTAATTTTATTTGTTCAATTTTTCAGGCGGACGTAACGCCATCTGTCATTGACCACCAACATAAATAATTTCGTTCTGTCTGAAACACGAATGACGGTTAAATTATTTGGATATCGTTCATACAAAAATACTAAAATCGCTATTAAACAAAAATTGGAGGGTGGATTGGGAGGGTGAAAATTTGGAGTTATAGTTAATTTTTTTTTATTTCCGATTTAGAAGAAAAATCTGGATAAGGACACTCTAACCACCTAGCGGTATGGAATATAATTTAACAACCTATTCTCATACCTACCGTATATAAAGAAAAAAATCATGGAAATCGGTAAAAATGTTTCGGGGGAGTGCGACCACGAACATCGTGACGTCAGATTTATACATATGTAAAGATTATCCATCAATCTATAAAATAACTATAGTACATATCGTTTTTTTGTGCGTACCCAGTGCGTACCCAAATATTTACGTCACAGAAAACGCCCTTTGATTACCCACGGGTATAACAGAATACTTTCCTTTTTATGTTAAATATATTTTTGCCTTATACACATTACATATCACATCCATCACATCTATTACGCATCTATCTTACACAACAATTCAGACAGGAGTTGTACTCTTTTCTGCCTATTCGAGTTTATTATTAAAACTGGATTATGTAAATACAAACATAAAACATCTAGGCCTGTAGGTAAATAAGGGGGGTTTTTCTAAAGAACCATACTTACAATACACGTTGAATGTCATTTATAACATATCCTTCGTAGTCACATAAACTGTGGTAGGAAATGAATAAAGCTCGTCTCGATATTGTTTCCTATCCCAAAGCAGCAGTGCGTGCGCGGCTGTATTCTAAGCACGGCGTTGACCTTTCGCTCTAGCGCAAGAGGCAGAGATCGTGGGACTGTATGCGAACCACCGCCTGCTATTACACGAGTAGTGCAGCTGTAACGTTATCCAAACCTTTAAGTTCGAAACCTTAAGACAGGACACAGCATTGATGAGTAGCATTTTGAAGTGATGATGGCTCAGCTGGTAGTGTGTTCGGACATAGCGCCAAAGGGCGAAGGTTCGAATCCAAGCAACTGAGTCGAAGCTTTCGGTGAAGAAACACATCGTGATGAAATCATAGCATGGTGATAGGGCTTTTTCTAAGTTCGTCTGGTTATCTACCTACTACCCTCATGTTGAAAACCTGTCGCCAAGCACCTGTTGGTATGTTTCGGAAGCTGCACTCGAGAGCCAGTCTCCCTCTAGGTTAAGCGTGACAACCATTTTAGACCACATCAGCATTTAACATGAGATGAGATTGTGGTCAAACGCTAACCTATAAAGTATATTTTTTTTAATAAAATCAGTATTGTTAAGTACAACAAAAATATATAAGACTGATATTTCTACACATTGTTCGTGAATAGAGGTACTTGAATTTCAACTACACAATCAAACATTGATCGACACACTCTACTACTGAGCCTATTTCTTAACCAGTCACCGATATTTCATTGTTTCTTGGAATTCTGTTTTATAAACCATTTATGTTTCTAAATATTTCTAATCAAGCATACATATACAGAACTGGTATAGTTCTAAACACAATAGTCAAAAGTTAGAAGGCTTTTGAAACAATAGCTTATTCAAGTTAAGCCAAATATACTGTTAGTAAATTCAACATTATCGTAACATAAAATTATTTGACTTTACACTCCGAAACTAAGTCTCGTCTAAGCCCGCAACCCACAATACTAGTCGGAGGCAATATATTGGTGACGAACTACTTTTGGATTGAACTCGACGAGTTGCTAATGTTGGTGAATTGAGTTAGTACTAGACCTTCTCAGTTCCTAGACATTGGCAGGGCCCTTGTACCAAAAAGTACAAACATTTCAAAAGCAAATCAGTAAAAAACCATACGACGTGCAAAGCGATTAATTTATACCGCGTAGAGCTCATACCCTTCGCAAGTTATCAGGTAGATGAAATCGGGTAAGTGTAAATGGGGCATCTGCAAGGAGGGTTTACACTCCGAAACTAAGTCTCGTCTAAGTCCGCAACCCACAATACTAGTTTGAGGCAATCTATTGGTGACGAACTACTTTGGATTGAACTCGACGAGTTGCTAATGTTGGTGAATTGAGTTAGTACTAGACTTTTCCAGTCCGTAGAGATTGGCAGGTGCCTTGTACCAAAAAGTACAAACATTTCAAAAGCAAATCAGTAAAAAACCATACGACGTGCAAAGCGAGTAATTTATACCGCGTAGAGCTCATACCCTTCGCAAGTTATCAGGTAGATGAAATCGGGTAAGTGTAAATTGGGCTCCCGCATGGAGGGTTCCCTTCCAGTATGCAACATATTTAGCCATGTATAAAGTACTAAAAAATATATTTTATAAAGTTCGTTGTTCATGGTTCGAACCTAATTCGCACTAGTTGGATATTTATTACAAATTTTGTGTTGTTATGGAGCTTCTATTATAGTTATACCAAGTTTGAAATATATTGTTAATTATCGCACATTTCATAAATAACTGTTATTTTTCATGTTGTGTTGTTAATGACCTGTTATATATTAATTAGGATTCTTTCGCATAGGACGAGCGTTATAAATTTAAAGATTCATCTTAGGCAAAACTTCAGAAGTTTATTCAAGTTTTTTTAAAATTCTGTAATCAGTCTAGAATAGTGTGCACTGATTGTTGAATTTTTATTTATTGAATAATTTTGTTTTATATATCATATTATTACAAATCGTTGTTTTCGTTCTACTTATCACGCCGCCTATTATTTTACGTTGTCTCGTTAAAATTATATACACGATTTTATAGGACGTTAGAATTAATTATAGTAACATTTATCGCGCGTTTAAAATTAGCATTTCGCATTTAGCTTAATAAGTAGAAATAGCAATAAATATTTTTTAGTATGGAAATCATTTGTCATGGTAAAACAAACAATTAGTGTGAATACTTTATTTTTGTATGTTATTGTGAAATGAAAATACTTGTAAACAATAATTTGCAGAAATTATATATCCGCTATATAATAGGGAGATGAGCTATTTTTTTAGCGACAGTTCTTGTGTGTTATAGTAGGATAGACTTTGTGGCGTAGTTGTGGTAAACTCCAATATTGGGCCAAAAGGTCGCTTGATCGATTCCCGCATATGACTGATTTCTTGCGTTATGAGTATAATTGTCGATTGTGTGCTTACGTTTAAATATTTCTATATGTATGATATATCAGCACATTAGATAACATAATGCAAACAATGTTTACTTTGAAAACAAATGGCTGCAACATTTTGTTCTCGTATATATTATTATAAGTTACTATTTATATTTATGTAGGAGCTTAGGAGCAAACTACTTAGAAAAAAGAGATTATGTGTGCGGCCTCGAGAGAGTAACAAATCGTTCATAGAAGTACTTGGTAGGTACATGAGCTGTATATTATTGTAATCACTGGATGTGATAATATTCTTAAAATATGGCGGGTTTATAACACCTGTGAAAATTGAAATAACAGTGTTAAAATAAATTAATTTCACTGCTCGTTATAAGATAACACGTTATCTGTGATTTCTACCAGCTACCTATTACTTTAAAATAGGGTCATCGTTACAAAAATAAGACGGACAATGTATCTTTAAGACTATGATTCATTTTCTGTGTACAAAATCCTAAAAATTGTTTTACAGGGTTGTCACAGTGGAACCTTGTATAAGGTTTCCACTTTGAAGACGTATTATCCCAAAATATGTAGCACTTTAATATTTTCTTGAAATGTGCTATAGCCGCTTCATAATTCAATGAACATAATTTAACTTCACTTCCTCTTTACTTGTTTTTCTAAATATGATTTCTCTTGAACTTTCTTCAGCGAGTGGATCGTAAATATTTACCTTCAGTTAAGAGGGAATATTTTATGAAATAAGTGTTTTTGTTCACAACAAAATAAAGTTAACGATATTCAAGAAAATTACATATATTAAATTATCATATTCTTACGGAACTCGATAAAGTTGTTTTCTCAAAAGCTTTATTATAAAAAAAACCTATTTTGAAAACATTGTCTATGAAGTAGTATTTTTTTTTAGATTTAAATAGAAATTTGTCAATGCCTGTAAATAACGCTCTCGATACAGTCACTAAAAAACGCCTGTAGAACAATATGTATTTGTAAAGTCACACGATAGAAGTGAAACTTTTGCAATTCAGAGAAATATTTTAATAAAAAAAAAATACTACATTAAAAAGCATTCTAGAATTGACAGGACTCGACGTTGCTTGACTTCGGTGATCGGACGAGAAATGATGTTTTCAACACTCTACTCGACACAGTGTTTACTCCCTCCATTTTCCGTCGTCACACAAAAAGGTTGCCGAGCAAAATTTTAAAGCCCGCCCATAAGAAGTGTAACTTTAAAAAATAAATAGAAAAAGGACAAATCAACAAGGACTAAACAACAAACAAAGGATTGTCGTGTTTTGACGTTCATAAGTACATTATTAAGATCTAAATCCAATAAAGTATTACTGAGTCTAAGTTTTAATACCAATGACTTGATCAAGTGCTAATCTCACTTGAGAACCATTTGTGTTATGTATTTTTTATATTTATTTATTTAGGGGCTTTTATGACTTTATCAGAGCCCCATAGTACCATTAACTTAATTTACTAAAATATAACTAACTAGCGGCCCGCTAGCTTCGCATGGGTATAAAATATATAGCCTATGTCATTCACTGAAAAAATGATTAAAATCGATCCAGTAGTTTTGATTTATTCCTTACCGCCCATGGCCCGCACGCGTTAAATTTGGAGTAACCTCAAAAATAACAGAATTTCTCCACTATTTAATTTATGTTATTATACATATAAACCTTCCTCTTCAATCACTCTATCTATTAAAAAAAACTGCATCAAAATCCGTTGCGTAGTTTTAAAGATTTAAGCATACATAGGGATATAGGGACAGAGAAAGCTACTTTGTTTTATACTATGAGGTGATACAAATGATAAAAGATACAACGAACGGAAATGTCACTAATGACGTCTTAATAATTTAAAATTATTAGTCCTTCCGTACGTTCGGTTTAGACAGTACCCCATGAAACATTCCGATATCTTGCATATTTATATTGAGAGTCAACATCAGTAACTGCCTATCCACTTGGAACCGAATACATTCCGTTAACACATGACGTATATCCTCTATTACCCCACAGACCTCACAATTTAAAAACGTGTTTTTGTTCGTTCACTTGGAATTCCATAGTGCGGCCCCGATTTGCATTTGAACGCCTTTTCTATAATTGTTGTTTTTGGTCTTTAATAACACCTATATAGGTCGAGGTAGAAATCATTTATTCTTAAGATCATCTAGGCAATGTTCGAACTTAACGAATGTACCGAAGTATCCAGTGAAGCAAAATATCGTGTTGAACCCTTAGTATGTTCGTGGGTCTTTTTGTAATTCTCGCTTAGCTAGCTACCAATCTCTTATATTGAACCATTTCTGCAATGTTCTACCACTATAATTTTTTTTTTTTTTTTTTATGTTAAAACGGGCAAACGAACAGGTGGGTCACCTGATGGTAAGTGATCACCGCCGTCCACAGACACTAGCAACACCAGGGGAGCCGCAAGTGCGTTGCCGGCCTTTTAAATATGTGGGCCTCCGGCGCTCTCACTGACCGAACGAAACGCAACAGTGCAAGCACTGTTACTTCACGTCGGTTTTCTGTGAGAGGGTGGTACTACCCCGGGCGAGCCGACCCATTCATGCTAAAACCAGTAATAGCTTCAGCGTAGCTCTACCACCTAAAACTATATGTTGTACTTTACGACAATTTCAATGATATATTTTTATTTTTTCTTTCTTTAAATGTCGGAGGGCCAACGTAGGCTTAGTAATACAGATCCTTTTACAAGAAACGGAATCAATCATCAACATCATGTAATTGAAGATACCTTAGACTAAATGCCATCAATCAGATTTTATACTCGTCAGTGTCACACTCTTTAACGCATTGCAATCCCAGCATCATATGGCGTATATTCAGGAAATTAGCAGGGTTGTAGGAATTCTTATCTGACTGGTTGCGACCATCACAAACTTGGTGAGAAAGCGGTCATAGTACTAGGAGAAAAAAAAACGAAATGTATTTTATTTTAAAACAGATTTAAAAAGTGACATGTCCTTTTTATCGCTATACTTTTTTCGGAAGTCCACCACCATATTTTCTTATGTAACTGCTTGGATCAGCATACAATAAATTTAGTTTTAAGGGCCAATTTTATGCGTTACTAAATTTTATGTCCCAAAGTCATAAATAAGAAGTACAGAATCCTTTTAGTTGTTTTATAGGTGAATTTATGTCGGGACAAAAAGGTCTACGACTCATAATGGAGATTGTGAGTTGAATATACATTGTATATTATAGAGGTATATACAATATATTATTGTTAAAATAATATCCGTGATGAATTAAAGTTGGATGGCATCGTTAGACGACGTAGATTTAAAAGTCAGTAAGTCGGAATTTTCGTTGAAGGGAAATACTTTGGTACAGTATTTTCCTCTAATAGATAATTTGCGAACAAAAACATTTATATATGTGTTCCGGTAGATGTGTTTGAGAGCCTGGTACCTATATACTTGCTATACTGCTATCTTAGACCATATCGTCGTTTAACGCAAGGTAAGAGTGTGGCAAAATTCTAAAACAAAAAAATACAAATGTACTCATAAAAGATATTATAAAGTTTAAATTTAATTCTTAACAATGTGTGTAATTAGTACGATTTGAGGACATAGGTTGAGATGTTAGGGAATCTCAATGCAATGTATCTTGAATAACGTTAGCTCTCCGTCCGATGGCTGTTACCCTGAAAGGTGCTTTTTCCTCTCGGTACTCCGCTAACTAAGAGGGAGGGCATGGGATGGAGCAAGAATGGTCTTAGTGTGAACTTGCCCTGACACCTGGTAGATGGGAGGAATTTGTTCCTTCTTTCCCCATTTCGAGGTACACGTAATTTCAGTATTTGTTGGCTGGGACCGAGAGCCTTAGTTTCAACGCCTAAGACGCCAGGAACAAATCTTATATGAAAATACCCCGATGCTGTCATTGATGAGCTTGAAGAATAAAATTGAGAAAAATTGAGAAAAAAATAACTAAATATGATTTGAGCCTTACAAACAGCTAAGTAGGAGTAGTAACGCTATCTAGTATTACCTACGCTGCAACGTCTAACTCTCACCCCTTTCCGGTCGTACACATTTTTGGTCGCGGCGTCCTACCCGCTAATGTGTTACGCCTACATAACATTCACCCTTTTCGTTTCGCACTCCCACGCTTTTGTCACTATTATTGTCCAGGGGATATTATCGCTGTTATAGGAGTAAATTCCGATTATAGTCACTGCGTTCTACATCGAATAAAAAGTAACGCGAGTTACCATATACCAGAATTTTACTTCGACTTTGTGGTGGTGATAAAAACTGCGTGCCACTGGAGACGCTGCGGGTATCCGTACGGAGTTCACGAATGGTGAACGGGGTGTTCAGTGCTAAATGATATCAAGCTCCGTGCATGTAATTCCAGTTTTCCACCTTCATAACTTCGCTCGACATTGCGGCAACATACCTCTGGTATTGGCGTACTTGCGTCTCCACAGAGCTAAAAAATTTAAAGTTATATTAATGATCTGTTTGCATTTATAATGGACACCTATATCACAACATTTTCAAATCAGTATTCAATATAAAAGTAAACTACAGACTAATTAATATAGATTAAATAACTGACACCTTTGGTAGTGCAACTGGATTATCTTTTCCTAATTCAAATTATCCTATCGAATTGAACTATATAACTAAATTATCCTTTTTTCGACGTCGTTGTTAATTAATACAAGTAAATTCACCCAGAAACCCTCAAGATACGTTAAAGATACATAAGCCAACGGACAAAAAAGTAATTTAACATTTAATAATTACTTTAACTAATTAATGCGAAAGCAGGTTTTACTAATAAACGCTGATTTGAATAAGGATTTAATGGGGAGAGAGTATTTTCTTTTACAAACAAAGTTATTTTCGCCGCCCAAATGAATATTATTTAACGAAGGATAGGCTAGTTAAACACATTAAATGCTTGGGGTGTTTACACAGAACGGACTAAAAGCAGTAAATATCTTTCTTTTGTTAAATAACATTGTTAGTTTTGTTTCTTATTATTTAATATCTATAAATCTTAGCAGTACAAACTACAATCTATGTTTATTTTCCTCTAAATATTAACTGAGGACTCTATCAACAAAACCGGTGAAGTTAAGGTTACCATATTCTACTGAAACTGCATCGCAACGCAAAAAGAGAAATATATCGATAAATTCATTTATTGACAAAGGACTTTGAGAAGCGCTCTAGTACAGCTGTAGATAAATGGGCGAAAGTAACACAGTTCAGTGCCTTTTTACCCTCTGTTTGTCAACCGATTTTAAGTTCTGTATTTTTTGGCCCTTGTTTTTCGAACTTGTTTAGTTTAGCCGAGGTGACCGATACAAGATATATGTTTGAGCTCGTGAGATACAAGACATACTGGTATACGAGTACATGAGTGCCTCGCAAGTTCGTATATGTATAATTAGCTTAGTAAGATTCGCGTTTTTGCATCGAAGACATCAGTCTGAAATGAGGTTCAGCCACTGTGTTGCCAAGCGCCTGAGGGCTATAAGCGCTCGCTCCATTGGTTCGGTGTATTAGAACAATAATTTTAGGCAGTTGGAAACAAAAACAACCGATTTTCTTATTTATCTGTTGTTTAATAGCTATTGTTACGCACCTCTATCTTCGTCGGCGATAATCGGGTACGATCGGAGGCGCTCGGCTAGTTTGGCGCCGGGCAGGTGGTGGGTGACACCACTGCTGGCTCGACCGCAGCAGTGAAAAGACGTCTGATATTATGATACTATTGAATAATTTTGTTATATAAAAGTGATTGAAAATCAAAAGTGTTCTTATATTTTACACTATTGACGAGCTTTAGTGTTGATAAAAAAATTGGATACGGATACCCGTTTTCCTTATTACTGATTAGTCGAATCTTTTATTTATAATTTTATTCATCATATTTTACCATCCATACGCTTACCATTCTATAACATTTGTACATTTTTTTTTTACCAAAAAATACTTTAGTAATAACAACATTTAAGTAATTAATGAATTGAATTTGGACCACTGGATGACCACTGATATTTATAAAACTCTCTACAATTCATGTTGTCGTTTATCTGTCATTTGTAATAACTTCTGTTTTTCGAACTGTCTATACGCTGTTGACCTGATGGGCCTTCACAACTTCACCGGATTAATGAGACGAGCGCTTATGGCGCTCGGCCGTTTGGCAACAGTTCAAGGGTAACAAATTGGCCGAACCCCGGCTTGGGCTGTTGCCTTGAAAGCAATAACGCGAATCTTACTAAAGTACACTAGCTAGGCTAATCATCAAACATATATTAATTAGTAAAACATACATACATACTCGTATGTACCAGCATCAAACTTAAACATGTATTTTGTAAACTCGGCTGAACTAGACTAACCAAGTTCGAAAAGCAAGGGGAAAGAAGAAACCCTGCCACCATGTGTACCTACGTATTTTGTAATATCATCTATACAGTTTCCGCTAGTAAAAGATGTCTTTCGGTCAGTAGTAGACACTGGCTGGTTCAGAGAAAAACCACCAAATAAAATAGAAATCCACAAATAAACTGTACAAAATAAGTATTGAACTGATTCTAGAAGTTTGAACTAATTGATACTGGAATATTTATGCCTATTTATTATTAACATCCACGTCTCTTTGCCTGTCAATTTGTTAGTCTGTTTAGAACTCGAAAACCAATGGACTGATTTGCACGATTCTTTATTTTAATTATAGGCGTATTCACTGGTCAGACTTTAGTATATGTTTTGTTATAGTAGGTAACATGTGGGATAAACTTTGAGATTAAAGTTAAGTCAAAATATATTCAGCAATCGCTTTGACATGACAAAATAAATTTAAGACTTTAAAAAAGGCGTATCCAAAATATTGATCTTAATTGTATTAAATCATTAAGAAATTATTATACAAGATAGTCCCAACCACGTAAACCGATTTGCCAGCTGGGCTTTCAATACATTTTTATTAAAAAAATACAACAAGAAACCAATGTCACGCGGTGTTCTCAGGCCGTTGACAATCTAAGAACTGACCGCGCCCGACGTTGTTGCTTAACTTCGGTGGTTGAACGAGAACCGGTATTTTCAATACTCTACCCGACACAGTGTTTATTTCCACCACTATTCGTCACACAAAAAGGTTGCGGGTCAGAATTTCAATGCCCTCCCACATGAAGTTGCACTTCAAGAAATTATCGTTTATTTAATATTTTCATACACACGATACAAAGGCGAAAGTGGCATAAGTCGTAAAACCTTGACTGGGTTATGTTTTCTCGAGCGAGTGTGGGACGTAAATTTTCAATGACCCCATAAGGAGACCGTAACGCATATTTACTGCGCTTCTATTAGATTGAGAGATTGGACAATGTATGCGGTCGGATCGTAAGCGGCAAAAAATATGGTTATAACTCTTAGTTTTTATTGTCCGTCGATATACGAGGTGTTTGGATACCCTTACACATATGTATAACTAGCGATCGCCTGCTTTTAGACGGTAGATGTTTTCCAAAATTGCTTGGAACTTTAATTATGTCAGTAAATTTATATATTGTATAAATTTCCATCGAAGTAGCTATTTTATAATAAAGTAACAAACATTCGTACGTCCTCACAAACTTTCTCCTTTATAGTATTAACTAGCTTTTGTCCACGGCTTCGCACGTGGTAATATAGATTTGATTTATCTCTCGGGCACAGTATATTTCTTTTTAAATGAAAGGTATCCGATGTCCTTTTTGTATCCGTGTCAAGGTGTATTTTCAAAATATCACGAAGATTGGTAAAAACACACAAGTCATAAACAAAAAAAAACCCTCTGAATATATAATGTAAGTAAGAATAGGATTAGAAGATGATAAGAATATTTTACTTAACTTCCCTTAGACTACGGTTGTATTAAAAATGGAGTCGACGTACAATAATATTATGGCTCTTATAAAGAGCATATATTATTGCCATACGTGTACCTGGAAGTTTCTAGATCATTCGGCAAGTAAGCATGCGCACAATTTTTTTCCACGTTTCGTTTACGGAAATTCTCAGGTTGAGATTAATCAATAAGGCGACAAATAGTTTGAATACGCTAATTATAAGTGGTACGACGCAATCAAACTAATAGGACTTTTTAAATTTTTCAAGTAATATTTTTTTAAATAGTTAGATAATTAGATTACAGTTCGCTTATATACAATTCAGATGGAATTGGAAGGCATATGAAACAAAAACTGGACCAATTTATATATGATCTGGAAAGAATATTATACATAGTAAGCCTTTAAGGATTATAGAAGTGTGAATTTGTACGTACAGTGCTGGTACTACACTATGTATGATATATGTCTAATGCTAGTCCCATACCTGCGCGACGAAGCTACGTTCACTTGTGCCGCTAAAAAGTAACCCTAAAACTAATTCCGATAAAGGCGTAGAGTAACGTTTACACACCATTGTCATTTCTATAGTAACTCGAAATTGGCGTCTCCAAGTTCCTTCGATGTGTGGAGAAATCGCGGCTCCAGTTAACGTGCTGCGTGTATCGTCACGCAATCCGATAGTTCGTAACGCATAACGATAATATCTTCCCACATCGGCATTTAGTCTGACTATAGACAAAACTTCGTGCCGATCATAAAACCACAAGTCGGTGCCCTGCTGAGGGACCAAAACCTGCAGGAGCAGTTTCTGCCCACCCGACGAAAGGATGCGAGCACAACACCGAGGAGGGTTAGTCATTACAAATTTGGCACAATGCAACCCGACGAGGTGGGGTTCTATGAAGTTTCTCCCGCGAGAAAAAAAAACAGATGGCAGAATTTTTGCCAGCTTACATAACACTTATCACTACGTTCTAGTCAATTTAAGCAGTATCCTTATAAATTATAAACTATGTATTATTCTAATATTGTAAAGTTTCCTCAGAGATAGTGCGTGCATCACTAACTTATATATATATGAGTAGCTTAGCTAGTTAACTGAGAAATAATCGCGTTGTCGCATCCAAGGCAACAGCCCAAGCCGAGATTGGACCACTTTGGCACACTTGAGCTTGTTGCCATGTGCTAATTAGTAGAGATAGTTTGAAAAAAAAACAACTGCTGTTCAGTAGTTTTTGCATGAAAGAGTAGCAAATTTCTATCCATTCTTAGAAACTTTCATATTTATAATATTATAATGTGATACGTTACGATATACTATTAATGTTTATTATTAATTATTTAAGTTATTTAAATAATTATTAATTTAACATTTAAAAAGACAATTTCAAAGTTTTTGCTTTTGAAATTTGGCACTTAATTGCATAAAGCGATTCAATAAAAATCGATACAACGAAAGCACATCACTATCCGCTCTTCATGTTCATCTCGACAACGTGTTTAAGCCGAGGACATGTCACCACAAGTATGCCTTTGTCTCGTATAACGCACAATTTCCCAGCGCATAATCGTTTGACAGCGTTCTGTGTAAACTTCTCGTGATATACAGCCACTTCCTAGTGAAGTAATTTTAGTTATTCAACATTTTAACCGCCTCTAGTTGCCTCTACTTGCTTTTGGTAATTATATTTTTAACTAGCTTTGCCCCGCAACTGCGTTCGAGTGGAATTTATCAAATCATTTTAGTTCTGTGTAAACGTGCGCGTAGGGCGCGCGTAGTAATGGACACTGCTTCTTTAATTTATTATATTTGCGCGGAACCCTATTGTTTTAAATTAAAGTAGCCTAAATTCATCCTTATAAAATTTGTTGTCTGTCGGTGAATTTCCAGTCAAAATTGTTTTAACTGTTTCGGAGATTACGCGGAATAATTAGATAGATAAAATTATAAAAATCGGTTTTCTGTTATAATTGTCGTATACACCTTCATATCAATTTAGTAAGAAGCTGTGATTTTGACAATACAAATAGACACTTCAATTTTATTTGTATAGATTTGTCATGCACACTGTGCCCTTGTGTTTGCAAAATCCTCCAAAGTAAAAACTTTAACTTTTCAGGAAAATTATGACACTGGCTTATGAACTGATATCAGAATGTTCTAGAGGTTATCTGTTTAAATGCGATTATCTCTGTAACTACTAGTCACATTTGATCAATTATTTATGCATTATATAGTTTATTTAGGCAAGAGTATAATCGTCTGTGACATCAGTATTTTAAAAAACGGAGCAATTAACATAGGAAATGGCGGTCAGGAAAAATTATGCGAGAAAGAAGTAAAGATGGCGCAAACGGACCGTGCGGTGCGGCGTGAAGGCTGCCTGCTAAGAAAAGGGCATCGCTGAAAAGGACCGAACTGTGAATGTCCTATGTCTGCACGGCTCAGTCGCAGTTTCGGCGTCTTGTTCAATAGTCGTGCTTTCACGGAATTAGTTTAAAGCATAGCTAACTGCGTTACCATCCATGTTGAATTTGCAAATTACGCGCGTACGACAAAACCATAAGGTACATGTACTAACATATAAAGTTGATGAAATATTTGATTTATATGAAAATCCCATATTAAGGTAATTTGACTATCTACTAAATATATTAGCGTTATTTTATTATATACTAGAGATTTGCCGTGACTACGGACAGTCACAATATAGAGTGTATAAGTGTCCAAGTTATTTTGAAATGTATATGCAGTCTGATAATATTTGTCATTTTGATATTGATGAAGAAGCTCCTATAATTCGTCATACAAGTTATTGTGTTTTTTTATTTTATTTTATATTTTTGCATAATTACATCTGGAATGAACAAGATGTCGCGTAAGAGTTGTCTATTGGATTAAATGTTATATTTCTAATTGTTTGTATGCTATGCCTGTCTTTGCCTTTTCATTTTTGTAATGTAAAACCTTATGTCACCGCTATGTGTGTGATTTTTCAAATCAAATCGTATTGGTCAGTTTAAACCTCCAGACGTCAATTCAGTGAAGCTCTCTAGTAGAATAATTTGTGGCTGCAAAATTAATATCGAGTCAATTTTCAAATAATAATAATGGCTTGTCGAATCGAGAGCACACTTAATATAATTGTAGAGGAAGAACTTCAAACTGCAGAGAGACCAACGAACTTTAACATAGCACAGACAAGAGATTCAGTTATTTTGTTTATTAATACAACACAAAAAGCTTACAGAGACGATTTTGGAAACGAACTATAATAGAAATGTGAAATTAATATAAAAATGTATACGAGATATGTATTGAAACATACTTTACTTTTGAAGTTAAAAATATGAGGAGATTTGGTTACAGATAAAGCGAGTCTATTGTCGTCGTGAGACTGACCCGGCCGCAGTGGACGACATAGAGATTGCAAGCACTATTCCGTGTCGCCCCATTATGGCGGTATACGGTACGTCATCGTGGGGCTTTATTCGGCAAAGGTCCAACACTACCCACTCTCTCCCCCTGGAGGGTCGTGTGTCCGTGCAGGATTTCCGCACGTAAAGAAAGCGCAAGTTCATAAACAAATATAATATTGAAATGACTGTGAGAAACACTAAATATTGAGACCCTAAAATTCCTTATTACGTGGAACGACCAATTATATCATCGACATTGTGCTCTGAAATCACACGTCAACAGCTTTCCAGTGACGCAAACTTTTTATAACGGACGTGTTAATCGGATTTTGTTGCGTAAACTCACGAAGGAACGGTTGCGATCGATAATTTTAAATCCGTTTTCCATTATTATCAATCACGGTCTATTTTTGATGAATGTTCCACGTAACGTTTATTAGCTGTCCGTATAAGCTCAGTGCGAGGCATCATCAATCTTAATAAATCCGCTTGAAATAAATTTATATTCGAGAAAGCATGCCCGACTTTCATAAATTTATTAATAAGTAAGGTTCATAATTTTTTGTTTTGTCCTAAGTTTTTATAAATCAAACACTTTGGACTGGACGGCGTTTGGGAATTGCGTCTATACTCAGACACAGCTTCAGGTAATATAAGATCGACTGTTTTGACCGTTATCTGTCATCTAGTAGATAATTTGTGTAATGTATAAAACTGTGAAATGTTAATTCACACATTATCGGGTGAGTGCCTTAAGCGCTCCCCTTAGTAGTCCGGTGAAACTGTAGCGGCCTTGCCAGGTCAACGATGTAGTCAGTTCGTAAAATAATAATAATAATAATTCACACATAGATCTGTTTTATCACTGTTAATACTACCGGCGTCTATGTACATTTGGACTACACGCATCCGCGTAAGCATCCGCACCCGTCTGAACTGTGAAACAGGCCTTATATTCATAAATGAATTAAAATCATTTCATTATTACTGAAGTGAAATTTCTTATAGGAGGGCTTTAGATATTCTGATCTGCAACATTTTTGTGTGGCGAAAAGTTTTAGACACTGTGTCGGTTAGAGGTTGAAAACACTTGTTCTCGTGTTCTCGTTCGATCACCGAAGTTACGCAACAACAGGAGCGGTCAGGCGGTCAGCACTTGGATGGGTAACTGGCTCGGAGCACCGCGCGACGCTGGCTTTTTTTTTGCACTTGTTATAAAGTTCAGTTTCAATTCCTTCGTATGCTCATAAGTACACACACACACACCCACACACTTTTTCTTGTTAATTTAAACTTCCTTTCGACTGGTTCTGGATACATACAATCGGACACCGTGAAGGTCGACGGATATAGGAGTAGAGGAAGACTGAAAAATGTATGAAAGGATTGTGTAAAAAATTATGTCTTTGCATATAAACAATGATAAATCTGTGTGTGAACTTTAATGTGTATGTGATTATTTATAAGTTTTCACTTCTGTCGTGTGATCATAAAGATACATACATTTTATTAAAGTTTGTCTCCTTGATAAACTTCAATACAGTTTGTCGGCTGAATGTAGATACAGCAGATCAGACTACTGGACCTCAGTAAGACGAGACTGCGGGTGATGAACGCAGGTTAATCCGAAAGGCTTCTAGTGAATGCACAGGCTTATGATGTGATTCGTACGCCTTCCACGTATACCTCACATGGATTCTTCCAAGGTAATTTCTGTTAAGACTCACCTACAGAAAGAGATTCCTTGTGAGAGGCATCTGCCGTGTCGAGTATCAATGCCTTTCGGCATTACTCAATGAGTTGTTTGGAGAAATAATTAAATGCAAGATTTTCCTACAAAAAAAGGCCAAGTTGGAAAGCATCGGCTACTACTTGCGTTTGAACCTTATTCAGGGTTTAATTGGAAAACAAACTAATGCCCACGATGCAAAGGGCAGAGTTCTCACCAACGTCACAAACGAGTAGATCGCTCGAGTGGAATTTTAAATTAGATTTGTTTGAGAAATAGCGAGACTCGGAATAATTATACACCCTTCCCTGATACATGAAAACCAATTTACTTACCCTTTAAACAAGCATAAATCCGAGAGTTAATTGCCACGGTGCCTCTGTAATAGATGACTTATAAAATGTCCGAACCTTTAAACATGAATTTGTTTTTCTAAATGTTTTATTTATCGATTCTCTTGTGTTCTATTTTAAAATTCTGCACTGTTGTATAGAACGAATCGATATTTCAGAATTATTATAAGTCATATGAATTATCATACTTAATAAGGTAAGTCCTTCCTGAATGGTTTTCTTCCTAATTTTCCTTTAAGATAAGAAGGCAAAAGAAGAAAGTAAAGACTCCTTTTTAAATTTATCACTCTTAATCTCTTTTCGGCTTCAAGCAGTATTAGTAGTCTGTAGCTAATACGCAGAGTTCGGTGTATAATAAATGATTACTGAAGACTACACAGATGATAATAACGGCTAAATAACAATTATGCATTACGTTGGTTAGTTGCTTCACAACAATCGTGTGTGTAAACTGTTATCAATTATTCTGCTGGTAGAGTTACTTTGCTGTTTCATATCGTACTAACTGATACCCGTGACTTCGTCTGCGTTGTTTCTTAGCTTGAGAATATATTTTATGTTGAGAAGAACACATAAAGAAAAATGAAAGCAAAAGAATATTTTCTTAAAAGCACTTTATATTAACTGAAGATCTTGTGGTTTTTTTTTTAACAAAGACCAAGAGTTGTTTTTACGTGATGCGTACAAACCGCAGATATCTATAATTTTGTTTATATAGATTATAACATGTAACAATTATACGATAATGATATGAACATTCGTTGTTCGTATACTTTGACTGTAAGCAACGTAGAGTTGTTTGTCTTTAAACATGCTTGCTTGTTCGCACGTTTGGATAACATCGGTCGATAATTATTATTTCCAATAATAATAACGAATAGCCTATAGCAGAGCATATTAACGCCGTGAAGAAAATGCCCACATCTAACTAAAAGACAAACCTGAGGAGATTTGAAAAATGTGTACGTAGTTTGCAGCTTTATCGAAGTACTAGAAATTCATTTTTATATCAAGTAGTGTAATTCAAGAATGGAAGTGTTACGGACAGCGAGCCATGCGCGGGACAATTAGTTTTATGTGCTAGTTTTACGAAATATCGGACATAATTTATTACGGTTAAGGTTTTTGTTATTACGGAGTACGTAGAAAGTCAAAATGTGTTAGTTATAAGTTTTTGTGAGTAAGAACTCTGAACATATTGATTGATTGTAAGAACAATACACCACGTAATTTATTAGGGATAAGTTTTGTCACACAGGATGTTATATATACAGGACACAGAATGGTGTCATAAATAGAAAATGGACAATGGATTCATTGGGTCCATTCACTAAAAATATTCCTACGAGCCCTCCCTACGGGGTGTCATCGCGCGTCGGGCTGAGAAAAAATACGGAAGGAGGCCACACACGCGGACTGCGCTCGCTAGCGGATCAGCTGCGAGGCATTTAAATAAGGAATACGAACGGGAAGGGGGACAGAGACTGTATAGCGTCTGATCAGAACGGACAGAGACCGAATAGCGTCTGATCAGTAAAGACACGCGAAATTGTGATAAATAGTTCGAAAGGTTCAAGATTAGAGATACGCGGCGATAACAAACCACAATAATACCTACGGCAAACGACTCTACGAGCGACGAGTCAACGAGCCACATCAACATTTGTACAATACAACTTGTACTGTATAAATAGAACGAGAAATAATTTAATGTTACGGATAGAGCTGATTTACAACCACCTCACATATATTCGTAACAGGAAGCTTAGAGGCAAATCAAAAATACTATTACGTACGTTATCTCTTCCTGATTCCGAGTTTACATAAACATCAATATCGCAAAACAGCGGATGCACCACGTTTTTGGAATGCAGTATAGATTTCTTCGATAATTTGTTACACATACTAGCACCACCTTTACTGAAGATTATGTTATAACGTATTGTATATTACTTTATATTGGTAGCCACACTCTTCGAACTAGAATAGAACTCAAGAGAAATATCAACCTATAAGCCTATCATGATAAAAGGCGATAGATAAATGGATACTGTGACGCGTCTAATGCGACCCTGATCACGGAGTACGTCCCTGTACTGCGCGTGCGTCTCCCTCTCGACTCGTACGATATATCACGCCACAGAGCCAGCCGTTCAAATTGTCGCCACGTTGAGTTCACGTCGCCTTTCTATGCCCCGCGCTTTATATGTTCGCCTAACGTATTGTATATGTAACTTGTAAATATGTTATATTGTACTGTTTACATAATTTATGTATAACAGTTGGAACTATTAAAAAGGTCATAAAACCGTTAAAATATATTTTATTACGAATTTATCCACGTTGATACTTTGTCGCTAAGCACCTATAGGTGGGTTAGGTGGGTTCCCGTAGCGTCACTTGAGAGTCGGTCTTACTCTACGCTTAGTATGTTTATCATCTTAGACCGCATTGCTATTTCCCAGCGGCAGCGTTTCTGGACCAATACAACCCACAGACCTTCAAGAAACGAGCTTACTCCTTCCTCAAAGGCCGGCTACACATTTGTGATGCCTCTCGTGTCGCAGGTGTCTATGGGCGGCGGTGATTACTTATCAGCTAACCGGTCTGTTCGTTTGCCTCCAATCACAAAAAAAAATAACATTAACATTGGATAAGATTGTAACTAAACGAATATGACAGATTTCTGCGAGCCCTATTACTAGTTTCAGCATGAATGGATCGGCTCGCCCGGGGTAGTACCACTCTCTCACAGAAAGCCGACGTGAAGTAACAGTGCTTGCACTGTTGCGTTTCGTTCGGCCAGTGAGAGCGCCGGAGGCCCACATATATTAAAAGGCCGACAACGCAATTGCGACTCCCCTGGTGTTGCTAGTGTCTATGGACGGCGGTGATCACTTACCATCAGGTGACCCACCTGTTCGTTTGCCCCCTATAATATAAAAAAAAAATACTGTAAAGATAGGGCATATTCGCAGTTTGATTACGAAAAACATTATAATATAGATTATAAGTCATTATACAAAAGTAATTTGAAGTTTAAAGTTAACAATGAATAACGTGTTTCCGTTGAAATTTAATAACCGAAACTGCTGCACTCCGCACCGAGCGCAGTGTGCTAGACCAGTGATTCCCAAAGTAGTCTATATCGACCCCTAGGGGTCTATGGCAACCGGCAAGGGGTCTACGTCAGCGAAAAAAGAATTTGGGGGTCCATGAAATGAAAATGGGGGTCCACGATAGTGGATCTCAACACATACACTGATAGTACCTATTTACTTACATCATACTATCTTATAATATCAAAACATATACATTATTTATAAAAGTATCTATGAAGTAAAAAATTTATTATATATGTTTATAAAATTGTGTAAGTTGTAGGATGTTGGTATTCGGTTTGTGGTCGCAATACATTTTGAACTTGTAATAACCTGAGAGTCGCAGTCTCAGAGTTTCGCTACCTTGCACTGACTTGTTCAATTCGTCACTCTATAAATACGAATGTGGGACAAATACGTTTATTCGTTTCCTGAATCTTGAAAAGGAAAGTGCTAAGAAAATATTTTAAAAAATATAAACAGATAGTATTTAAGTTTTTAACACTAACTTCACTACAGTTAGAAATTTACAGGAAATCAATATGAGGTAAGTAGGGGGTCTACCCAACACGGAAAAACATGGCAAGGGGTCTATGACACAAAAAAGTTTGGGGAACTCTGTGCTAGACGAATGAACATAGAGAGTGTAGAGCATTGATAAATATGATTTAAACTGCATCGCTTTAGTTTTAATTAATTCTACCTGTGAAATTAAATTGTGTTGAACGAAACTGCGCTTAAAGAGAAATTAGGTTTTGTTAAATATGGAAATTTAAAAAAAAATAGTATAATTGTTAGATATATAGGGTATATGAGATCATAAATCTCGTTAGGAAAACCTGAAAAAGTCTGGAATAGAGTAGGAATTAATGCTGTAATAGATGATAATCGTGATGACTTGGACATTTGAAAAGTTTATGCATATATGGTAATCATCATGCAACATGATGCTAGAACACTAATAAAATAAGATGGTTTACCTTTTTTTTGAAAAGTAGTGTTTACTTATATACACGCGTTAGAAGTTATACTTCTTTGGCGTAACAAGATAAAAGTCTTTTCAAAAATTTTATCTTTCACCTTATTCTACGTTTGTAGAAAAAACGATACTAATAATAGCAAAAAGGTATTTAATACATACATACTTTTTTTGAATAAAATGTTGACTATAGCTAACTTCAGGGTGTCGGTTTTTCGTGACGGTGTGCGCGCGCATCGTAAAAATTTACTCTCGTCATTTTCCTCTAACGCGCCAAAAGAAGTATAACTTCAAAATTCATGAACGATTTTCTTACTTCGAATAAGAAATAACTATGACAATTTTCAATTCGCTGCGAAATCTTCATGTGTTCGCTTCGCTAATACCTGTCCGAATTACTTTTGTTTTGGCATCTATTTCTTTATTCCTAGGTAATTCTCTTACTTACCATAAATTAAGTATGAATATTTTGTAGAAATCTTAAGGGACCGTTCATAAAATATGTCGTGCAAAATTTTACCTCTTTACAACTTAACGTTTTCTGCGGCATCTCTTCCCTGACAATATTTTGTCATGAATATACATTGCGTCTAGTAAATGATATATGGCAATTAAAAATAAAGAAAATTCGAAAAAAAACACAAGTAAAACAAGTTATTAAGCCAATTGTAGTGATATTTACAAATATGAAAAAAATGTCTTCCTATCATAATAGAAAATTATATTTAAAAAAATCAAGAGAAACATTTGTAAAGTTGTTTGACGAGCTACGAATGTCACGTTACCTTCGACCCTCCGTTATCAGATCTTGTCACAATGAGTGATATCTCCTCTCCGCACAAGTGGAAACGTATTTTTTGCACGGCTCATAAATAAGGAAGACGTCAAAAGAGTAATGGCTGGAAGTACTAAAGGTTATTACAGTAGGGAAATAAAAGCATTTATTAGATATCAGAATGCATTTAATCACTACATAGTATAAAACAAAGTCGTTTTCTCTGTCCCTCTATATCCCTATGTATGCTTAAATCTTTAAAACTACGCAACGGATTTTGATGCGGGTTTTTTTAATAGATAGAGTGATTGAAGAGGAAGGTTTATATGTATAATAACATAAATTAAATAGCGGAGAAATACTGTTATTTTAGAGGTTACTCCAAATTTAACGAGTGCGGGCCACGGGCAGTAATGAATAAATCAAAACTACTGGATCGATTTTAATCATTTTTTCAGTGAATGACATAGGCTATATATTTTATACCCGTGCGAAGCCGGAGCGGGCCGCTAGTTGTCTATAAGACACAAAAGTAGTAAATGAATATTTCATCCTTGTCGCTTACCTCAGTAGAAACTTGCCTTGATTTAAGATCGATTGTTACAGCAATACCGTCTTTAGAACAGCTTTACGTGAATACAGCATTAAACAAATAACGCGTAGCGCTCGCTTCACGTATTCATTTTATAGGTAATATATTAGAAATTGAATCTTCAAAGTGTATACAAGAAAAACGTGAGCTGGCGAAATTACCCTTCCCACGACACGCAACGAACGAAGCACCTCGTAAACGTTGCATTCATTGGACGGTGTATGGTAGTCAGCCATTTTCTCTTTACTGTTTGTGAATCTTACTATTTTGTTAGGCTTGCTTTAGCTTCTTGCTCGTCTCATGTACTTGATTATACGATATATACTGGTACACTAAATTTTACGATGAAAATTCGTTTTCAATTTTGAATGTCATGGTTGAAGCGTAGGTTGTGGGAGCTTCGTTGATTCCTGACGTTGAGTTGTTTTACTTTTCGAATGTGATTATCTGTTTGGCCGATGGTTACCAAGAAAATTAAAAGAAATATTATGTGGATTTTGATTGTGCCTTTGCCACTGTCTTAATACTAAGATTTTTTTTTCTATACGTCAAAGCGAATTTAAGTTATACGCAACTGTTTCTAGCTCGTTATCCACGTAGTTATTTCTGTTACTCTGTAAATTTGTATGGAGTAGTTTTATGAAATGAATATAAAAAGATAGACAACAATACACAAAACAGTATTCTCGAAGTATTAGTAAATGGCTGTCCGTTCCGGTTAACGAAAGAAATGAGGCCAAATGTTCTCTTCTCTTTACAGTACATGTAATGAAATAAAATGGCAACTAAATAACAGAATGCTAATCTGTCGATTCTGTCAATATTTATGGAGATTTCCCTTACTGCTTCTGTCTCACTCGCTCATTTTTATGTGGAGATTTTCTTTTCTCTTTTCGGTGCGATTTTGTAAACATTTTCTTTCATACAGACCGTATTTTGACAATTACTTAATGGTAAGTAATCACCGCTGCCCGTAGGCACCTGTGACACGAGAGGCATCACAGATGCGTTGCCGGCTTTTGAGGAAGCAGTAGGCTCGTTTCTTGAAGGTCTGTGGGTTGTATTGGTCTGAAAACGCTGCTGTTGAGAGTTCAATCCAGAGGGCCGACGTACGTGGGAAGAACGCACGCGAGAAGCGCACAGTAGACGACTTCCAACCATCGAGATGACATTGATGGATTTTCATTTTATGGCGAGTCGTTCGGTAATGGAACTCAGCAGCAGGTATCAGTCCGAACAGTTCTTCAGAACACTCTCCGTGGTAGATCTTGTAAAGGACGCAAAGTGACGCAACATCCCTACGAAGCTCTAAAGTGTGGATCCCTAAGGAAAGCACCCGGTCGTCAACGATCCGAGCCGCTCTCCGTTGGAGTCAGTCAAAAGGAAGTAGATAGCATTGGGGCGATCCGGCCCGGAGATGACATTATTAAAATATGTAGATGATATGACATCTGTACTAGTGTCACACTGTATCGCAGATAACAGATGTCATCTGTATGGGTTATAAATGACTTCATACATTGACACCTTGTACGCTTTTGTTTACTCATTTTTGGTGTATGTGCGCCTGTGGGTATTATTACATTATAATAACATTATTAATCGGTGGAGTTTTAGAATTGATGAAGTTATTAAATATAAATAACTAGATATGACTACTATTATTACCACCAACATAAAGCAGTATAACAGGAGACATACTGCGTCCATAAAGGATCATTTATAAAGTCACCCTTCTGTAATATCTTATGTAACTAATAACGCGACGCGTCCATTAATCTTTATTTCTTTGTTCGCGGCGTGACCCAAATTTTTTCAGTCAATTTCAAGGGAACTTTGTCGACGTCCTTTTTGATTACAAATTGGTTACTATATTTTAATATAGTTTTGGGAGGCATGATTTAATTAATTAATTAAATGTATGTAATTTAATTTAGTACTATCAATTGCGGTACCAAGCTTTTATTTATATGCAACTAGCAGGCCGGGCGGACATTGTCCTGCCCTGATAATAAAAATATATACTTATGTGCATGAAATGCTCAAGGTGACTAATATATTCAATTTAATAAGGATTAATAAATACTGTATGTGACTATGTTTTTAAAAGATAGCTGGGTATAGTAAGCTGTCCTTAAAATATATGCCATCGTAGACTTTTTTGTAGATCTATAAAAGAGAAATATCTCACTGTATATTGTTTTGTTACATCTCAAAAGAATTAGGCAGATTTTTCGATGAAAGCTTCCAAGAGGCTTGACTTTTTCCCACACTTCCAACAATTATCGTTACTTTTCAACCAATTTACACAAAATCTTTACAAATTATATACCTAAACCTTCCTCATGTATTACTCTATCTATTGGTAAAGACCGCATTACAATCCGTTCTGTAGTTTTCGAGTTTATTGTGAACATACTGACAGACAAACAGACGCGGCGGACGACTTTGTATTAAAATGTAAAAGCATTTTTGTAAATTTTTACAACGCGTTACTTTTTTAACGGCATATATTTTCCTTATATAATACTTCATCAAAATAAGATTTTATTTTTAGTATTCGTATACATATAAAAAATATTAACGTGTCCGTTATTTATCCTGCATAATATTAGAAACAGCTGCACCGATTTTTGACTTATCATCCAGTGGCAGATAGAATTTTTTTTACAATATCTTTTAAGCTATTGATAATTTCCGTTTTCTCTAGATAAGCAGTATTGATAAAATTTAACACGGACCACATACGATTGGTAAAAGATCAGTAAAAAGCTGCCTATAATAACTTCAGGTAATACAAGTTAGTTTCTATGAAGAAACAAATCTATTTTCAATAGAATGAAGTCGCGTTCAAAAGCTAGCGTTCGTAATAAAAGATTTCAAATATTCTTCATTCAACGGAAAGAGATTTTAAACCGGTCGTGCTGCACGAACCAAGTGAAATTATGTATTCGAATCGCGTGCCCCAAGTCATCGAGAGTCGGTGAAGAGCCAATAAAACTTCCACGACCCACTCACACCAGTTCATCGAAAACCCTTGTTTCGAACATTGAATATTTAAAACTTATCTTAGGTATAGAATTATTTCTGTATTCATAATTTCACCGTCTGTCTCGTTTATCTGGACTTTTTGTTATCTAACTTTTTCAAAACCATATCAATTAAAAAAAACGCCGTTAATAACCGAATTTTGCACACGATTTCGTCTGCCTTAGGGTCTTGTTTATAAATGGCGACGCTATACATCAGTGTTCTTCAACCTTTTCCATGACATGACCCCCGTAGTACGTGATATTACTTCGCGACTTTATGCTGCAATAAAAGAAAGCCCTAGAACATTTTTATTTACCTTTATGATTAGGTATCGGTCAAATACATCATTAAATTCGTAAAATCTGAATGTGAGTCGCAATTACCTTCTTTTTTATACTTGTTTTTAATGTATAAATTAACTTAAATTACATTTTTTTGATTAAAATATCGTTTGGATTTTGTTTTCTTTCTTTATTACTAAGGCTTCACGAACCCCCGCGATCCCTTATAGTCTTCGCGAACTCCCAGAGGATTGCAACCCACACGTTAAAAACGCTGTTCTATATTATCTCCGTGAAACTCTGTCGGTTAGCAAGGAATTTTTATATTTTTAATCAACTGTGTATACGAGTATGATTGATAGTATTTTTCAAGTGTACAGGTTCGTATATATGTCTATTTTAACATACAAGTTGCTATAACATTCATAATTACTGTGAAAGTGCAATAGGTTGTCTATTATGACGTTGATAAATACTAACAAAGCAAAGGTAGTATAAAAATAAGTTCTTACGTACCACGACTTAATTGATTAGCTCGTTTATTAATATGATTAATAAAAAAGTTTGGATGTTTTTTTTTATTGGCAATTAAAACACGTTAATGTAGAATATTTTTAAGGCGTTTAATTTGATTATTTGAACTACTGCATATATTGGAAGTGTGACGCTTCGATTGACATTATTGAATAACGTGACAATATTATTTACATGCAATTCACTTATAACGAATTATTTTCAACAACATTACATTTACCAAATACTGGCAAGAATATATTTTTAGAGGAACGCAAAAAAGGTACAATAACAGAAAATGTTTTCTTATTTCGTACTGGCCAGTATTATGTATTTTGAAAAAAGAAGAGTTTGAATAGAATTGTACTGATTACTTTCATTTGTATTTTTGGGTACCTGTTAATTTCTTTGATAGGTAGTGTATGAAATTGTGCAGGTTTTTCCTTGTTTTTAACAAATTTAACGTTAGGTATAGTTTTGGTTTACAACAATTTGTTGTTACTCGATAAAGGGAACTTTGTTTGATACGTTTGAGTGATAGTGCCGGATTTCAGTGCTGCTGACGTGGGATGCAGGCAGTTTTGATGACGAAAGGAAATACTGGTTATATCACCCACTGTGGGGAAAAAACACGTTTTAAAACAATATTCAATTTTCATCATAAATCTTTAAATTTGTACAAACGGACTGAACCACGTCATGTAAGAAAACATACACCTAAAATAAAACTGTGGCACATAGATTAATAAATATTCGAATAGAATACTCGGTATGGACGTTTACATATGGACAATAAAGTATTTTATTACTCTTATTTCATTGATACCTATAAATGAAATGTGTCTGTTGTTGGTTCGGGGCAATTTCCGAAAAGGCCCGATCGATTTTAACGAGACTTTTACTGTCAGATAGAGGACTTTCAGAGTTTTGAGATTTCCACTTTATATCGTCACGATTTTCTCTAGAAGTTAAGCAGTAATGGTGGAATTTAAAAAAGGTAAGTTAATACCCATAAAAGGGTTAGGTTAGTTTTCTTGTCTGTCTGCCTGTTCGCCATCTATCTGGCTTGCTCTCTCTCTGTGCGTGTGTATATATATGTGTCTGTATATGTGTGTATGATTGATTGCTTGCTTGCTTAATTGTTTGCGTGTCTGCTTGACTATTTATTTGTTACGATTTCACGGCAACTAATTAAACTGAACTGATTATTATGATATTTTAAATACACGTTGTCAGAGATACAGAATGGCCATAGATTATTTTTAATCTAATAACTATGTCCTATTAAGCTGAATGAGGAAAGTCCATATTATTGAACCCTGTAACTGAGCTATTATTGTCAGTGAGCAGTTATCAGGTCTGTTATTAATAAAAGAGGATTCCCTGAACAGAGACAAAAACAGTAAGAGTCTCCTTTTCACGCGTGATACATCTGTTTGTAAATTTAAGAATAGTGCTGCGATATTAATGAATTAAATATTATTATCATAAGTCTATTGAAATAATTGCGTTTTACAAGGCTTTAGTTAACTTGCACTCTTTGCTGGTGCGTTTACGTTAAATCTTGCAAGCCGAATTAGAACCATATTATTTAGACCTACGTCATTGTAATTTTGCATGTTTATTCATTCCTGAACGCAATACACGAAAATAAAAAATAATAATATATACAACAAAATGGCGAATTTCAAAATGGCCGCCAAACGCTTTAGGAAAAAAATCCGATTAAGTGGATCGTGGGTATGTGTGTTAAATCTTGAGAAGAATAATTAAAAATTAAAAAAAAAACCTTTTACAGCATTTGAATGAAAGCATGTATTTGGTAATCTTTTTTAATAATAATATATTTCCGATTAGAGATTTGAAGATGGCGTGGTGTTAGATTCACAACGGTATAATAATATTTACTTGTAAACCTTTTACGATTATTTCAGTATTATTTAATACTACAATGACGTCACTATCGATTAATCTACAATTATCACGGTCGAGTTATACCTGGAAGTCTATTTTAGTGCACCTTTGCGTCACTCGCCCACTCCCATTTAGCTTTTAGGTTGCGATGACCTGAAAATGCAACTATGTCGTACAGTTTGCAATATCCCGGTTCGCTTGTTTTAGATACATTTTATAACAGTGAGGCGAGAGGTCGTGGATTAGGTTCGCGTAAAAATGGACATTTTATATATGTTACAGCAACAGCAAAAGCTCGCGAATTTGGCTGTGTTAAATTAAAATTTAGAATTTAATAACATTAGGCAAAGTATAGTATAGCACCACTTAGTGGCGAGGTATAATAATATGAATTAAAAAAAATCTTCTACGTAAAAAAACAACGCTAAGGTATTTATTAAAAAAAACGTGTTGCTGAAATTCACGTAAAACCAAATTAGATTCTGAATTAAATAAAATCTGCATTCTTTCAAATTACCGTTTTACAGTATCTTAAAATACGGAGACGAACCGGCAAGATATTCAAACTCAATAAAAATCAATGCGAATGAGAGTTTGCTTATCACGCTTTTAGACCTCAGTTACTCAAGCAATCATTATGAAATTTTGCATAAACATTATTAGAAATACAGAAATGGGTACATTTCATACAGAAAAATTGTATTGTTCCCGAAAGATATATCAAATCTACATCAACGCGTGCGAAGTCACAAATAAACGCTACTTTTTAATAAAACTATACAAGTAACACATCGTAGGCGGTTATTGTTATTTTTAACTTATGATTAAGAGAGAATCGTTTTCAGATATCAGTATAGTTCGCATGATAATAATCTTCTATTAACAATAAAATCCAGTTCTAGCTTCTTGACTTGTTCTCCGGCAAATCTGTTAATTATTTTATGGCCTTATCGTAACATATAACCTAACTTATTACCTTAACTAATGTATCCATTGGTGTGTTTCTTACTATTTAATACACGCGACTTCGTCTGAATTGCTTATTATTTTTACAATATATATTATGTATAGAAGAAAAGACATAGAAATTTGGAGCAATAAAATATTCTTTCTTTACAAAATTCCTTTAATTTTTTCTTGTATTTATAAAAATAATAGTTTCTTTAATAACTTAATTTGTAAAAAATGTAAAAAGTGTGTGTGTACTTATACTACGCATAAGCGTTAGAAGTTATACTTCTTTGGCGTAACAAGATAAAAATCTTTTTTTTTAATTTTATCTTTCGCCTTATCCTACGTTTGTAGAAAAAACGACACTAACAATAGAAAAAAAGTTATTTAAAAAGATCTGTATTCCTTCTTATAAAGTTAATATAGAGGAGAAGTGTAGATAGAAATAATTCGTGTATAATATGTCGCGTGCCAAATGCAAAAAGAAATTAAATGCATTTAATATTTTATGTCAAACATCGAAAAACTTTTTGTTGACGTTGGACCTTTTTTCTTATAACATGTCTACAACACGTTTGACAATAAATACAAACATACTTTTTTTGAATAAAATGTTGACTATAGCTAACTTCAGGGTGTCGGTTTTTCGTAACGGTGTGCGCTCGCATCATAAAAATTTACTCTCATAATTTTTCCCTAAAGCGCCAAAAGAAGTATAATTTCAATAATAATTTTAAATAAGGGCCAAAAATGTCCAAGAAATAAAATTAAAAAAAATATATTTAAATCTATCCGGTAGTTTTTGCGTGATGCTCGCACAACGGCAGACCTCTTCATTTATTTATTTATACGTGGAAGATTTATAAAGAACAACAATTTGCAAGCTGCGCTTATTTGAGATATAAACGACCTTTATATAAACATAAGAAAATATATATTTATGATGAAAAAGAAAACGTACATGAGAATGAAGCAGTATTCCGAGGGAGCACGTTCCTAGTTTATTTATATGACGAAAGGCAGTCTGTTGGTAACATCTGACCCTTGTCAATATGAAATGAGAACAATATATGTTTGCGTAACCCCACGGTATAAGCTTCTTGATTGGCCTGCTCGATAGTCAGACGTGCTCAACCTTTTACTATTTTATTTATACCAATCTATAATAATCATTTCATTCGTGTTAACTCCTATTAATGTCCTTAATGAGATAGTTTATTTTTATTATTATAGGACGAATGAATGTTCGTTAGTATTTAATAGTAAAATAGCTTGTATAACGGGAGTTTTTTCGGGATGCTAATCTGTCATGCAAGCGGCTTTTATATTTTACTAGCAGGCCCGGCGGACGTTGTCCTGCCCTGATAATAAAAAATATATACTTATATGCATTAAATGCTTAAGGTAACTAATGTATTTTATTTGATAACGATTAATACTTTATCCGTCTAAATAGCTTTCCAATTACCTAATTATATATGACCATTTTTAGAAGATAGATGGATATAGTAAGCTATCCTAAAAAGATAGGTATATGCCATCGTAAATATTTTTTTAGATCTATAAAAGAGGAATATCTCGGTATGCATTGTTTTGTTATATCTCAAAGGAATTAAGCAGCGTTTTCGACGAAAGCTCACAGGCGGCTTGACTTTTTCCGATTCTTTCAACAATTGTTGTTATATTTCAACCAATTTCCAAAGAACATGATAAATTATATATCTAAACCTTCCTCGTGAATTACTCTATCTATTGGTGAAGATCATATTACCATCCGTTCAGTAGTTTTCGAGCTTATCGCGAACATCCAGACAGACAGACAAATGCAGCGGACAACTTTGTTTTATAATATGTAGTGATTCATAATCATCTCTGTTATTTGACTCTTTATTTTTTATAGTGGTTGTATTTTATGTAATACAGTTCGGTTATTGGATGGATACAAGGGAAGTGAATGGGTAATAAAACCACGGAGCATGTATTCCGCGATGCGACAATACCTTCCTGGAAAGTTTTAACAAGGGGTCCGCCATCTTGTTAGAACAGTGAAATTGTTACAAAACGTTTGTGGCAATAGTAGTAATAATTTAGAAGATTGGTTGTCAAAATAAAATAATGAAAAAAAATAAGAGTGTCGTGGGAACACTCTGATGGAACAAAGTTGATTAAGAAATACAAATAAATGAATTATTAGAGTTTGAGAGCGATTAAATGAAATGCAGAAATAACTAATGAATTGAAAGGATGATAGACATTTTCGTAATTAATATATTTATTCGAGTTGTAAAAAATAAACATTTTATTGCACATCATTTGATTCGTCTAATTATTTACAAATTTCATCAGATAAACATAAGTATACAACCACACAATGCACTAGGAAGCAGCTGACACGTACGCCGTGTACTCACTATACGCAAATGCAGACGCGAGCCGGTGCGAAGTTATTGGCTGCTTTGAACCAATAAGCGCGTAGTAAGTGACACGACAAGAAAATCTCACACATTTTTTCGTCTGGCCCCCATCTCCGTACCGTGCGATAAGGAACTTCGTACCAAACAAAATCTTATTTATCATAATAATATATTCTAACTAATATTATAAATGAGAAAGTGAGTATGTTTGTTTGCTTATTATGCTTTCACGTTCATTAAGTACTCAAACGATGGTCACGAAATTTTGCATACACGTTATCAGGAGTACAGAAAAAGACATAAGGTATTTTTTATCCAGAAAAATGTACTATTCCCTAGGGATAGATCAAGTCTATATTAACACGAGCGAAATCTTAAAAAAAAAGCTAGCATGCTATAATTTATAAAAATATTAATGTAAAATGTCAAATACCATTTGAAAGATATATCGCTGCCCAAACCAAAAGAGTTACAGATAGAACGGTACAAATAAAAACTCAGACGAAATCGCGGATGTTTCTTTAGTTATAATACAAAACTTAATAAAGACAAAATACCACCTAGCGTTATCTAATGGCCAGTTTTAGTTAAATAGAGAGTGTAAAAACCTAAAAAGCATAAAAGTACAAACGTACCAACATGTAATAACCAATATATGATTATTAGCCATCTTGTTTGTTACTTTGTCATTGTTGTAGTCACAAAACCTTTTCAGCTCCCCGCCAACAATAACATTAGTTCGTACAAGTGATAAAGTCTGTAATGCGATTGTTGTCGATTTTCCTCGAATTGACTTCGCTATTAAGAAGACCCTTGACAATGTTATGACTTAATTCGTTAATCTTTGTTTCTGAGTTTTTCGTATTTTTTATGTATATATTCTATTCTATTTATCGCTAGTCAGTGGATTGAATGTATGAAAAAATATTAGATGTCAAAAAACGTACAAGAAATTTAATGAATTAATACATAAATAATCTATATATCCATATATATATATATATATATATATATATATATATATATATATACATATCTATATATCTATACATCTATACATATATACATCTATACATTTATACATCTATACATCTATATATCTATACATCTATATATCCATCTACCTATCTATATATAGAAAAATTCGTCTGTAAGCGTGTGTGTGACTGAACTCCTCCTAAATGATTGGATCGATATTGATAAAAAAATAAAGATATTTAAAATGCCCCAAAACGATAAATATGTAAGTTATATTTCACACAAATTTTATAAGAATAGATAACATTACATAAGATATATTTACATAAATAAGAGTACGTTTTGATATTCCATGTAGTTGTATTTTTGCCATTTTGAGCATTTTTAATATGTATCTCACATGAAGTACTGTAGGAGAAGAAGACACGCTAAGCTGAGAGGGGGGTCTAGCATTCAAGTTCAGTGTTTTTTGCATGGTGGTAGGGGCTTCTTCTAGGTTCACCTGGTTAATATTACTTGGGAGTGGTGGAAAGTCTTGAAAGACTGTCGCCAAGCATCTCTTGGTGTGTTCCGGCAGTTACACTTCAGAATCAGTTGGTCTCTAGGTTTAGCGTGTTTAGCACCTAAGACCACGTCGTTTTTTACCATCAGATGGGATTGTGATCGAACAGAAGAAACAAACAAAATTTTTTTTACTAAGAAATGAGCTGCCAGATCGCTACTTTGCATCAGATTTTCAGTTGTAATATGATAGCCATCTAGATGAATTTAAGATATTACTGTTTTATTTATTTATTGTACATCGTTATACACGTGTATACTATTATACATTTAAAATTATATGGTCAGTACAAACGCGACCTTATTGATTATAGCAATCTCTTTCAGGTAACCTTTGGATGGATATATATTCCAGAAAGAAGAACCGCGGTATTTTGGTGAATAATAAGTAAAATACACCTTTTTATCTTTAACTGAAAACTCAACTATACTAAATATACGACGACACGTTCTGTGATAAATCTTCCAAATAAAGTGTTGTCTATGACACAATAAAACAGTTTGTAAACTACCGTTTGTGTTAGGATGGGAAGTACAAAAAGTAAGGATAAATGGACAAGAGGGCAGTTTACAGGTCAAGAAGGGGCACTTTCATATTCCGTCAAATTACATGACAATATTGTAAAAAGACATATCGACCAAATAATTCAACCTATGCAGATAAATAAAAATAGATTGTCTCTATTCTGTACATCTAAACAAGATAATAATGAGTCGATTGTCCAGAATAATGTTGAGGTCCAGTCTCTCAAGGTAGCTGGACAAAGTGTCCAAAGAAGTTGATAAACATTCTCAGGTTGATTATGAACACAGGTTACGGGCACTTCTAGATAGACAACTAGGCCATAATTCTATAACTATGTAAGGAGTTGTTGGACATAACATAATAAAACATTTTGTAAACTACCGGTTGTGTTTCACTACGCAATACACAACTTAAAGTACGACTAAGTTATCGATTTTCGTACTAATTAATTCTCTCTCCTATAATTAGGGACAACAGTTTGACCTCACAACGATTAGTCCATCGGGGAATTGCGAAAATGTCGTTGTACCATTAAAATCCAATTAAAGACCATCACTTAGCCAACGATCCCGGAGGATTAAGCCGCGATTAAGACAATCCGAGCTCAGATTAAATGTTTGTGTAGGTAAGGTTACGAGGAAAGTCGTTAAGGATGTCTTCGCTACATTCGAATTCGAAGCGTCACTGTTTTGGTCCGATAGATTGAAACATATCTGTACAAAATTTCTATTTTCGTAGGGACACAGCACAACACTTTACTGAAACACTTCACTTTACTTTAAGCTTTTATTTCGGTACTATATATACAAATTGAGAAGGATGAATGATTAAACTTAAATAAACCAACACCAATACTATCGATCGGTCCAAGCCATACATTTTTAAAAGATGCTACCGTGAGCGCGAGCTAAGTCGATCCGAGCTCCATCTATTGTTTACAATATTAAATTGGACAATATCCGTTATTTATTTCAAATTATAATAGAATAAAAATACAAATTAAAATTGTATACAATTCTGGTCTTATATAATAATGCTTTACGTATACTTTAAATAAAAAAGAATTATAAAGTATAATTGGGATAAAGTGAAATTTTAGGAACAGAATTGTTAATGCGATAGGCAGAGTTTTATTAAAATCTGCGTGACATATGGAACCTCACTTTTTATTTCATGTTTATGTATATATCTCAAAAAATGAGTTAATAACAGTTTTATCATAAAACATTGTTATTTACCACTACATATTATATTACTAGACACATCTAACTCAAACTTTTATTCAAAGTCTGTTCAAATAAAATACATCTATTGCGTACGAGATCGACCATGTAACTGAGCCGTGCGGAATGATACCTCATTGAAATGATGTTAAGCATACATAGTTTGACCATCGGTTCTCTCGACCAAACCGCCCTCGGCTCCCACTTCCGCGCGCCGCGTCTCATAACTTGCACGTGTCATCAGTAATTGCTTCTACCGTAAAACCGTAGCATGATATAAGATTGCTTCCTTGAAAAATAATATGTAAAATAGAAATGGCAACCATAAACACGGTGGAAGCTCTGTAGGCTCGATTATGAAAACCCCACACGGATATTCAACTGATAAATCACGCGTCAAGTAAGTCAGGCGTGCTCTGACCTATTTACACATGTATACAAAGCATGTTGTGAAAAAATTGACAAGTTTTAATAAAAAAAAACATAGGCTGTGTCTGAAATCTGTTAATAGGATATTAAAACACGAAAGGCTGCTTCCTTTTTTATTTATTTGAACCCGCTAATATATAGAATTGCTACTCGAATTTGAAAGATTAGGTTTGTAATTTATAATTTACTAGCTATCAATCGCGTTTCTGTTTTTATCAATTAAGACAGCACATTTTCATGTGGTCGTAAAGCAGTGCAGTGCATGCCGAGTTAGCACTCAGATGGTGATATTTTTACTTATTACTTATTGTTATATATTGTCCTAATTTAAATATATCTTTGTACATTATAACCTGTTTGTATCCCTGACAACATCTATGCAAAATTTCATACTAATCGTTTGAGTAGGTAAGGCATGAAAGTGTAACAAACTCACAAGTTATAATATTTAAGCTATAATATTAGTTAGCATTTATTGGCTGACTATCATCACGCTACAAGTCTTAGAATAAATACAATTATCATGTAAAGTGAATAGCAGAAAGTAAGCCAAGCGAGAACTAAATAACAGCGCGTGTAGTCCGAGAGATGTGACGCGGGGTGTCGGGAGCTGAGGGCGGAAAATAAGTAATGAAACCAACTGTCGGATATATCAATTTTTACTACAAATAAGAAAGGCAAGTAATATTACAAAGGGAAATATTGTGATTTGTAACAAAAACCTATACCAATTTCGGGTTCCATATTAAACCTAAATAAACTTGATTTTGTAGACTTTAATAGTTAAGTAAATGGGAAGATATTATTGCGACCTAACGACAATGTTACTTTAATGTTCGGGAATATTATTATAAAAATATATACAAAAAGATATTACCGAAATGGGTTTCTGTGGGGCAAACCTTTGAACTATGTATAACGAAAACGTATGTGTTATTCTAGTACCGTTTTGTAGGTTAAAGTTTTTGAATTCGCTATTTATTTTGAAATAAAGTGTTTCAGCTTATATTACTTTTATTTTCCGTTTACAGTACGGTCATTCAATGAAATAAAGTTTGAACATAATTGTTAGCTGTTAATGGAAATGTTAAAATGAGGATGTGTCATGTAACTCGAGCGAATAAGATTATAAATGAATATATCAGAGAAAGTATATAGCAGTAGTGACAGAGAAGTTGAGGAAGTTAGGGTGATATTTGTATGCGAGGAGAAATTATAGTTATATTATTCAGAACAATTAAGTATGATGATATGCGAATGTACAAGAAGATTGAAGAATGTACGTATGGACTGTATAAAGAATAATATATGTATAGAAGTTGTGAATACAGAATCGACAATTGATAGAAATAGAAGAGAAAAATACGTTGCATCGAACTTTTTTTTTTTTATGAACTTATGGGCTAATATTTAATCTCACACGATTTTAAATGGCGGTATAATTCGTTAAGAAGTTTTTAACAAAGATATGATTGTCAAGTACAGTTGCTAAAATAGAATGATAAATGTTCTGTGATAGATTAGAAGCGGTATCGTGCTCGTTTACTCGTATTCCAAACTCCCCTTTCTCGACTATTTTTATTGGGTTGTTACACCCTGCATGCGAATTCGTTGTTACAAACAAACAACGGATGAGTCAACGACAGTGGGAACCATACACAAACAGGGTCCTAATAATTAGCCAGAGATTTCTAGTTGCCTCTTAGCGAAAGCATAGATTACAGCAACGTAAACACCATTGCTTTGGGATGGAAAAAAATTGCTATAAATGTGGTGATAGCATGGATTCTGTTACTTTTAAATCCTACTAAAGTTTAGAGACATGTCTTTTGTACATAACTCTTATAACGACAGTACAGTCAGTAACATTGTTTATCGACCATTAAATAATATACAGAAGTTGGTCAACCCGCACGTAATCTATGTTATCAAGTTATCTAAGTCAAGCGTGAAGGAGCGTATGAGCGGAACACATCAAGGCCGTCGAAAATCGATGATTGTTTGCCAGTCGACTTCACTCTGTGGTCTTGTAACCATATTCCCCTCAGAATTACTACCTACAGTTATTCTGCGAATTGATTTCAAATAGCATGATTAATGTGAACTTGATAGAGTATATTTAATTTCGTTAGCGACAACAAATTAGTCGTTTTCCATTGTTACTAGTCATATTGACAATTGGCAATTGGCAGACTATGAAAATAGTGATGTTCTGAAATTCACCCTGATTATACCTCTAGTAAGTATGAATGAATACATCGTTATTGTTTTCTGCTGTTTAATTATTAAGCTGTCTTCTTCTAAGTAATAGATGTATTTGAAAATACTGTATTTTTTGGGGGTAGTATTTTCAAATTAAACTAACTAAAAAATTATTTATAGCGATTAATATAAGAAAAGTAGTGATCTTTTTTTGGGATAAAATCAAATTGGAAAATACATATTTTTTATGTATAAACCCGAAAGCAACACTTCATGCTGCTCACACTCAAAATCACGATACTAAGAATGAATTTGTATCTCACCAGCTTTATTGCTCGTGGCTTCGTCCCAATTAATGTGTTTTTGAATTATCCCTCGGAAATAGTATTTTTTTCTAGATGAAAGGAAACAAATAAACTCATATTTGCATTTATAAAATTAGTAAGGATTACTGTGAACTTGTAACTAATTGCAAAACGACACATTACAGCAAATTACCTAGCAGCAGAATAATTTACAACGTTTTATAGTAACGACTGTTATAAAATAACGTAGTAATTTATCTTATTTCGATATGGGGCAGTTATTGTCATTTATATTGAGAAGTGTGTGAAAAGTGGATAAAATTGGCAATTTCGACAACCATTCCGGTTAGCGTATCGGAAGATCGATGGGCTTAACCCTCGCCGAACCTTAATATTCCTTCTAAGTTAATAAAATCTCTTTTATGTGCTCTTATACACAACTAGTATTTGCTTGCAGCTTTGCTCGCGTAAATATAAATGTAACGTTTATGCAAAATTTAATGAGTTTCGTCTTCGTCTTGTATTGAATTGCATGTATTTTTTAAAATTGTTATATACGTCGGTGCAATGCGGTCAAGAGTTATCTATATTTTTAATTCACAACTTTCCAACAATGCAGTGAACGAAAAGCATATTCGATGCAGTCCCCTCGACAGCATCTTAAGCCTACGTTCGATTTCACCAAGTGGAACCCCCGAGCATGCTGCTAGCGCGATACAGTGACACTGCTCTTCCAGGGCAATTTCCACACGTGCGCATATACTTCGGAGGTATATATATAGTGGAAGGGTAATTAAAGAAGTAAAAGGTAATTATTTTACATAGCCTGGTTAGCTCAGATATATTTGCATTGTTGCATCAATTGCAACAGTCTATGTAAGATTCGCCTCCTTCTACCACCGTAGCCGGGCCTGAAAGGATGGGCTGGGGGGCCCATCTTCCCATTACACAGGTCCGGCGGATGGAGGAGACGGCCGAACATGTGTACACGGTCGTCACCTGACAAGGACGGGGCCCAGCGGCGCTGATTGACGCTGGGCCAACCGCTGGGGCTACATGATGAATACTCAAGAGACTTCATGTCGCTCCAACAAAAGCGGTAGATGTACACCATGGAGTTTTGGTGAGTAGAGGTCTCAAACTACCCACCCTCTCCCACGGGAGTGTGGGGTGTCCATGATGGATATCCCCGCGTAAAAAAGCTAGGTTCGGGATTTCGGCGACAGCCCAAGCCGAGGCGTGCCGTACGCCCTTGTGCTAGTCGTCGCCTATATAAAATCGGGTGAGTGCCTTAAGCGCTTCCCTTAGTAGTCCGGTGAAACAGTAGTGGCCTTGCCAGGCTAACAGTGTAGTCAGTTCGAAAAAAAAAAGTGTAGACGGCAGCCGATGTTGAGACACAGACGAATAAATCAAATCAAAATCAAATCAAAAATACTTTATTCAATTTAGGCTCTAAGAAGGCGCTTATGAACGTCAAAACTACCACCGGTTCGGAATACATCCCAGTCATAGAGAAGAACCGGCAAGAAACTCGATCGGGTTTATCTTTTTAACATATACTTATATAATTAAAATTCATTATACATTACAATCGATTTTAGTGGATGCACAGAGAGGAGTCAATTCCAGATATCTGCAATATGCAATTGAATTGAGGGATTGATTGTTATAGAAGGTATTTTGCTCGTCCTGAGTGATTAATACACATGTTTGAAACAGAACTTTTTGAAGCTTACTCAAATTGTGATAGTCGTTCAAAAGTTGAAAAATCAAACACGTGTGACGTAGTTGGATATTTACAGCTAGTCTAATATAAAATTACATATTTTATAACGTCATAAATAATTCTCGTGTGATTATGTTAATAATTATCGCAAACAATTCCCTAAAAGAAATCAAATTGTTATCGTATACGTTATATCAAAGAGTCACAGATATCATTTATAACGTTAATAAAATACGTGGTAGGGCTACGCTGAAGCTATTACTGGTTTCAGCATGAATGGGTCGGCTCGCCCGGACTAGTACCACCCTCTCACAGAAAGCCGACGTGAAGTGACAGTGGTTGCACTGTTGCGTTTCGTTCGGTGAGTGAGAGCGCCGGAGGCCCACATATTTAAAAGGTCGGCAACGCACTTGCAACTCCCCTGGTGTTGCTAGTGTCTATGGACGGCGGTGATCACTTACCATCAGGTGACCCACCTGTTCGTTTGCCCCCTATAATATAAAAAAAAAACAACAAAATTAAATCGCGGTAAAACATCTAGGAATAATAAATTAAGATAATGTATCTAAACCTCTATACTTGTAACCTTCGCGAATATAAAATTCACAAGCATTTTCCCAAGACACAAAGGATGTTTAAATGTGTACTCCTAACAGACGCGATATCTCGTGTGTCATAAATTCAATATAACCTTGGCTTTATACTTGTCAAATTCTATTTTTACTTTTATATGTAACTAGCTTTACTAATGGCTTCCCACGTGTATGTTATTTGCAATAATAAATAGTTGAATAATAGAAAAATGAGTATTGTTTAAATATTTGGTAGGTGGTAGAGCTACGCTGAAGCTATTACTGGTTTCAGCATGAATGGGTCGGCTCGCCCGGGGTAGTACCACCCTCTCACAGAAAACCGACGTGAAGTAACAGTGGTTGCACTGTTGTGTTTCAAAATCAAAATCAAAAATACTTTATTCAGTTTAGGCCCTGAGAAGGCGCTTATGAACGTCAAAGTTACCACCAGTTCGGAAAACAACCCAGTCATCGAGAAGAACCGGCAAGAAACTCGATCTGGTTTATCTTTTCATTAACATATTATAACTCACATTTTTAAAACATAGTTATAAATAATTACATTCGGTTTTGGTGGATGCACAGAGAGGGCGTCATTTCCAGACGTCACCGTCGTTCACATATTGATCCACCCTGTAATAGCCTTTAGATATTAAAACCTGCTTGACATGATGCTTGAAATTAATATCCGGCAGATCGGTAACGTGCTTTGGAATTTTATTATAAAACCTAACACTATTACCTAAAAAACTGTTACCGGTCCTAGTGAGCCTAAAACATGGAATGACCAATTTGTTCTTATTTCTTGTATTTAGATTATGTCGGTCCTTTACGAAATCTAGCTTATCTAAGTTTTTGCGGACGTACATTAGATTTTCAAGTATGTATTGGGAGGGCAGAGTTAGGATACCGAACTCCTGGAACTTATCGGATTCATATTCAACCGGTCAAATCACTATACCACCACGACTATGAACCAATCAAGTAACTTAACCATATTTGTATACATTGGAGAGACACCAATACCACCAGTACCACCTTCACGTGCGCTGTAAAAATTTTTAAAAACAGATTTAGAAAAAAAATGTTTACTTTACTACAAGATTTCATATCTTTTGAAGAGAGACCCACTGCAGGTCCATAGGCCTCTTCCCACAGGAAGGTATGGGCATAATCACTACGCTAGCCCACGATGTATTCGCGATTTCAAAGTCCGAGAAATCTACAGTTCTATATTTTCCCACATACGGTGGTACTACAAGAACACTTCGCGGGTTCAGATTTTCCACTCGATGTCGTCGTTCACCGTCAGCCGATAGCGATATCAATTTAAATTAATAACTGTACGCGAATTTCGAAAAAGTCGTTGATGTTCTTTCAATCTGTCGAACTACTCGTCCCTCGTGTACCACATTTTATCACTATATATTTTAATTACTACGCGACGACGTTTCTAGAGACGTCGATGGTCGATGTATGATACAAAGGTAAATAACGAACTAAATACTCGTATTATTCGAAACCTGTTCAAATATGATACAAATATTTCTGAATAAACACATAAATCTATAAAAGGAGAAGCTGACAGACATATCAACGCAGGGCTTAAACTATAAGAATTAGAAACTTGAATTTTTGCACAGGGGTTCCTTTTATAACGTAGGGGAGCACTAAGAAAGGATTTTTGAAAATTCACCCCTTAAGGGGGTAAAACGGGGGTGCAAAGTTAGTATGAAACTTTACCGATTTTGAAGTTATTCGAATAAAATTCAGTATGAAGGTTCTTCAATGGAAGTCATGAAACACGTGTAAAATATATTTTTGAAAATCATCCCTTAAGGGATTAAAAGGGGGGTGCAAAGTCAGTATGACAGTTCTCTGATTTTCAAAGTTATTTCAATAAAATGTTGTATTTGGGTTATAAGTTTCTAATAATGATTATTGCCGATATCTCTTTTTGTGAATTCAATCCCTAAGGAAGTAAAATAGGGGTGCAAATTTAGTAGGTATAAAAGTTTTTCGTATTTACCTACATTATTTCAATGATAAAAAAGGGATGAATTTTTTTTTTATGAAAATCCAAAGTAAATAAATATCTTATAAAGACCTTTACAAAGTTACAAACGCAGACAAATCGCGGGCGGCTGCTAGTTGACTATATATATATAAACATAGATATATTGTACTCAATAACTGTTAAAATCCAAAAAAATATATTATTACGCTATTGGGACTTAAATAATTGAAACTAATGTTTAAAACAATATTACAAACATTATGTTGACTTTCCAATTTATCCTGATAACTTCATGTTTAGTACACACTGTTAAATTAATTCAGCGACTTGGAGAAATATACCGAGAGTAAGTGATTGCATTAGTTTGTTCGGGTTTAACGTTAGTTCAGTTTGCCCGCATGTGCTTATGTAATTATTTATGCTGGTTACGTTGTAACTCGTTTCTGAAAGCGGATCTGCCTGCTATCATTTATTTAACTTTTGGGGATTCAATAGTTCTCAGAATAACATCAGAGAATAATATTAGCGTTTCGAAGCGATGATGGCTCAGTTGGTAGTGTGTGACAAAGCGTCTAATGATGTAGGTTCGAATCCAAGCAACTGAGTCGGAGCTTTCGGTGAAGGAAAATATCGTGATGAAACCGTAGCATGGTGGTAGGGCTTTTTCTAAGTTCGTCTGGCTAGCTACCACCTTCAAGTTGAAAATCTGTTGCCAAGCACCTGTTGGTGTGTTCCGGCAGCTGCACTTGAGAGCCAGTCTCCCTCTAGGTTAAACGTGACTTACCATCTTAGACCACATCATCATTTTAATATCAGATGAGATTGTGGTCAAAATGTTTACCTATAAAGTATAAAAAAAAAAGAAAATGAAATATGCATCATTTATAGATTCATGCAAAGTGATCATTTATTGTGTAGATTTACCAAAGTAAACAAGAACACTATTTAAAAAAAAAAGTAAAAAAAGAAAACTATGGTTGTTCGACGTTAAAACGTAAAAAAAAAACAAAACATCAATGTAAAATAGATGACGTCGATCGAGAAGTAAAAATATCGTCCTAACTGAGAATATTCCGTACATCTTTACTAATATTACAAATATGAATGTCAGTTTGTTTCTTAGTTAGATAGATATGTACCTGCGCTTCCAAGTTGTAATTGCTGAACTGTCTGACCGTCATGGAATTTTGCATACACGCTGTCAGGGTACAGAAAAAGGCCAGCTTTTATCTAGAAAAAGACTGCTCTCCGGGGATAGGTTAAACTTATATTTACGCGAGCAAAGCCGTGAGCAAAAACTAGTCTGGAATATAATCCTTGTTTGTGATCCATCTTTTTTGTTATCCTTTGTCCAAGTTACCAATATAATTGCTTTGTTTTTCTTCTATACAAATTATAAATAAAATTTCGAGGCTCGTGTGGTCACCCGTTACAGTTTTGGCTTTTAACGCCACAGCTTGTCAACCTTTACAATAAAAATTGATGTTAACAAAATTTGGGCAAAAAAAAATATGCTCAGCGAATACATTATGGGATCCAGAATTCCTCTTACATAAGGAGAGATGTAAGTGAATAATATAAATATTAACATGACACGTGCGCTGTCATTTTCCTCTTCGAGTGATGTTTTCGTATTTTAGTAGAAATGTATTACATTAAGAGCGAACGGGTGACCTTTGCCGTCGAGTGTGATAGATTAAGCCTTATAAAATAGATTTGTATTCTGTTGTGTTGTTAATAGAATATGAAGTAGGTAACTATATATATAAATTTTTTTTTTCAGTACGTTTGTATGTGACTGAATTTAATTGAAGTCTGGAGATGTATTGTTAAATGTACAGTAAAGCAATTTCAGATCGCATAAACCAAAAACATAAAAATAAACCAAAGTTATTTAAAACTCAGTGAAAAAATATATGCAGAAACAAAAATCCTTATATATTCATCTATACACTGAAATAAAATTTAAGTGTCTGTTTGTAATGTAAAAATAGCAGCTGTTTACTAAATGGATACGAAAATATATTCGGTACACATTACAAAAAAAAAAAAAAAAATTGGATTATTTCTCTGTCTGTTTGTTCTGATTAATATCCGAAAAGCTTGAACCTATGTTGACAGAATTTTCACTGGCAGATAGCCGATTTATAAGGAATGAATTGGTTACTTAATTTAGAAAAAAAGTACAGTTTTACGTCAATATAAGAAACTATAGGAGCAGTGCAGTTTTTTTTTTTGACAAAATTTCACACAGTCGACGTGGTAATTTAGAATTTATGAATTGATTTGGAACATTATTTTCCTTTCGGAAAGGCCATAATTTCAAACGCGGCTCATATTTTATATAAATGAAATGTGTAAGTACGACGTCCTTCTATGATTTATTAAAGCTATTCCAAAAGAAGTACTAAGAACTGGTTTCTAGGACACGATTTATTTTTACAAATGTCATTTTTTATTAACTGCGTCACTATGGATACTGCTTCGTATCTAAATTAAAACAATTGACAGAATGATGACGATATAATGGTAATAGATTTCATTTTGTATATATCCTAAGTACTTTATTCTTTAACAGTTATGAAATGTTTTTTTTTTTACAACATTAATACCTAGGACACGAAATGAGTGCATTGGATGTTTATTCACATATATAACATTAATTTGCCATTCTGAAGCCGAAACGTAGCTATTAGTATTTTAGTTTTTCGTTTGTGAAGTACTAGCAAAAAATTTCAGTCGCCCAATAAACCACGTATATCAAAGTAACATTAACATTGTTTGGCGCCTAATTATCAACATCGTATTTATGAATCGACGTACTAATAGCCCATCCCTAAGTCGTCGTCTCCCCCCACACCCCCTGCCTAGTCCAACCACCTACATCACGATTAGTCGGTCCACGCTCAAGGTCTGTTGTGTTGTTGTTTGTTATTGCACGATTGTATTACTCGGAACTATCGCACGCGCCTACGCACCTGGAAGGAATTGGAAAAAGGACCCAACAAGAACGCGGACGACGTGAGTACCTGTCTTATCTATCCTACACCCGCTATCACGGGGATTCACAAATATAAGGTCGCTCGCATATAGGTGGGACCCACCCCCAATATCCTTTTTTTTGGCACATTTTTACTACTGTTCAAATATTCGAAATACAGTTCATTCTATCGTCGCTCCACCAAACATTATGTCAGAAGCTTATTGACCTGACAATATAATATTAATCCTTTAGACAGATTAAATTAAACTCATATAATAACGCGAGGCCTCTTTAAAATGGTCAGTCGATAACGAGTATTCGACAGATTTATATTTTTCCACTTAATGTCAGAAACAATTAATTCTGCATTGCTTTAATTGGGCATATTCAATACGTTTGGGAATCACTTATCTTTATTGATGACTCTCTGCAATGGCTACATTATAAATACGAGGTGAGTGGTATAAGGGTATAATAATTTTTATTCACCTGATGTTAAATGATGATATGGTACAAGAAGGTAGAAACGTTAAACTTAGAACAGAACTGCCTATCAAGAGCAGCTGCCAGAATACACCCATAGATGCTTTATGACAGATTTTCAACATAAGCGTGATAACTAGCCAGTGAGTGGGCTTAGAAAAAGCGCTACAATCAAGCCATCGCGACTGTTCACATGCAAATAAACGCCGTTTAATATCTCTTGGTTTCAACTTGTACGGTATTCAATTTTCTTCTTTCTGAATCATGTCCATAGCCTTGAGTCGTTTCGAAATAGTTTGCTATGTCACTCACAGTGGTTTAGCTAGTTCTTCGTAAGTTTGACAGGAATCTTCATCGAGCAATTCTTCCAAATTCATCGTCTTTGATTTTTTTTTCTCTGCTATCGCCATGTGTGACATCGAAATTTAAATCACTATTTTTAAAAACGTTTAAACTACTCACAACATTTTTTTTCACTCAGAGCAGTTTTACCTTAAGTATTGGAAAGCATTCGATGAGCCTCGGCTGCAGTATTTTTTTACATAAAATCAATATTTTCCGCAAATGACGAGAATTTGGTTCGAAAACTGACATTTCAAATCGAGAATAATTTTAAAATCCCGGCAACTTTCACTTATGTGTCAGTATCGATACGTTGATAGATGTCTAATCTAAATTAGTGATATTTTCAGTCTAGGTATTATTTCTATCAGCCCTGACACATGCAGCTATCTATCGGATAACGGTGGAAGCAAAGTTGTATACCTAATAAATGAAAGTAAAGGAATAAATAAGGTTTATTATTATCTGTAAATGGGCCCAACGATGAAATCTGAATGGTATTAACATCATCTCTATTCATTATTATCAATTGAAATCTGTGTCTAGTTATGCCACTAACATTTATCTTTAGCTGTTCGGGGTTCAAGTTATTTCTCGATGTTATTTGTGAAGTGCCCCCCCGTTTAGTCTGAGCGCCTAAAATACTACAATTTCTGATACAAAGTCTGTACTTTATAACTTGTCCACTCAGTAATTGTTTCTCCGAACAATGGTACCGGTCTAATAGTCGTCTATTGTTGTCACAAAATTCTTGTTTATAACTTCTTCCTACTAATCAACTCCTGTAGAATATATTCAAGGTTAAAGTTAGACCGTAAATAATTGCTTCGATCCTTCTTCTAGTAATATAAAAATCTTGTATATCCAACCCTGTATATTTATTGAATTATCAAACAAAATATTTGCACAACTTTATTTCACTATAACAGAGCTTAAGTGTACATAAGTAAACTCAACACAAAGCGGATCAAAACACATTTCACGGTTATTTCCCATTCGCAAACAAGTCCACGGGCTCTTTTATAATACCTATATTTCAAATCGGTTTGTTTTTATATTCCGCCCTTATGAGGGTTATAAAAGGTAATAATAATATTCGGTACTAGCTCTTGCCTGTGGCTTAACTTGTGTTAATGTAAATTTAACCTATCCTTAAATCCTGTCTGTGTCTTTTCTGTAATTCTGACAATGTATACTAGAAATGTTATCATAATTTTACTGAGTAGTTAATATGCAACAGTGTATGTAAACTCATATACATATTAATAAGCATTACTTACGGTTTTATTGGAATTTCTGTCTGTGTCTGTAACTTTTCATGAACGATATATTTATTATCCGTGTAGATTTAGCGGAACATTTTAGAATTTCTACGGCCATGTTCGATCAAATACGATAATAGAGAAACTAACATATATAAATTAGTTTTAAGTTAATCTATACATACGAATAAAATTGTCGGTTTGTTTTGTTCGGGTTAATTTCTGATACGAATAAATCTATTTTATGGTATGCGTATGGTGACGGCGTTTGAGTAGGGTACATACAAACCACCCGACTCGGTTACTGATTATAGAGGTCGATTCATAGTATACGGCTTAAGCTGGCTTCTGTAGCGGGTGTTACAATTTATATATGGTAGTTTTATAATAATAATAATAATTGTACCTAAAGTGACACCTGGTGTATAAAAAAAATTACAGCTTGCAAAAGTGTCTCACAGATGGTTTTCTTGATTGATGGATTTTATTTTGCGGAAATCCGTCATTAAATATTTGGGTACATGTTACTTTGCACTTTCGCTTGGAATTAATTGGCAGCTGTTACTAAAACAGAAAACATTTGAGAAACAATACATGGTGATTCAAAAGTGTCGTTGGTCGACGGTTGAACGCGACGGAGGTGGATGGTTGAAACTTTCGTCGGTTGACACTGTTGGTATGTATGTAACCGTAAAAAAATGTAATGAACTAAATTGTGCTGCAAATTTACGTGCAACGACTACAATCGATGTGATGTGACACGTAGCTTGTTCCCATAATTGTGCCAATGCCTCTTCCTACGGGAAGGTACGGGCATGATTACCACGTCAGCTCACTAAAAAATAGGGATTTTGAATCCCGACACAAAGGTACTAAAATAATATTTCATATACTTAAGTTTCCTCACGATGTTTTCCTTCACCGCCAGTCAAAACCTTTAAATTCTGAACAATTCCTTGGTACAATTCTTGGATCGAATCTGTGATTACTGAATCGATAATTCCTTGGTCAAACCTTTTTACTTCTACGACACCTACTTAAGACAGATAAGGTGTTGTATTTGAAATGTAATAGAATACAATATCAAATTTTTAAGCGAGTTCCAATCGAGTTTTTATAGTAGGGGCTGTATATAGCTGAGTTTTTTATTCAATAGCCACGTCGCGTCGCGCTCGGCTTTGTTTTCGATCGGACGTTTCGATTAGACGTATCCAACCACACGAGAACGCGCAGACATGTACCGACTATGCTTTGTATGCATGTATTTACTATCCATAGTTCTCCTTCGATACGATTAGAAAGAGATATGATGTGGAATCCCTATTCACGGTATTCTGCTGTCCAAATGTAGAGAAGTTTAGGAACATTGAATTATATATATATATACAAAAACAAAAACGTAACTGGCTATTACAGAGAAAACGATCTCTCTGATTATATTTTTCGTGTATACTTTGTTCCTTTTGTAACTCCTTGCATCCTCTCGATGAATGGTGGATGAAGGATTAAAATTTGGTTTATTATACTGACAACCTTTTGACTTTAAATAAAGTAAGAATTATTTTTAGAACTTCTTTGTTTGTTTACAATAGATGGAACGACAAGGTTTTAATGTGTACGTGTTCCTCGCATCGATGGGTCATAATACTGTCTTATCTATTACTATGGGATCATTCGTGATGTTTATAGATAAATCCTGATTGTGCCATTTATTTCTTCAATGTTTGAAAATAATGGATTTTTGTACAGCTCTTAACAGTATAAAGTATTTATCACACTGCTATCTTTGTAATGTTTAATTCAAATATTGGACCGTTTTTTTGTTCTTCGCAAATTGTAAATAAAAAAAGACAATTAAGGAAGTACTTTAGTAATAATTAGATATAGTTGGTCACTCTATTTACTAGCAGCGCTCCTGGCGACGACACACTGAACCTAAAGTTTTTGGTCTGTATATAAATTTAGAAGTAAGATGAAACTATGATTGAAAACCATAAAAGAATAACAATAGACGTAACAAGCAAATATTTACTTGCAGTGATAAAGTTTGGAGATACGAAGTAACAAATGTTCCTTAATACTTAATTAATTCGTCACATTGCTCACTTGTGTATGGTGTGTGTGTGAACGCAGAGTGCTTTTTATCATATGATTGTATTTAAAGAACTTACAATCCACAAATAAAATGCCGAGAAACGTTGCTAGGAACAAAGTGGCTTTTATAAATATTTGTGTCGTTTCTGTCGCGACAAAAGTTCGGTTTCACCTTTTGGCGAAGTATGCGACGGATGCTTTGACCAGATATTCATACGAGCTTTGGTATTTTCCATTGACGTGACAATCCGTGTGAAATACAAGCGTTGGTATGGCAGTGACATTGCAGTAAATAACTACCTAATGCGTCTTTACTATTTTAATAAAAAACAATGAATTAAAAAACCGTGTGCTGTCAATTACAGTGCGGTTAGCTGCAAGAATAATACAAATAACCTAAAGTTAATAATTAAATAAGCAGGTTTTATTTAATATCTTAGGAAAATTGTTATCGTGCGTTTTTACCACGTACGTCGGCACTCTGGAATGAACTGCCGGCGGCAGCGTTTCCGAACCAATACAACCCACAGACCTTCAAGAAACGAGTCTACTCCTTCCTCAAAGGTCGGCAATGCATTTGTGATGCCTTTCAGGTGTCTACGGGCGGCGGTGATTACTTACCATCAGGTAATCCGTCTGTTCGTGTGCCTTCAATCGCATAAAAAAAAGTATTCATTTATTTAAAAAAGTTATTTGTAACTTATATTAAAAAAAGGTAAAGAAACATGACCTTGAATGAAATTTTCACGCGTTCGACATGCATACACAACAATAGAAAGAGAGAGAGAGAGAGAGAGAGAAAGAAAAAGAACGCGTAATGAAAATTCATTCTAATAAAAAAGGTATAGTTGGATGTCAACAAATCTTGTGATTTAGTTTATCGGACTTCCATAGAACCGATTGAACTATATAATTTTCAACAAATGTTATCACTTCAGCAGTCTTTTTCCCTACGATAATTACACGTGTGTAAATGGCTTACCGTCTTGAAGCTGAATGAGATTATCTAAGTGTAGCCGGACGAAGAATCTCTGTTACGATACATACCTTTGACGGTTTAATTTTAGTCTTTTTCTTTAACTAACATAGAAGCAGTATTTGCCAGTGTCAAAATTTAGTCTTAACTAATCAGTCTGAATAGTTGATGGTCTTATTATTTCGATACTAAGTTATTCCGTCCGCGTATAGAACGCGATTAGGTAATGTTACTAAATTTTTATAGCACGTTATTAAAGAAGGACAACATTTAACTGTTTATAATAATTAAACTTAACTATATAAAATGCATTAGACGCTAAAATAATATAATATTTGCTTTAATATATAAAGTAAATTCCCACCGAGAAATCTTAATATCACTATCTACAAATGACTTTTAATTAATCGACTTAAAAAAAAAAAATCAAAATCAAGAAGTTTCTACAATTTAAAATTATCAGCATATTTAAAAAAAATGTTTTAACTATTGTACTGATACCAGTACGTTTATTCAACCATCATATATTAAATCAAAGAGATGAAATTAGTAAAAACATTAAGAGCGAACAGTAACAGTTATGTGCCGGTCTAAATTGAAGTGTTATTGATCTTCAGGGATTACGTCCCTCTCCGGTTTAAACGCAGATTGTCTCTGCACTGCGGCAATTACCCACTAGTAACGTATTATAAATGTATATTAAAAATCTTAAATGGAAGTTACTTTATGTTATATTTATTTATATATTAATAAAATCAGCACTATTAATAGCACCTTCATTTAATATAAAGTTACTATAGTCTTAACAATGTATGTTTTTTATATACATCACGTGTTCGGTAATGTACTTCCTTGCTATGGAGAAGTGGGTCATGCGGTGTGTGGTGCACATGCGCAGAAGATCGCAGACGAAGTCGCGGATATCAGCTAGTTATAAATACTTTCAGACATCAATACTGAGGCGTTAGTATATGAATTACGATATGATGTGGTAAGGATATGTTTTCCTTTTGTCTTATCTATTAGATGTCGGTATGTGTGAGATTGAAAAACTTTAACGTTGTTTGCTTGACCGTCACGTAAGTTGATATAGTGAAGTTTTTTTTTTCACGGAAAGGTTTTTAGTTAATAAAACTCGCCGCTGGGTGTCGTTGCAACAAAGAAAAAATATTCATTTGACTGACTAAGGCATTACTTTGCGGAAATGCACTGTTAAATATTGGAGTAGACGTTTCTTTGCACTTCCATTTGGAACTGGTTGGCCGCTGTTACTTTCCACTGCAACAAAAAATATGTATTGTAAAGTAATTCAAAATGCTAACTATTTTATTTGTGTCTTTAATTTATGAAACTCGGTTTAAAGGTGAACTAGTCCAAAGGAGCGTGTACACGACCGGAAGATAGCCACGAACAGGGTCGCTCCATTTAAATTCCACAGTTATCATGAATAAGTGGGATTGTTTTATAGGCTTACGATCTCCAGCATGATAATGTAATAATTTAAACAGAAAATTCTTCATATTTATTTTCTCTATACTAATGGTCGTCCAGCAATTGATATTCGATCATAATAACATCATTGTTTACGTGCTATTGTAATCTATTCATTTTTTCTAAAGAGTAAATTGAATATTGTAAAATTATTGTAGTTTTTAGAAATAATGAGCGTGAAGTATGGTGGACAAAGACTTATAAATAAAGACTTAGACTCGTTGATAATATAGAAAATTCAATACTAAAGCTCCACAATAGCTATTCAATTAAATAGAAAAACGGTTATGAAACAGAGTAGGAAGAAGTACTTATCTGTTTTGTCTCTATATATTCACATATAAATTCTCATATAATAAAATATTGAAAATACTTATTATATAAGTTTTTTTTTTTTATATTATAGGAGGCAAACGAACAGGTAGGTCACCTGATTGTAAGTGATCACCGCCGTCCATAGACACTAGCAACACCAGGGGAGTCGCAAGTGCGTTGCCGGCCTTTTAATATATATGGGCCTCCGGCGCTCTCACTGACCGAAAGAAACGCAACAATGGAAGCACTGTTACTTCACGTCGGCTTTCTGTGAGAGGGCGGTACTACCCCGGGCGAGCCGACCCATTCATTCTGAAACCAGTAATAGTTTCAGCGTAGCTCTACCACCTAGAGAAGAAGTACGCGTGTGAAGCCGTTGGCATAATCAGTTACAAGTAATGCTTTTCCACAAGATTCTAACTTATACTCTCCTTACAGAGTACAACGTAAAAGAGGATTAACAAAATAAAAGAAACTGCCAGAAACTATCATAATATTTAGTAATAATTTTCATTGTTATAAACAACAATCGATTATTGGAGAGCAAAAAGTTAAGAGTCTCGTTCAATGAAACTACTGTATTGAAACAAACAAAACTGTCAGTAACAATAGGAGGCTCAGTTCATTAATTTTCCAGTTATGTTTGCGCCTATAGACCTATTTGCGTATTCAATACAGCCTCTGTTGTTTATTGATATTGTCTCTGTGTTTGTTTTTCACTTGATAGTTTGATGGAGTTTATGTTTTTCGAGTGGCCCTAACGGCTTACTAGATTTTAGCGCATGATGTGTCATTGGAGTCCTCGTTATTATCGGAGTGATAAACATATATAAGAAGCATGTATTAGTTGTAATATTTTTTTAAATACTTTATAAGTTTCAGCGTTCGACCACTATATATCACCTGATGTTAAATGGCCATGTGTTCCAAAATAGTAAATACGCTAAACCTAGAGGAACTAGTTCTCAAATGCAGCTGCCGGAACACACCCATAGGTGCCTGTCAATAGATTTTTAACTTGTGGCTGGTAGCTAGTCTGACGGGGTTAGAAAAACCTCCATGTTATGGTTTCATCACAACGTTTTCCTTCATTGAAAGCTCCGTCTCATTCGAAAAGATTCGAAGCTACATTGACACGACAGGACATGTCATGGTGTCCAAACTCGTTAACCACTGTGTTATCATCGTTTCATAGAAAAAAGAAATCCATTGTTAATCTATTTTCTTTTTTGTATGACTTTGAAATTGAATCTTATGTGGTTAGAATAATCTAATTTTGGCCAAATATGCACCGTTTTATTCGATAACTTGTTGATATTTTAAAGGTAATGTTATGGTGCCCATCTCTAATCGTGATCCCTATTGCCAAAAAACTGGGATAGTCGATTTTCAGAAGCCTCTCTTGAGCCGAATTTTTCACCAGCAAACTCCTTCGCCTTATTAGGAAGAGATACCAGTTCCAGACCAGGAAGTGGATACATAAGAGATTCTTAACCGAGCTCACAGATCTCCTGGTGTGTTATTATCAATGTGAAACTCCTATCGTTATCGTAATGGAGGCAACGGCCTTACTTGTTGATCAATTCCTAGCTGCTTCTGGGCGATTGCTTCCTTCAGATGGTTCAATTGTTGACAATATAGGCCCGAATTTAGAGTAATGCCATAAGGGAGCAACTTATAGTAGATGAGTCCCTCTCAGGCGCACCAAACATACGACCAAACTTTTCCGGCTGTCATTCTCGGCTTCACCGCAATTTGACTATCACCGTTGTCATAAGTAATTCATTTTTCTTCACCAACAACATCCATTGCAAAAATGGGTCACTTTTGTTGAATATTTCGATTGTGTTATTTCGTATGATAGCCATACGTCGAATTCGTTTTTGTATCCAATTTTATTCAAATGACTTTTTATGCATCAGTTATCTCGCCTGCAACCGAAACAGTGCTTAAATGACAGTTGAACTTAAAAATGTCTATGATTTTATTGATAATATGCTTTTCAGAGGGCTGTGCATTTTTGACATCGAAATTATCGGAACGAAACTGACGAAACCAAAACTGCGAAAGAAAGTTATCAGATAAGTTTTATAATATACAGTTATTATCTTTCTAACTCAATTTAGTGTAATCCAATTGCACTTATAAAACGCGAGGTTTACATTACTAAAATGATCTATTGAATAAATAATATCGGCCTCTTTTTACCTTTACTACACCTTATATAATATTTTATTAAGTATGGCGCCTGGTAGGCACATATAAAACAAGGACAATAAATCGTGCTACTTACCAATACCCAACTGAGGAAATCGTTCTTTAGTAAAAAAAAGAGTCAAGGTTTTTGCTGTCGGGTTTACGTCGGGTGTACGTTCAAATTTATTTTACTGTAAAATTTCATTTACACACCTAAGGTTGTAATCTATATGTACTCTATATCTACTATATGAACTCGACCCCGTTAAAATTTCTGAATGTAGGCATATGATGATGATCTTTCGTTGTACAATTTTTCATAGATGGTTCTAGGCTACTACTCTGATCCAAAACGACGGTGGAATAGACAAGGACGTGAGGATTAGAATAAATGCAGATTGGATGAATTGGCCAAAGGTATCTGGGGTGGCTTGTGAACCACGAATGCCGTTGAAACTCAAGGGCAAGGTGTATAAAACTATAATAAGACCAGGCGTGTTATATGGATCCGAGTGCTGGGCTACGAAAGAGACGGATAAGAAAAGATTACGTATGGCAGAGATGCGAATGTTAAGATGGATGTGTGGTGTAACAAGAATGGATAAGATTAAGAATGAGTATATATGAGGAAGTTTGAAAATAGCACTAGTGACAGAGAAGTTGAGAAGTAATATGTTAGCATGGTACGGGCATATTATGAGAAGAGATGAAAGTCATGTAATAAGAAAAGTTTTGAGTTTGAAAGTGGACGGATATAGGACTACAGGGAGAGCAAAAAAGGTGTGGATGGATTGTGTGAAAAATGATATGTGTATAAAAAGTATGAATACTGAGATGACATCTGACAGGGGAGAGTGGAAAAGGAAAACATGTCGTGCCGACCCTACTTAGGTGGGATAAGGGTTAGATGATGATGATGTTTCTAGGCTACTTATGTTATTGGAATCAATTGACCTTTTGCCACTTTTTTTTATGCCCAACAAAGGGCACGGGATTGATCTAGTAATATCATGAAGCTTGAATAATGTAAATATAATTACCATAATTCTAACATCACTATGTCTAGTTAAAGTTTGTAACAAGACTTTATCTTTATTTACGAGTATACCAAACTCGAGTAACTTTCCGAAGTCTTAAGATCCACTTCGCGACTAAGTGACATTTCCTTTACGAAGTTTCACAACATGTGTAACGCCCTCAAAGTCGCTTCCAAATAGAGTATATTTTCGAAGCGAGGTGGTGAATACGTCGTACTAAGTAAAAGTAAATACGATAGAGATGGGCAACATCGGTGACACTTGTTTAGTGATGTTAGGAAGTTACACTTAATTTTATGATGCAACCTATTTCGGTCCTAGATACTGGCTGTAATAAATCCAGTAGTGTATTTAGTTTTAAACGGGGTAAGGTTAGTTTAGCTTAGTTAGATTCGCGATTTGAGGCAACAGTCCAAGCCGAGGCGTGCTGTGCGCGCTTTAGCTGGTTGCCAATAAAATCGGGTAAGTGCCTTAAGCGTTCCTCTTAGTAGTCCGGTGAAGTTGTAGAGGTCTGTCAGTATTAAAGGGGATCGATATCAAATCATCTTGGGGTCTTCTTACTGTTAAGTTTGTCGTGCTATCTGTGGATAAAAGTGTATCCTAGGAGACACTAGAAGCTAGGAACTCTGTCTATAATTTCATATTTTGATCAATTAATAATTATGAACCTCTTATTAATAAGAATTTAGGACATTTGTTTACAGATGTTTAGGTGTCTGAAGGTCAGAAGTCCAGTTTTCTTAATACAACCGTTACGCTCCTGAATAAACATCACAAATGAATAATAACTATTGTCTAAATATAATGTGTTGTTTTGTGAACTATTTTAATTAAACTAGCTCTCTAATGGCAGGATTTTTCTACTTTTTTAATATTTATATTTTAACCTAATGTATAAGCTATGTTACTATGTAGTTTTATCACAAACCATATATGTCCGTCTGTGCGTTTTTGCGTGAAAGAATAGCAAACATCCAGCCATCCCATAAATGTTCTCATTTATGAAATTAATTGCCTTGATCATTACATATTATAAAAGGCAACGTGTATCTGTCCGTTTGTCTATTCAGTTTTATGTTTGTATATAACTCAAAAACCATAAAACTAATTTGTTTCATTATCACAGATGTTCTATACTTGATGCAGTAGCAAAACGCAGCTGACAAAAAATTACTTGACACCTATTAGTGTAACCTAAGTAGGCTAGGTACATCACTAAAGTGCAAGGTAAAAAGCATATTTGTATACATACTCGAGAAAAATGCATTAGTTGGAACTAAGTGCGTTGTAGATAACATGAAAACTTTACAACTACTCGAGTTACTTTTAGAGTTGAGAGTCATAAAAATATCGTATAGAGACGACGCTCGAGGAATAATATTATTATCGAACTAATCAGACGTTGTCTTATCACTTACTGATACGCTAAAGTTTATTTGTGAGTTATCTAAAAGAGATAATTAAAAGAGTTTGGTTGGAAATAAAAAAAAACTAAGCTAAAACTATCCAGATAAGTACAAAAAAAACTAAACCGTTCAAGCTGTTTTGTGGAAGAAAAATGACGAAAACTCACAGACCAGAATTTTATACTTAGATATATTGTCGAAAAGTATTACATATCAAATGACTAAGCATTTACCTAGCTATGGCAAGTCTAAAGTAAGTATGAAAATGAAAGAAAGAAATAGTTTTTAATTTCGAAAGAAAATGTTACATATTAAAGTAACAAAAAAATATAGAAATGAATATGTCCAACAATTGGCAACCCCATTCAGCTAGATGCCCCAGTACAATGCAATACGGCAACGCTGATTTTCAATGGGGTACCAAACGACACACGAACGTCCAATCGATGAGCTTCAAAACTTCTCACCGATATAATTTATTTTGGTAATTCTATCACGATGTTTTTCTAACAAGAGAAAAATAAATAAATATTAATCTGACCGTAACTATTATTGATTGTTATTTGTACAAAAATATATAATATTATTGATTGGCAATTATTTACTTAAGCTCCGCACATAAACCTTGGTAATAAAAAAGCCAGAAATGCCAGACAACCTTATCTGAAAATATATATAAAAATGCCCGACACGTATTTTAAAGTTGAAATTGTAAAACGCTAAAAGCAATGAAACATGCTGAAAGCGATATTGTCTCCGACGTTTTTTTTTTGTTGACGGAGACAGAAGCGGGTCGTTCATTACGAGTGGTCGAACAACAATATCGAAGAGCCAATATCAAATTGCGAATGTCTAGTTCAAATCTGAATTATGTTTAATGGAAAATGTTTCTAGCAGTTTTTTTTTAGTGAGCGCTTTATTCATACTACAAAACCAAGTTGACGGAAAATATCGTAAGATACATAAATGAGGTGAGATAATTTGCGTAGTTACCGTTGAAAATTGGCTTATGGAATATGCAGGATGAAGTCATGTATCAGTATCAACATAAAAATCTATTATAATCGCCTCACACTGCCTAGTTCTATTGCTTCTGTAAACTGTAGAAGTCGTGGTGGTCCAGTGGTTTGACCGGTGCGTTCCGACCGGTGAATTCGGTACTAATTTACATTGGAAACGCTATCGGCTGACGGTGAAGGAAAACATCGTGAGGAAATCTGAACCTGAGAAATGTTCTTGTAGTACCATCGTATGTGGGAAAAATATAGAACTGTGGATTTCTCAGAGTTTGCAATCGCCAATACGTTGTGGGCTGGCGATTGATGGTGATTATGCCCTATACCTTCCTTTGGGAAGAGGCCTATGACCCTGCAGTGGGTCTGTTACAGGCTGATGATGATGATGAGAAGTATTTTAGCCTAGAGCGCCTGGACTTCTTCCGATAACAATAGGTGCATCAAGGCGTTGATTGGAAAAAAGCATAACAGAAAGAAAATGAGAACATTGCTTTCGCAAGTCAAGACACATGTTGAATATCTGAACTAGCATGGAGTCACATTGTCGTCGTGATTATATCAAAATTGAAATCAAAATCAAAAGTACTCTATTCAGTTCAGGTCCTGAGAAGGTGTTAAGAAGGACAAAATTACTACCGGGTCAGAAAAAAAAACCGATAATCGAGAAATATTGGCAAAAAACTCGGTTGGGTTTATCTTTTCAACGTACATATTTTCATAAAAATACATTATAGTTTAATTTTTTTTTTCTGGAAGATGCACAGGGTTATTTACAGACATCATCATTTTTTACGTATTAATTCCAAAGCCTTTAGGCATTAAAACCCGCTTGATAACCATGTCAAGCACCAGCTTGAACTTACAATCCGGCAAACTGGTATTGTGCTTTGGTACTTCTGTAAAATCTAACAATTGTTACTGGTATTACTGAGCCTGAAATATGAGATGACTAATTTTTCACTGGATCTTGTATTTATATCGTGCCGTATTTATAGAAATAAATACCTATAAAATTTAAATCATTGAAATAAAAATTATCTCGTATCATATGCTTCAAAGAATTTATTACTAAATGCCTTCAGAAATATATAAGCGCCTTATTGTAAATCATCAAAGAAAAAAATTAAAGTGGCTGTTAACAGAAAAAAGTATTAATAACGCTGAAGAGACATTTAAGGAATTTGAATTCGCCGAAACTTTTACAATGGTAAGGCATCAAAGTCAGTAAGTATTCCCTTTGAATTTTTATTACATCAAACGAACGTTACATTATTAACTTTCATAGAAAGTTGTACGTTTGGGCGTAGAATATACAAGTTAGTTTGAGCTAAACCGTCTCGTCACGTACCAAACTGTTTCTACTCTCGAAGCCTTTCGCGATTTTGGAAGCTTAATTAGTGAAGCAGAACATAATTTTTATGCAGAAATTATAAAATTACAAATCTTCCCCAGATAGTTTCGTTATCATTAAAAAAAAAGCGATCGTCGGTAGATCACAGATGTTTACTTCTTATTACAGAGTATTATAATACATGATAATAGAATCGACAACGTATAAAGTATGAATACAAACGCTAGACGGAACTCGGTGCCCGCCGTGAGCGGGGGTTGAAGATTCGATCCAGCACATTCGTCGCGATTTTTCTTGTAACAACTTGAGCCTAGATTGTCCCTCGGTGTGGAGCCTTCGAGTATGTTACTCGCGCGAATACAATGATTCACACTTGTTTTTCATTTACACGATCACCCCACACACATGCACAGCTAGGCACACAGTGGTGGGCTGTTTTTTTGCCCTTTTCGGACTGAAATAGGTCACATAACACAGTAGTCAGATACCAAATACACATATACACTCGTGAAACATGCATGGTTACACATGCATTTTTCACGAATTCATATATGTATATGAAATGGATAGATAGCTTAGCTAGCTTAGTTAGGTCGGGAATCCGGCGACAGCTCAAGCCGAGGTGCACCGAGTGCCCTTGAGGTGTACGCCTAAAACCAATCGGGTGAGTGCCCTAAGCGCTCCCCTTAGTAGTCCGGTGAAACTGTGAAGGCATTATTGCTGGCAGTGTAGGTCAGTTCGAAAAAAAAAAAAAAAACGGTGGGTGACAGTAATAATTAAATAAAATAAGTCTAGAGAGAAACTGGCTCTCAAGTTCAACTACTAGAACGAACTTGTAGGTGTTTGGCGATAAATTCTCAACTTGAAGGCGGTAGTTATCTAGGCGGGCTTAGAAAAAACCCCACCACCATGCCTATGGTTTCATCACGTCGGTAAAAAAAAAGTTTTTGGCTTATTTGAACACCGCGATATCCGAATACACTAATCACTGAAGCATAATTTTCTCGAATCAGCAGAAAAATGTCAAAGAAAGACCTTACTTTTACTCTCCTAAAAAGCTCATACTTAAATATGACATAATGCTTAAATGTCATTAAAGATTATAATAAATAACCGATTCAATATATGTATATGCTTTATTCCAGAGGCCCCCAAACATTTTTGTCTCGTAGACCAATACTTTTCATGTTTTTCGCTATCTGTAGACCCCCGTCAAGTCTCCCGTGGACCCCTAGGGCGTTCATCTGGGCCACTTTGGGAACTAAGGCTTTATTCTATTAAACCAGACATGACCCCTCCACTGTCATTTTTAGTTATTATTGCGAATAAAAGAAAGCTTTTCTATTGTGTAAATACAGTTTTGTATAATACAATTTATCATTTTATAGTTTTCTATGTCTAGTAACTCGGTCACTTGTAGACTCGTTGCCCCTAGTTTTATTATTTCTAACTCGTTTCTTGTAGTTTTTATGTAGATTAATTGTTGCGTATCTCCTTTCTCGAACAGCCGTATCTATCTTTTGATCTATAATTATCTCTATCTCTTTCTGTCGAACTTTATTTTGTAACTGTTTTCATGGGTCTGGCCGCGTTCACTATCAACACACATTGACGCTACGTCCCGCCAATGGGCGCGCTCCCTGTGTGTGTCGCACGTTCTACATGTGCGCTGCATTGGCCGGACCGAGACCTCTCGAGATACTCACATGTCTCTGCATTGCAGGTATTAACCCCTTCGAGCCGGTGGCTTGTTAGTCGCCGGACTACATTCTTTCTATAGCCCATTTGGCACGACCGTACTTTTTCACTGGCATTAACTTTCTTATATGCAAAACTTATACCTATCACATTATGATATCGTATTATTTTAAGACGATTTACAACAATTAATGTAAATCAGACTAAAATATATAAACATGGCTCGCCGCCCGTAACAGTTTATGTGGCAATTTGGTTTGGTTGTACAACCCAAGAAAAAAATCCAAGTGCACTGTATCTTCTTGGTGGCTTTGTTTACATGAAACTAGCTTTTGTCTCCAGCATTGCTCGCGTTGATGTAAATTTGAACTATGTCTTGAGAATAGTATTTTTTGTGGATTATAGGTAAGCTATGTTTTTTTTCTATGCCCGGGAAAGCGTGTGTACAATATTACCTGATGTATGTATGTACCTGATTGAGTAGTTAAGACGTAAAAGCGTAAACACACTTTCGCATTTATCATATTATTAGTAAATTATCATGAAATTATTGCACAGACCGTGTCAGGAATTCAGGATAGGGTACGTTTCAGCCAGGAAAAAAAACTTCTCCTGCAACTCCATTTTAACGGGAGCGAAGACGCGGGAAACATTTAGTTTATATTATTTTTATTACTTAGGAAAAGTATATAGCTTTTCTTCTATTCTAAAGTTTAGTTTTTCGAGTTATGTTTAATTTTCGCAGATTTCATTAAGTACTCCATTGGCTCCAATCGTTCGTCGTAAACGCAAGACTACTTTGTCCCTATATCAACAAGTTAACCGTGCACTTACTCCGAAAACATTGTTTCCGAGTCGTAAAACTAAAAGCCTACTTTATAACTTTTTAGTGAGAACATAAAAAATCCTTGTAATATCTGCTTGAAATATTATTCTAGGCTCTTGCACGTTTTTATATCATCTTTAAATTGATTCTAAAGTTACAGACCATAACATAGCTTTATCAAATGTTTAGTTAGTAATCTACGCTCATGCACATAATTAGAGCACGGCATTAAAAAAAAATAAAACAGATAATATTTTCTTATTCCGTACTGGCCATATGTAGCTGTATTATTTAATTTGAAAAAAAAAGAATATGTTACTTACGACTTTTATTTCTTGTTTCGGCTGTGTTAATACTTTTGATACGTTTTTATTGTTGTTTTTAACAAATTTTACATTATAACTGTTTTTTTTTTGACGAACATTGTTATTATTCAGTGAAGCGAACTAACTACATTTGATAGGTTTCAGTGATAATACCGTATCTCAACGTTGCTCACGTGTCTATAGCTGTAACGCTGTAAATTGAAAATTGTTACACTTACAATGAAGTGGCTCAAACATTACGAATGTAATGCCCCAGTCTGTATTTTTTTGCAACGATAACGATACCGACAGACTAGAGAGTATATAAAACGTAAAGTACAATATCGCAAAAGAGTAACAACAGAGAGGAACGACAGATTTATTGCAAGCAGTATCCTCACAAACCGTACTTGCACTTCTAACGAGGAACGAAACAAGCAGCAGAAAGTTTGACAAATGATAATTAGCACCAGAACGATTAAAATTCTTGAGACAGATGGTATATGGGCATACTTACTCCCCAGACGCCCTTTATTCAACGCAAGTCGTCGAGAAGCTCTGTCCAAATTTGAATGAAATAGAGATGACAACGCTCAGGGAAAAGTACTCTTTACTTATGAAGCCAAATTCGGTTTTAAGTTAGATGATGGAAGCGTCAAAGTATAGAGATGACCTGGAGAAAGATACGCTGTTTGTAACATTGTTGGAAGAGACCTTAATGGTGGAAGGTCAGTAATAGTATGGGCGGTATTTGTTTAGGAGCACGTACGGAGCTACACATTGTAGAAAACGGATCTCTGACTGCGGCAAAGATACGTAACAGACACCTTAGTGCCGATTGTGAAGTCCTTTGCCCCATTCATGTAGGATAATTTTCTTTTAATGCAAGATAATTCTCGTCCTCTCACTGCGGCAATAGCATCGGAGTACTTTACTGAGGTCGGAATTTAAGTTTTGGTACAGTCAGCACTCTCGCCTAATCTAAATCTGATAGAATATTTTTGGAACAGACTGGGAAAACAAATTAAACAAAGAAATCAAGGTCCAGTTAATCTAAGGGACCTCAAAACTGCATCGGTTGAAGAATGGAACGTAATGCAACAAAGTTGTATGCGCAATGTAATGTATGCCCAGACGGATATAGGCCGTTTTAACAGCGGCGCCAATAATACAAGTACTGGTTATGTTCCCCTTTATGATAAATGTTAGGTCAAAATTCTTTACAATTTGAATAACTGAGCTTATTGTCCCTAATTTGTTTTTTTTTGGAGTGTAACTTTTTTACATCGCCTCAAATTTTTTCGTGCATCAATTGCATGTCGTATTGTAGGCGGCCATGGAGTAGGGATAAAGTCAAAGACGCACAACGGCAGAGCAGGCAAGACCAGTATGGCAGCGCCCATGGCTCAATTCAAAATTATTTAATGATTTAAATAAATATTGTGCTTAGTTTTTAAAATGTGTTTCCGAAAATTTTCTGTTAAATGCCTAAGATTGAAAAAAAAGTTTCACTTGAATTTTGGTTTCATAAAACCACACTTTTTTTGTTTACTCATTTTTTTGTGCTCAGAAATATTAATTAAATTAATTGATTATATCCAATTAATTTTAACACCTAGTATAGTATAAATAAATCTATTTACATATCAATTTGAGAACATATTCCTCCTCTGTTCCTTAAAATATTTTCTTTATTTTTATTTTCTTTAGTGGATATTAACGAGCTTTAGTGTTGTCGAGAAAAAAGGGATTTTTTCTTATTATTGAAACTTGAAGAATTTATTATAGATTAGTCTCAACTACCGGACGATCACTGGTAACTATAAATGCTGTAATGGGCATTAATTTTTTGGTGCCAAAAGACATCATGCGTGTAACCACAGTTTGCATGACGACCTCGATATGCGTTACTTTTTATTATATGTTTAGCGATTCAACGTATCTCTCTGCTAGTCTGGTTTTTCGTAAAGTTTATCCCATTTATATAATTAGAAATAGTTTCTTCATCATAATAAAATAAATTATTTCTTCACGCAGTCTAGTTATGAATTATTATTTATGCAATAAATATTTTGTAAAAAGAATCTCAAATGTATATATACATATAGAAATAAAATATACGTTCTAGTATTTAAAAAAGTATAATAACAAAACAAAAACAAATAGCAATAATTTTCAGCTTCACGCGAGCAAAACTACGGGCTCAGCTAGTATTCAGACAAGCAATACATTTCTCACTACAATCCCACACACACTCATACACAAGAAACAAATACAAACCAAGGTTCCCTTGTTCTTTTTACTATAAACAAAACAAATTAAAAAGATAAGAACGCTTACCAAAGAATAGATGATATTTAAAAAGGATCAAATATCCGAACGCGATTCTTATTTACCAGGAATGAAGCGAGAATTTCCCGTGTGGGCGTTCGAATTTCGAAATTGAATTTTCGAACATACTTATTCGAATTTGAAATGTACTTCGGCACATGAGAGACGCTTTAAGGATACCTCTACCTATTTTTAGTTTACTCAAGTAAATCTCCGGGCATGTTGGAAATAGGGATGGGCATTAATTATTGTCGATAAAGTCATTCTGATATTTTAATTAGAGCGTATTTCTTTTGGAAAGCGTTGTTCAAATTTTATTTAAAATAGCAGTGATTTAATACTCTTAAGTGTTTATATGTTATTATATGTCTTTAAGTAAAATCTTTAGGGTATTAAGCAGTAAACGACGATAAACCGTCACGATCCGGTCGGTGACGTTGAACCATACATATTCGTATATGCTAAGTCCACGTTTTTAATATCACGTATTATGTATTATATAGTAAAATAATTGTATTTATATTTTGTGTATAATTAGTGTTGTATATAATGCTTAATTTAAAAGTTTTCACTTCTACCGTATGGTGATAAGTGTACTTTTTATCAATTAGGTAATTATTTAAGACGAAAGTAACTTAAAATATAGATAGTACCAGAAACCTCTTACATACAAAGATGCCATTCAATAAATATGTATATTTAAAAGAAAAACGCGTATTGTATTTAAAACCTGCATTTATCATAACAAATAGATTTATTACTAAAGAAAAACAAATAATTCAATTGAAAAAATACTGAAACCATTTTCATTTATGTTGCTCGTTTAGTTTGGTCTCGGTAAGTAAAATACGAACTCCTATCTCTTCTCTCTGTTCTATGACGTCACACTTAGATATTATATAGTCTCTGTTACTCCCATAATTAAGATAAATGTAATGAAGCCAAAGTGATAATCTCTAACAATTAATTAATCTATTTTTTGTAATATTAGTGGATGGGAAATAATACCACGGAGCATGGATTCCGAAATGTCATAAAAACTTCATGGACACATCTAACAATGTAGCCATAACCTTGTTAGAATATTGAAATTGTTACAAGACACTTGTAATATTATCACCTACTCGATAATGGTAGTAATAATCTAGAAGATTGGTGGGAAAAATAAATTAAAAAAAAACATTATTTTTTATTCCTGCGAGTGGCTAGGTATAATGTCTAGTAATAAGGTTAACGACTAGTTTAATCCTTCAATGATTCATCGTACTACGGGAATATAATTACTAGGTATTTTTATTTATAGTCTCAAAACGTAAGTTAATAGAATAATTACACTGTTCCCAAATAATAATGAAGTCATAGGCCTACTTTAAGTGAGGTCTCCTTTTCTGTTTAAATGTTAGGCTATTTTTTTTTGACAAACAATTTCATTCTCTGTACAATTTAACGAGTAAAGATTAAATTTATCGAAAGAATTATTCCTGTAGGAATTTCTGTCCTCTGTAAAACCGGGCAGATATAAAATTTTCCTAAGTTTAACGGTTTAAAAGTTAAGACTTAAAAAGTTTATACGGGCTTTAAAAAAAAGCACATAAAGTTTTTTTTTTAATTTTCTATCGTTGTTTTCTGAATACAAAAAAATACAGTTATACCTTTTTAGAATTAATTATATCATCAAGTTAAGTAATTCATTTGATGAAATCACGAGAATTAGGACAGCTATTTTTTGCAGACAGATATTAATCTTTTTTTTTTTTTGTAAAAGAACTTTCCCTCTTGTTATTTAAACGTATAATTGGACACATTTCAAACAAGTTTATAATTGAAATTTAAAAAAAAATGGCCAAATGGTGAATTTATAATACTCAAAGGAAGATTTCAAATTCCATAGTTTCAAATTAAATTCTTTGGTTTCCCCTAAACGATTATAATACAATTGGTGGAGAATACAGAAAAAAAAACACTCAAAACAGAAACACAAAGATTAATAAAAATTAAAACAAACTACGCATTAAAAAGCAAACGATTCACTTCTAATTATAATGATCCAGTAATTACCAAACAACCGCTGCGTTCAGTAAAATCGTTACAGCACTACAGGAGGGGGGAGGCAATGTTCACAATTATTTAATAAGCCTTAACAGTTTCTCATCGTTGGGTACCTACGTGATTACTTTGTATTAATAGCAACGTGTTTACATTTTAATGGTGTTCTTATATCTGTTATAAAATTTACATTCATTTTTTTTTTTATCTTGCATGTGATGAACGCGCGCAGTTGTTTAGAAACATCGTTATGTGCAGTGGTCGTTGTGTTTCGTGAAGTCGTCGATTTTATTAATTATTGTTACGATAGTTATTCGTAATTATTTTAAAGTTACGGTTATTTATTCGTATACGCTTTGTAATCGGTTCTCGATAACGACCATCCCTAGTGATTTGTGTGTTCGCGTCCCTTCTGTGATTCCATTTCATTTGACGTACGTATTAGTACAATTACGTAGTTCAAAATTATGTGAATCTCAAATATTGTTTAGATTACTTATCGAATGTGGCTTAATTTTTATCGGTAAATAATATTTTTTACTGTATTAACAGCAAAAATCTGTTACAACATTATAAATTATATAGATTATCTGTTGAGTAATAGTTTCAAGGTAACTCTTTGAAATTTAAATGTATGTATTTATTTTTACGCATGGTTATCTAACGGCTAAACATATAGCAATGAGAGATTATGAAATTTGATAAAAAATATATTTTTTTTTCTAATTATATATAGGCTACTAGGTTTTGCACGCGGTTTCGCAGGCGCTTACGTAAATGTTATTTCCTTCTAAGGAACAGTATTATTTTGGATAAAGTAAGTCCTTTTCTATACTTCTGACTACATGCATGCAAAATTTCATGACAATCGGTTGAGTAGTTAAGGCATGAAAACCTGACAAACTCCGACAACATACTCATCAGACTTACTCAACTGGTATCCATATTTTTTTCGGAATTTGGTAAACGAGACTGAAAAACGCCGTTAAAGAGTTCACTTGATTTCCTTCCGCAGGGTTTTTGTGGTAGAGGCATCAATAAACTTCGATTAAACTATTCTGGTTATTAGACGTTTATCATTAAAAGAAAATTAATTATTTTCTGTACAAAACGGGTAATTCATAGGTAACATTTAAGATTAAAGACACAGAATATTTATTGTTCAATAGTTGTCACTTGCCCGTTTCGGTGAATGATTTAATTTATAATGTACTAGCGACCCGCTCCGGCTTCGCACGGGTATGAAATATATAGCCTATGTCATTCACTGAAAAAATGATTAAAATCGATCCAGTAGTATTGATTTATTCATTACTGCCCATGGCCCGCACGCGTTAAATTTGGAGTAACTTTAAAAATAACAGTATTTATCTACTATTTAATTTATGTTATTATACATATAAACCTTGCTCTTCAATCACTCTATCTATTAAAAACAAACCGCATCAAAATCCGTAGCGTAGTTTTAAAGATTTAAGCATACATAGGGATATAGGGACAGAGAAAGCGACTTTGTTTTATACTATGTAGTGATAATGTATTTCTAAGCCAAATATCATTGTAATCCGTTCAACCGTACAAGTGTAAGTTTAGGGTTAAGATATAAGCACAATCTATCTTATTGGAACATAATGTTAACATAAATTGAATTTCAAAATTATTTGCAATTATGCAAAGAAAAAAAAGTTTCGTATTACAACACCCTCTCGTAGTCCCGTAGCGGTCGTAAGATAAAAATAAACTCGAAGCTATTGGTTACGCTAAATTAACACCGCGGGTTCCGGTTACATCTGGAACCAGATTTATCGTCCCCCGAGTGGGTTCTATAGCTTAGACCGCGGTACACGTCATAGGATACTGACGATTTAAGTAAATAACTTATGTTTTATTTTTAAGTTTATCTTAAAGCGTATAAAACTGTTGGAAGCCATTGGTGCACTATTTTTTATTTCAAACTAGTTTTTGCCCGTGACTTTGCTAATGTATATTTGTGTTATTCCTCGGGAACATTATTACATTTTCACTTTCACTCGTGTCAGTATATTTGTGATCAGACAATTTTATAGAAGACTTACATTTGCACGTGGCCTCGCTCGCGTTAATATATATTTAACGTATCCATCGGGAATTTCATGATAATCGGCTGAATAGTGAAAACATTACAAACCAACTAAAAAAACTCACTTTACAATTTTCAATAATAGTACTTATACTAAGGATTATTATATTAGTTATTGTAAATAATCTTTGAAAGATATAATAAAAAAAAAAGAAAATATTTAAGTCTATTAATGTCTGTAATGTTTTTTTGTCGATTTCTATTTTATTTTATTTCTGGCAAATAATCTTCTTTGCAGCTTATGTCATAATTTTAGAAATAATAGAAAAAGTAACAAAAACGGAATCTTGGTAATTATCAATTTATTTTAATGGAATTTTGTGCATAAGTATTTATTTTGACATTTCGAATTAGATATTCTATATAAATGATCACTGATGCTGTTAGGAGTTATAAAAAAAATTACAAAATATCGAGGTTTTACTCATTTCAACCGAATTTGATGACGTTCTACACATACAGTGAGTTTCGTTTAGATAAATGTAATGTACCCGAGGGATACATCAATTCTAAATTAATGCGAGCGAAGCCGCGGACAAAAGCTAGTGGTATATAATAATATGACATAACATTAATTGCTAAGAAATTATAATATGCAATTAAGTTTCATTCAGTTTCTTAGGATGGCCGTGACTTACATTTTAATTAACAGAATTTCATAGATATTTTATTATACAGCAGCGGCACGCTATCATGGCCGTTTTGACGTTTGTCCGCTCATAAAGTTTCGTATAAATTGATAACTAAGTTTGGAGGAGCAAATTGCTGTTCTTTATTGTCAATAGATTGACGAATGACGTTCAGGTCATCATAAAATTTATGAAATGTATAATTTTATGACACAACATTAATTTAGTATAGATAAAGTATTTCTTTCGGACAGGATTTCTTCGAATTCTTTCCCTTACTTCTTTCACCACCTTTTTCGTACGAACACTACGTGGACGGCCGGATGTTTTTCTATCACAAACAGAGGAGGCCTCATTTTACCTTTTAATAGCCCGGTACACAAACATTTGACTTTTAAAAATTGCATTCGGCTCCATACCTACTTTGTGTAATGCAATCACAGCGATTCGGTTCTCTTTATCATCCCACTCCATTTTAATATCGCAAAATATTGTGCAATGTATTGGCGTCAAAATGAGAAAACTCCATGAACGATCATATAAAAATGACAGATTTCTTTCAAATGTAATATTTTGTTTATTTTTAATTGTAACAGTATTTATAGCCAGACTAAGTATATATATATATACTCGTATATATATAGGATCGTTGACCAGCACAACTACTACAAACTTACGTTAATTCTTAATGCAAAAAGCAGCATTGGATTATATCTTTGCCGAAAAAAAATCAACACTTTGTGTCATTATTGTTATGTGTCAAAACAGTCATTATAGTGTGCCGCTATTATAGTAATTTTTAACAAAATACTAAAGATAATAACCTCACAAATGTCATTTTTATTTTACAGTACAAAAATCTGATAAAGGACTGATACAATACACTTCCAGTTTCACAGTATTAATTATAAAATATTAAATTTTATCAAAAAATGGGCTTATTTATAAACTACATCCTTATTGGAATGATGGGTAAAGTTGGTTTGATGAAATTTCAAGATATCTCAGATCAAACGCTGGATTTAAATGCTTGGTGGGGTCCATACGAACTAAAACATATAAACGATACCGGCATATATCCATTCAAAGTGACTTTTGATGATGAGGTAAGATCAATTATTTATATTTAGTTCATACTTTCTATGCAAAAAAAAAGCATTTGAGATCAGGGAACCCTCGTTAGGGAGGAAGTATCTTACGCTTTTTCTATAACTCTGAATGTAATCCGACATGGAAATTTATGTTATCCCCTACATCTGTCTCCTTTCTCTCTCTTCCTCAGTATTAAGAGTATTTTTTTTATAATTCCTAATTCCTTGTAGGTGGTAGAGCTACGCTGAAGCTATTACTGGTTTCAGCATGAATGGGTCGGCTCGCCCGGGGTAGTACCACCCTCTCACAGAAAGCCGACGTGAAGTAACAATGCTTGCACTATTGTGTTTCGTTCGGTCAGTGAGAGCGCCGGAGGCCCACATATTTAAAAGGCCGGCAACACACTTGCGACTCCCCTGGTGTTGCTAGTGTCTATGGACGGCGGTGATCACTTACCATCAGGTGACCCACCTGTTCGTTTGACCCCTATAATATATAAAAAAAAAATATAGGAATTTTACTAATTTACTGTAGATAATTGCAATATAGACCAGCGTGAAGAACCCTGCTGGTCAAACTTAAATTATCGAAATTATTCTTGTCGAACAAGTATGAGGATTCACCTCAAACTACGGGTCTTCTTTTTAAGTGATAATGCCGTAGTAGTAGAATATTTGGATACTGTACCAGTAGACATGAGATCTTGTAATATTCTTGAAGTTTTTGGTGGTGGAAAATATCGCAATGAAAGGAAGATGCTAGAATATTTTAATGCTTATTTAGTTAGCTACCAGCCTCAACATAAAAAGATGTTGCTAAGTTCCTTTACATATGTTCTGATTCAGTCAGAAATACTATCTTCGGCTCCCATGCCACATACTATTACACTAGATGGTGGATAAATGACAGCATATATAATACTTAAAGAGGCTTAATGTGTATTTTTTATTATTCTATCAGTCTTAAATTTCACTAATGACTTCTGAATTTTACAGACAATAGAACAGCTCAGGTTCCGTTTAAAGAACCATCGACGGGTCCCTCCGCCACTTGAAGGTACTACGTTTGACTATGGCTTCAACAGCAACGTACTTCACAGTTGGCTACATTATTGGGGTGAAATGTATCCTTTTAAACAGAGAGAAGAGTTTCTCAATCAATTCCCACAATACAAGACTAATATTCAAGGCTTGGATATACATTTTCTTTGGGTTCGACCGAAGGTACTTACTTATCATTGTTTATTCTTTAAAATATATCAGTGACATAAAGTTCTTTAATGTACAAAATTGGTTGTCGTTATTTCATTTAATTGCTTGAGACGAATTGTCATTCATGCACTTTTTTTGGTTTTATAGGCATATTACTACCAGGAAGTAGTTCCTTTATTACTCTTACATGGATGGCCTGGATCTGTACGTGAATTCTATGAAACCATACCGTACCTGATAGAGCCTAACAAGGATAGAGATTTTGCTATACAAATCATAGCTCCCAGTCTACCTGGATTCGGGTTCTCAACTGTAAGCAAATAATTATCACAGGTTTTATAAATAAATTTTAAGCTTAAGTTAAATGCCCAAATTGTTGGCGCTGACCATACGATAGTACACTTTCATGAGATAAATTAATTAAACAATAAATTCCCAAGCACAAGAATTTTGTGGTAGCTCTGTTGTCATTAAATGATTGATAATGACTTAATTTTAAATTATTTGATTCATTTATTAAATTAGTATTCAATCCATTCTTCTCTTTCTTAAAACTTTCGAATCGAATGCACAGTACAAGTTTCTTAAATTCTTATATTAAGTCCTTATGTGTGAAATTTAGACTTGTGTATTTGGTTTTAAATTTAGGGATTCCTTTGTTTTCGTATCATTTTGTTTCTTCTTTGCCATCGTTCTTTTCACAAAACGGAGAAGTTAAAATATGGCGTTATTTGTGAATAAGAGTTGCTCTGTGGCAATAGTGTTGTAGAAACAGCTCGAAGGAATAATGATAGGTTTGAGAAGGCTACTGTAAAAGAAAGCACGGTACGTTTTTGAATCCAACATTTTCATTCTGGAAATGTTGACTTACAGAACAAACCGCGTAGACTATGAAGAATTAAAGGTGATCATGAAAGCGGATCCATCGCAAAATACGTCAAAGTTAGTAGCAGGCTTCGATGTGAATTTTGAAATTTTGAAATTTGAAATTTTTATTGGAATCAGAAAAACAACAATCAACTGATGATAAAATAATTTTAACTTAGAAAAAATTGGAAAGGTGAAAAAGCTCGAAAATTGGGTATCGCATGAATTGACTGAAGCACACCAACAAGCACGTATTGAGTGCTGAGTTACATTACTCAACCATCACTATAAAGAGGGAATTTTAAATCGTATTGTTACTTGTGACGAAAAATGGATCCTTTACGACAACCAGAAATGCTCATCACAGGGTTTGAACCCAGCAAAATCCAAAAGGTAGTGGTGAGTAGCTATTTGATGAACCAGTGCTGGCGTTATACACTACAGCTTCCTAAGGTCTGGCCAAACGATTACAGCAGATCTGTACTGTCAACAATCGTAAACCATGATGGAAAAGTTAAACAATCGAGACAGGTCAAACTCTCTAGCTCACTGCTGCTTCAGGAGATTACTAAACCCCATACTTCACCCCAAACGGTCACTAAATTAGAGGAACTGCGATTAGAATGTCTCGGACACGCGCCATACTCCCGGAATCTTTACAGATTTCGGACGATTTTTAAAAGGAAAAAGAATCAATTCCAATGAGCTAGCCCAAATCACTTTCAATGATTTTATTATTGATTCTCGCTCCCACAATTTTTTCAGCGATGGAATTAACGAACTATCTATAAAGTTGGTGAAAGTGTGTAAATAATAATGGTGCATAGTTCAATTGCTTAAATATGTGTATAATTTCGTAATATCGTTTTTCATATTTTTAATAGAAAACGCTAATTTCATATATAAGGATCTAATATAATATTGTTGTAAGTAATCTCCAATATATTAAAGTGAAAAGCAAAAAAATAAAAACTGGAAACAGATCATGAATGCAGTTTGGTAATATTTAATATTCGACAGGCGGCAGTTCGACCAGGGCTAGGAGCTACAGAAATGTCGATCGTATTCAGAAATCTGATGTCAAGACTGGGACTCCGGAAGTTCTATGTGCAAGGAGGTGACTGGGGTTCACTTATTGGACAAACTATGGCTACATTATTTCCTAAGGTGTGTAGTAAAGCTATTCTGTACTGAGATTCGAAGTTTTATCATTTGTTTAATTGTATGAATATTTAATTACAGGAAGTGTTAGGATATCATTCCAATTTAGCCATAGCACTGTCACCGAATGCTATATTTCTGACGCTATTAGGCGCTATCCGTCCATCTCATGTCGTAGAATCTAATTTACAAGACCGTATGTATCCACTCAGTGTTTATTTCAGGTCTTTTTTATCAGAATTCGGATATTTTCTTATACAGTCTGCAAAACCGGACACTATCGGTAAGAATTAATACTATAAACACAATAATTAAACATGTAAACACTCTGTATAAAATAATTATAAATTAAATCTGTATTTTACTGTATATGGGATTTAAAATATTGTCTCCAAAATCATTTTCTTCCAAGTGTTTTATATCAGATGTATCAGATAAATAAATTGTGGCAATTGAACTCAATTACAATTTTTTAAATCAAGCTTTCGTTGAAGATTTATCTCGGATTGCCATTGATTGATATATATTAAAAGGCTTATCATACACACAGAAGTATAACACAAATGCAGAGGCTTAGTGCTTTGAAGAGCAGTATTTTGCCTTACACAACAGAATTGCAACTGTTTAAATTAGTATAAATTGTACATACGATAACGTTATTTTTAAGGTACCAGTCTATCTGATTCTCCGGGAGGTCTTCTTGCTTATATACTTCAAATATTTTCATCGGGAACTCGTAGAAAGTTTATACATCTTGCCGATGGTGGACTCGACAAACTTTATACTCGGGAACAGTTGATTGATAATCTTATGATGTACTATATTCCAAACTCTATCACCACTTCCTTTAGAATTTACGCTGAGACTGCTAATATGAGGAATTTATTTATGGACGTTTATGCGTAAGTTTATGTTTTCCATTTTTGATATGTTTCGTCATAAAGTTACTTTTGTTTTGCTAAGTCCTTACTGAGACAAAGATGAATATGTATTGGTCCTCCGTCTGATCTTAATTCAATCTACCGGTAATTATTTGCAAATTTGTGATGAAAGATTGCTCTAAAAATAATATACTTTCAGTTTTAAAATTATTAATTAAACGAGAGATTTATAATAAACAAAAGGATAGCTTAATCGAAAGAAATATATATTTTTAAATATTATATAAGTTTTAGCGCTTGATCACAATCTCATGTGACTTTAAATGACTATCTGATTTAAGATGGTAAACTCGCTAAACACAGAGGGGGACTGGATCTCAACTGCACCTTCTGGAATACATTAACAAACGCTTCGTGACAGATTTTCAACTTGAATGTGGTAAGCTATCAGGTGGGCTTAAAAAAAGCCCTACCATCATACCATGGTTTCATCACGATGCTTTCTTTCTAAGGTTGCAAGGATTGGAACCTTTTTTTTTATTTTATAAAGGTGTGGAAATCCATCATGGACACACCACCCTCTCGGGAGGAGAATGGGTAGTGTGAGACTCTTACTCACTAAAACTTACCACGATGTACCGACCGCCATTTGGTTGGGGCGGCATGGGATCGTGCAGTGCTATCACCATGCCGCCCCAGCGGCCAGCCCAACAGAAAGTGTCCGCCGGGCGTCGTCCTAATAAGGAGGACAAGCTGGGTACACACCAGCCGCGCCCTTCTCGTCAACCGAAACTGTGCAATGGGGAGATGGGCCCCCCGGCTCGTCTCCCCAGGTTCGATTACGGAGGTTGTAGGAGACGGACATAATGCCGCCTCCTGCCACCGACTCTGCGTTAGCGAAGAGGGTCACTCAGAGGATCCTCCTCGCGGGCATCTTTAGTTATGTTATTTAGGCATTAGATTAATATTACTTTTTACTTTATAAAACCTTTTACTGTAAACCGTTAAAGCAAATTTTAATTTTCTAGACGACCAACTACAGTGCCTACCTGCGTTTTACAAGCCAAAGACGAAATTGCCTACCAGTCACCGTTAATATTAAGAACTAAATTTCCTAATTTACTAAATGCGACCATTTTGGATGATGGTGGACACTTTTTGGCATTGGAAAAGCCTAAACTGTTCGCGGAGAATGTGCTGGACGCAATTACTCAATTTAGAAGGTGGCATGCAATGCAACAAGAGCACACTTATCTAGATGACTATATGTGCCCTTATTTCTAATGTTTATTTTCAGGGTTATTTCTTTTATTAATTTGTTCGAATCGTGTGTTTAGTGGGATCTTAGTTTAACATGTAGTACCTTTTATATTTTAATCATAACTTTGTACTATTCGACTTTATATTTTATTACAATTTGACATTTTACTCAGATCAAGTGAATAGGAAAAAATACGACTAAACATGAATTCTTAGATGCCACAAAAACTCCCTGGAAAGTTCCAACACGGAAACCACCACCTTATTACCACATTAAAATAATCGCAAGATACTTGTAATTTAGGTATATTATGGCAATGACAGTATTTATCAAAGAGTGGTTGCCAAAAAAAAAAAACGATTGTTTGAAAGTTTGAAAGAATCTCCTGTGTTTGGACTTGTGTGTTGTATATGTCATACGTAAAGCATGTCTGCATTTCTGACACTAGAATTGTCTACTTTCAAGTATTATTCTTGCACTATTAGTGTTGGACGTATTGATATTCTGGTTGAATTGCATGAGATTGGTACATTGTTAATAAATGTTTTACAACGAACAGTTTCTACCGTCTTAAATATGTATTACACGGTTGGTGCACTAGATAATCACGTCATTTTCGAAGTATTTATGTGTTAAGCGTTTACTGGTGTGGTTGGTATTTAAAATGATTTGTACAATTATGTATTATGTGTAATTACTATACCTTCAATTACATGCAATGTCTATTATTGTGCATCATTTTTGCATATATTAAAATTGTATACGTTTATTCCCTACCCAATTCAAACCGATGGCAATGAAATTTGGTATAGAGTGAGCCTGGGATTTCTGGAAGGATGTAGGATACTTTTCATTCTAAATCCTTATGATGTACTAACTTTTAGTAGTGTAAATTATAACACTAATAAAATGATGTGTAATATAAGAAATTATGTCGAAAGTTTTTTCTTCTATTATCAGTTTCCTCTACAAACACTATCATCATTATCTTCCTACCCTTATCCCACCTAAGTAGGGTCGGCACAACATGTTTGATGTATGCTTTGGCTTAATTTTAACGATTGGACGAATGCTTCACATCAACCCTGATTGGCATTATTTTGTAGTACCACGGTGTCTGTTCAACGTTGACGACGGCTAACATAATTCGTCTGCGCGGCTCTAGGGTTTTGTGTCACAGTATCGCAGTAAGCAATATATTATCGAAGATGTGTGTGTGTTTTTTTTTGTATACGACATTCATAGAAAACAATTTAAATAAATTACGCATAGTAAAAATGCGTTAACCGCTTAACACATTACATAATATTGTATGTAAATCCTTGGAGAATAGGGAAATCCTTGTTTTAAGCCTGTATAAGTAATAAATTATTATGTTAGTTATATTTCCCGCTATTTAATATATACGAAAAAAGTAGTAGAAACGTATCCTTATAGCTATCACTTATTCTTATGTTAATTCTTATCTGTAAATTTATTACGGGTTATAAAAATTCTTATGTTTGGTAGAATTGTGAGGCAAAATAAATAATAATTCATTTTTATCTGCTGACCTCGGATAATTTACCCTTTTTATTTATTTATTTTCTTAAGCTCGTGACTATAGAATCTATTGGATTACAATTTCATAATAATATTCATTGGAACGGTTCAGTCTTCAGTCTTTACTTCCATCAAAATATTTTCATCTTTTTATTTCTTTCAATATAAAACTATACGGACATATAAATTTGTTTTATTTTATTTTTTACTAGCTGTCGTCTGCAGCTCCGCGTGCATTTTTTTATAATTATGAATTACTCCTTATAAGGTCAGCTATCTGTTAGTGAAAGTCCCATGAAAATAGGTCCAATCGTTTTGGAGATAGCGCTACAGATGAAGCCTTGGATGACAACTAGTCTAAAATAAAAAAGCCTATGTCACCCGTTGTAATTTAAAATATCCGTCAGTGATATTTCTGTCAAAATCGGTCCAGCCGTTTCGTAGATTACCCGGAACATACAGACAGACAGACAAAAATTTTAAAAATTGTATTTTTGCTATCAGTATCGTGTATACGTTCATATTCAATCAGTAAAAAGTCGTTATTTTGATATTACATACAGACACTTCAATTTTATTTATATGTATCGATATACATATATGTAAAATAGAATTGAATAGTTAATGTGATTATCCAGGATACATTTGAAATACAAGTTTTTTAGTGAATACTTTGCATGTGAAATGATCATAAGTAATGATTAAACAAAAATTATATGACAGTTATATTCGCACAGTCAGAGTATTGTAATAATGTTAGACTGAATTGTTTAAAATGACCTCGTTAAGATGGTTTTGGGCATACTATATAACAAAGTTATTTATTATACAAACTATGAAATAATTATAATAAAACAAAATATAATAAACCTTTATTGCTGTATATAGATTGTTTACAAACTAAGTACCTCAGAAAGAATAAAAGGAGCCGAGGTAGACAGAACAAAAGATGGGAAGACGATATAAAAGGAGTATCTGGTCCAGTATGGATCCAAATAGCAAGGAATAGGGAAATATGGAAATCTTTAGAGGAGGCCTTTGTCGCAGGACAAGCTGTAACCGAAAGAAATAATTATACAGTATATCAAATGAATTACCTAATAACTGAAGCTTTTTTTTTCGAACTTACTATACGCTGTTGGCCTTAAGGGCCTTCATAGTTTTACCGGACGAAACATATGGAAAAATAAATAAAACCCTCCCATCATATGTGTACCTACCTATGTGTGTGCACGTATGTGGGGGTGATCTGTGCTGTATGTGTTAAGCTAGTGAGTGAAAGTATTCAGTGTCACTGTATCGCCCGAGCAGCGTACTTGAGGGCTCCCTTTCCGAGGGATCGAACCTAGGCCTGAACCGCTGACGAGGGGGATCGCGGCGAGTGAAACTGAATAAGTGAAGCGATCGTGGCTCAATTGATAACGTGCTTGGACACCACGTCGAACAATGTTGGTTCGAATTTTTGTAACGTCGGAGCTTACGGTGAAGAAAAATATTGTGATGAAACTCATAGCATTGTTTTTTTGCTAATCCCGTCGCTCTTAAATTGAAAGTCTGTCGCCAACCACCCATTGGTATGTTCCGACAGGTGTACTTGAAAGCCAGTCCCCCTCTAGGTTTAGCGTGTTCACCATTTTAGACCACATCGTCATATAACATCAGGTGAGATTGTGGTGAAACGCTAAAACCTATATAGTATAAATATTAATAAACTAGCTGTTGCCCGCAACTCCGCATGCGTTTTTTATATAATTATAAATTGCTTCTTATAAGATCAGATATCTTTTGGTGAAAGTTCCGTGAAAAATGGTTCAAACGTTTTGGAGATAGTACTACAGACGAAGCCACGGATAACAGCTAGTCCAAAATAAAGTAGCCTATGTCACCCGCTGTAATTTTAACTATCGGTCAGTGAAACTTTTGTCAAAATCGGTAAAGCCGTTTTGGAGATTATCCGGAACAAACAGACGGACATACAGACAGACAAAAATTTAAAAAAATATGTTTTTATTATCAGTATCATGTATACGTTCAAATCCAATCAGTAAAAAGTCGTTATTTTGATATTACATACAGACACTTTATTTTTATTATATGTATAGATTGGAAAATACTTTTTCACTGCATTTATAAATTTACTAGCGGCCCGCTCCGGCTTCGTACGAGTATAAAATATATAGCCTATGTCATTCACTGAAAAAATGATTAAAATCGATCCAGTAGTTTTGATTTATTCATTACTGCCCGTGACCCGCACGCGTTAAATTTGGAGTAACCTCAAAAATAACAGTATTTCTCCACTAATTAATTTATGTTATTATACATATAAACCTTCCTCTTCAATCACTCTATCTATTAAAAAAACCGCATCAAAATCCGTTGCGTAGTTTTAAAGATTTAAGCATACTTAGGGATATAGGGACAGAGAAAGCGACTTTGTTTTATACTATGTAGTGATACATGTATAATGAAAATACTATGGGTTACTACACATTAAAAGTAATGAACGTGTCAGACCATTCGATGCGGTAATTTTAGCACTGTCCAAGCCAAATTTTTTGACCGCTCTGAATTTAGGTACGCATAACATAAATTGAGTTATAAATATATATTATATTATATACATAAAATCGAGACAACTTAAAGATAAATCAAATTTAAATTCATATATTAACTAGCAGGCCCAGCGGACGTAATCCTGTCCTTATAATAAAGAAATATATACCTATGTGTTTGAAACGCTTAAGGCGGCTTGACTTTTTCCGATTCTTTCAACAGTTCAGGCCCAGCGGACGTAATCCTGTCCTTATAATAAAGAAATATATACCTATGTGTTTGAAACGCTTAAGGCGGCTTGACTTTTTCCGATTCTTTCAACAGTTATCATTATATTTCAACCAATTCACAAAAAAACCTTAACAAATCATATACCTAAACCTACTCCGTGAATTACTATATATATTGGTGAAGACCGGATTACAATCCGTTTAGTAGTTTTTGAGCTTATCGCGAGCATCCAGACAGACAGACAAACGCGGCGGACGACTTTATTTTATAATATGTAGTGATATTTTAACTTTCTTTTGTATTAAACTCTTGACAATATTATAAGCAAGCTCGAACTTACGGTTATATTCACAGAGGCCAAAAATATTAATGAAGAATGTAGATGATTCTATTTTTTGGATTCGATTGGCGCATTGCCATTTTTTATGCCTAACGAAGGAGGCCAGGAATCAGCTAGTTAAGTATGGTTAGCGTTACGTCCAGGTTTGGGGTCAACCGAAATAGCAATCGTAATACGAAATCCTATGTTGAGATTAGATTACAAGATATTCCATATATAGGTGATTGGGTAGCTTATATAGGACAATGTATCGCTACTTTATTTCCAGAGGTAAGGAAGAATTTTACCTCGATCTTTCCTTAAGCTACTAAATCCGATATATATTATAGTGTATGCGCTATAGCATACATACGTTGTCTCGTGTGTTCCCATGTTAGTAACCAAATAGCAATCGTCATTGTCACGAGAGCCGCGGGCGCGTGTGAACGGTTGTGCTATATTGACTTATACGTGGGCATTGTCGAGCCAGTGCAGTATAAAGGATACTAATAGAATGAATTAAATATATCGCTTCTTTAATGGAGCGAATAGTAAATGCTCATGTGGTAGATCTGATGTTAAGTGTATCTCTACAGTAATAGGTTACTTAAACCTAGATTTTCAGTCCCATTTTAAGCTAACCGTATTTTTTTAAACGGATTAATCAGTTAGAATACTACTTAATTGCGAAAAAAATAAGTGTGGTAGCAACGCTTCGAGCAGCAGTCGAACCCATGGAATTCCTTATTATTTTATCAGTTACTATTTAATTTGTCAGAATATATATATCTGGGGTAGAATTAAAATCGTTTTTCCGTACTCGTAGTGATTCTAATAATGTATTATAATAAGATGCAATTTACTAATGTATAAAAACAATGGTAATAATATAAGACATGAACTTTGATGAACTCATGTACACTATTCAGGTTACAGATAAAATTATTCGACAGCATCTGTTGATGATGAGGATGAAATTTCTTAATTGATTGAACGTGACCGTTTTGAATAACGATAGATATTTTTTAGTTCTAGACATGGTAGATTTGCTAGCAGATGATATTTTTAATGTGACATGTCGATTAGTTGTCGATTTAAAGCCAATCCGGGGTTTTAGCGGGATCTTAGTCTGTCATGTAGTGGTTTTTATATTTTATTCATAATCTTGTGTTATTAGACTCTATATTTTGTAATATTAGTGGTGTTTTATGTAATATAGTTCGGTTATTATGCACAAGTGAAGTGGATGGGAAATAATACCACGAAGCATGCATTCTGAGATGCCGCCAAAACTCCATGGAAAGTTCTAACAAGGAAACCACCATCTTGTTAGAACATTATAGTTATCACAAGACACTTACTTGGCAAAATCTTGTTACTTGACGCTGGCTAGTGCACAAACCGTGACGGAGCCAAAAAATAAAGAAGAAGAAGAAAGCCAATCCGATTCACTGGAGAACTATTCCTGTCAAACTGAATACAGTTTAAGTACACTACAGTTCACCAGAATAAAAATTTAATCATCGAGGTTCACTCACCAATTTTGCTCATTTTAGTTTCTCCTGTGGATGTAATTTTTCTAGTTTAACCTCTCTAAACATCAGTTTTCTATGATCATACATTTTTTTTTAATTTATTTTAACCAAAGGGCAACAAAGAAGCAACAAAGAACAGCCATATGATGGTAAATGTTTATCATCGCCTATGGCCAAATGTAAAATTGGGGGTATCACTGTTGTGTTGCCAACCTTATTGAGCGTGTTACAACCTCTTTTTGAAGAGCCACATGTCACAACCGCGAGAGAAGATCGTACCCGATATCCCATTCCATAATGCGAGCGTGCGCATAATGAAGGTTCTGGAGTACTTCCTCTTATCTAACCAATAAATATGAGGATTCGTAGTTCACCATGCAAATTTCGTATACATTAATATTCATGATTAGGTTATGTTAAGTCGGAGTTGCAGACGAATGATTAATTAAATTGCAGCTAGATGAGAACATGCTTATTTCACCCATACATTCATGCTTTGTTATATTTGTATTTAAGTCATGTATCTGTTTAATAAATTAGTTTCAATTGCTAGTCATCCTCTGCGTGATCGAGGTGTTTTGTTAAAGAATTACATCTCTGCAATCACACGTTTTACTTTTTGAAATTTATTTTTCTTACATCAGCCTCGAGCGCTTACTAATAGGTCATTGTACATTATTTTTAAAAATAGAAATGCATATAACTTCCTTTGTAATCATTTCTACGTAAACCAAATCGTACAGCTATGTGTAGGAAGACATTGAATTCAAAAGTATAGAGAAATAAAACAGGGTACCACCTAAATATATATAAATGCGAATGTCAGTTAGTTTCTTACGCTTTCCCAAGTTCAACCAATCATTATGAATTATTACATACACGTTGAGAGGAGTACAGAAAAGAACATAGTCATAGACTCATTCACCTTGAAAAAAAGTACGACTACCGAGGGATAGGTTAAATTGGCATTATCGCGAGCAAAGCCACGAGCAAGGGCTAGTGAAATATAAAAAAAAAACAAGAAAACTATCACGGTAACTCCTTTTAGTATTAACTTTTATAAGAATCGGATTTTTATAAACACACCACGCGTTCAGCAATGTGTGAAGTAGTGGGGCTAAAGGTGTGGTGCGCATAGGTTGTAGAGTGGAAGTGGACGGGTTACATCGTTTGAAATGAGATCTCTCTCTCTCTTCCTGACTATATGTCCCACATGGTGGTGGGGTCAGCCTTCCTTACTTTCTTTCTCCACTTCGCTCTGTCCTCGACATTGCCTTCGGATACTTTACACTCCTTCATATCTTTTAGCACTAAACCTTTCCAGTTAGTTTTGGGCCTACCTCTGGGTCTTTGACCAGGAAGGGACAGTTGTAGTGCTAAATTTCCTACGTAGTCTCGTGGCTTCCTCTTCACATGACCATACCATCGCAACCTACTTTCCTGCATCTTATCGGCAATGTCGCGCACTCCTAGGCTGCCTCGCACGTATTCGTTGCGGATTTTATCGAGCCGAGTTATGCCACACATCCACCGTAACATCTTCATTTCAGCAACTTGAATAGTATGGATGTTCTTTTTATTTACAGCCCACGTTTCACTGCCATACATAAGGACTGGTCTAACTATGGTTTTGTAGATAAGACCTTTTAGCTTCACCGGAATTCTTCTGTCACATGTAACACCAGTCACTTCTCGCCATTTGAGCCACGCTGCGGCAATCCGGTGTTGTATATTGCCTTCAATGTTCCCAAACTTATCCACTACATTTCCCAAATACCTATACTGGTCGCATGAAGTAACCATTTGTCCATTGATGGAAATCGGAGCATTATCGTTGACATCTGGGGCATTCAAGGACATAAATTGGGTCTTCGCGACACTCAACATAAGGCCACCGGCTTGTAACTGATGCTTCCACGACAACAGTGCCTGCTGCAACTCAGTGCGGCTTTCCGTGCAGATGGCCACATCGTCTGCGTATATAAAAGTCCACGGAGCTGAGTTTTGCGCTGCCCCAGTAAGTGAGTCCAAGACCAAACAGAACAAGAAGGGGCTCAGTACAGAGCCTTGGTGAACGCCTTCCGTGACCGGTATCGGTTCTGTCTGACCCACTACCGTGCGTACCACAGATCTAGCATCCCTATACATGTCGGCAATAATGTTGACATACATTTCGGGGACATTCTTTTTGCGAAGGCTCCACCAGATAGTATCCCTTGGGACACGATCAAATGCCTTTTCCATATCCAGGAATGCAATATACATCTTTCGGTGTTTGGCACGATACTCCTCAGCAATCGTGTTTAGAGCGAACATTGGATCGATGGTAGATAAGCCAGGTACGAAGCCATAGTGATTTTTGGATAATGAGCACTCACATCTTAAGCGGCTATCAATCACTCTCTCGTAAAGCTTCATAGTGTGGCTCAGAAGCTTGATTCCACGATAGCTGTTGCACTCGTACTTACTACCTTTCCCTTTATAAATTGGAACTATGGTACTCAATCTCCAAGCATCCGGCATTTTAGAAGAGAGCAACACACAGTTGAAGAGATTGGTGAGCAGTATAATTCCTCGCTCGTGTAGGGATTTCCAAGCTTCCACTGGGATACCGTCTGGTCCGATGGCTTTCTTGTTGGACATCTTTCTTAGAGCTATCTTAACCTCACTCGAATGTATTAGAGGTATAAGGCCCAAATTTTTCGCCATTTTTGGGCATTGGTTAGCCGCTTGCTGAACGTTCAAAAGCTGTTTATAATATTGTTGCCAAGCAGTTATGATGTCCCGATCTCTATATAACAGATCGCCATTGAGACCTCTAATGGTTTTACACCTAGCGGGATCGTTGTTGCTTCGATTTCGCTGTTTTGCGAGCTTATAAATGTTCTTTTGGCCTTCTTTGCTGTTTAACTTCATATAAAGATTTTTCTGGGAATTCGCCTGCTCGACAGCTATGACTTTCTTGGTGGCTTTTTTAACTTTTACGTATGCCTCTCTATCTTCTGCTGTTTTTGTAGACTGCCAGGTCTTGAAGGCCAATTTTTTATTTTGTATTGCAATCTGCACACTCTCTGTCCACCACCAAGTCTCTCTATCAGCTCTTTTTCCGCCTTTTGTCCGACCAAGGATCTTATTTGCTGCTGTAATTATGGACTTCCGTAAATGCTCCCATATTTTATCAACATCTGAATCAACATCAAACTCCAAATTGTCTAGCTGATTACAGAATTCGGGAATTTTTTCTCCTTTCAGATTCCACCACTTGGTGAGTTCTGGTGTTTGAGGTGGTTTCGGTTTTGTCGTCTTCTTAAACAACATGTCCATTACAACGATGCGATGTTGAGTGATGGCACATTCTCCCGGGATCACTTTACAATTTGTGACACGGCCAATGTGAGCTCGATTTACTAAAATGTAGTCTATCTGCGAAGATGTTCGTCCGCTTTTGTATGTAATTTTATGTTCTGGCTTTTTGGCAAAAAAGGAATTTACAATAGCCAGATCGAATGCCGCTGCTGTCAAAAGGATGACTTTGCCATCATCGTTAGGTATACCGTGTGCATGGCCGCCATGCACTCTCTTAAAAGCGTTGTTTTTTTCTCCAATGTGACCATTTAAATCACCACCCAGCAGAATTGTCTCTTTTATAGGTATTTGTTGAAGTAAGTCTTCTAAAGTTGTCCAGAACGTATCTTTTTCAGCTAGGCTACAACCCGACTGGGGAGCATATGCAGAGATCACATTAAGGACTTCTCCTTCCGCTATTACTTTTAGAGACATTAGCCTATCATTTATGCGATTAACCTCTAGGATATTGTTGAGGTGTTCTTCTTTAACAGCTATGGCAACTCCATTCCTCCCGTGTTTTGCGCCCATATACATAAGTTTATAGCCCTCTCCGATATTACGAGCTTTGGATCCAGTCCACCGAGTTTCTTGTAAGCAGATGAAATGTACCTTTCTACGCATAAAGAGCGAGGCAAGTTCCTTTGTCTTTCCCGTTAGTGTTCCTACATTTAGAGTAGCGAAGCGGACCTTCAGGTTACGTTCAGGGACTAACGTCGTTAACCGAGCCCGTCCATGACTCGGTAGCCCTTGCAAACTATTCGCAGATTTAGGGCGATATGTCTGCGCGTCGTTTCGTGGCGACGCCCTATCCTTTAACTGTAGTGTATTATGTAACCTTTGCATTTTGCTTTTCTACGGATTTGGCGATTTTTTTTAGGTTTATTAGTCCAGTACCGATTGCCATCTGACATACAAAAACCTACCCGCTTGAGGTAGGAAAACCCCTGGATATTCGGTGGTCTATCCATATATATACAAGTATTTCCACCTGTAGGTAATGAAATCTGGTTATCCCGCCAGAGCACCGGTCGCCAGAGCCTCGTTCGTTAATCAGCAGGATGAACCACGTGCAGGTGAGGTTGACATTTGGGTTAGTAAAGATGTTGTGTGTTCTAAGAAAAGTATATTTCTGCTTTTTTTTTCTGCGCATAAAATATATTGTTGATAGCAACGCAGACGAAATCGCGAATACCAGCTAGTCGTAGCTTGTAGTAGGTTTGTTACGCTTTCATGCCTTCACTATTCAACTCATCATCGCCCACGCGATTGTTGGTTTTGCACCCACCTTTTACCCTTCCAATTGGATCGCGTTGGAGGGTAAGGTAAATATATTGTAACTATAAGCAATAACAATAATAACATATTTTGTTTACACTACAACCCTATTATTATTAATGCAATTCCCAGGTTGAAGACCTTGGATATAATACAGAATTTCATATTATTTGTCATGTTCGTTTAAAAAATATTTTTCCATTTTCTTACTGTTCAATTAAAATATAATCCTATATGACAGTGGGCGGCAAATTGCAGGGTCTTTCCCTCCTTCAGTCTGGCTCTTCCAAAAAATGTATTCAACTTGCCTTGTAAGAGACAAGTTGTTTTTGAAATGCAAGCAATTGAAAAGGAGGTACATTTTTAGAGAGCAACAATAATATAGTTAACCCCTCACAAAAAAAGATATACTTAGCCAAGACAAGCTCAAGAGTGTACGTTACAAAGCTTAAGTTTTAAAATAAGGCTCTTCGAATCAATTCCAATTTTGTATTGTTTATATTTGGCTCTTTTGAATAACGAGTTTGCCGACCACAGCCACATAACAATTATATGACAAAACAACGACGTTTCCCTTTTTGAACTCTCCGAGTTCAGTTCAAAGCGGAACCGGCGGACCGAGTGACACTTCACTGGAATTTGTCTCCCGGCCCGTGAAATTGAGTCGACTGATCCCAGCTTAGTGGCTGTTGGGTGATTTTAAAGCAAACTTTTCAATATATTCGACCTTTAATTTACATTACTAAGTTAAAATAAACGTGTTTTTATTTACATTTACATTTATTTCTTTACTAACATTACCCGTGACTTTGTTTTCGTGATAAATGTTTTGTTATTTTAATAAAAGTATTATATTTTTTTTTCATCGAATTTTTAACAGCAAAAACATTGAGTTTTTGGTAGGTCTGGTCTGCCTGTAATGTAATGGCTTTAATATTTTAGATTTAGCGTGACTACCATCTTAGACTACATCATCATTTAACATCAGATGAGACTGTGGTCAAACGCTAACCTATAGAGAATAAAAAAAGGAATACTTTGCTGCTTATTTATTTTATACTATTAATCAGGTATTAAAAATAACAACAGCAGTGTGCGTATGGACATCAAATACTTTACAATATTTGTAGGTGGTAGAGCAACGCTGAAACGATTACTGGTTTCAGAATGAATGGGTCGGCTCGCCCGGAGTAGTACCACCCTCTCACAGAAAGCCGACGTGAAAAGCTTGCACTGTTGCGTTTCGTTCGGTCAGTGAGAGCGCCGGAGGCCCACATATTTAGAAGGCCGGCAACGTAATTGCGACTCCCCTGGTGTTGCTTAGTGTCTATGGACGGCGGTGATCACTTACCACCAGGTGACTCACCTGTTCGTTTACCCCCTATGATATAAATTAAAAAAATATATATATACAAAATATTCTATCATATATTCTATCATGAGAAAAGTAAATACCGCGGACGACCTTCAAAGTTCTGTTAGCGAAGTAATTGAAAAGCAATTGAGGGGATAAACAACGTAGATTGTTTTCCCGTTCACAAATTATTTATTAATTTCACTTCTGTTTTTGTGTGTACTGCTTTGTCCGATTCGTCGTCGTGTTGATCTTACGAATTGAAACGTTTATCTCCGAATTTAATTTTCTCCTAGTTATTTTATGATTATTTCGTTGATTGTTCATTTCATTTCGTTTCTTATTTCTTCAAAGCAAATGCCTACGCGTTTTAATCAATCGAATCCTTAAGACATACAAATTGCTTCACCTATAATTTGATAAGTCAGATCAAAGTACAGTATATTAACCAATATAGGAATAAAAAAAGGTTTACAATATAAAAAAAAATATCATTCACCGCCATATATAGTAAAAATTACATACAAATATACATGTATGGAAATATTTTTTATATTCACTAATATAACACGCGTGTTGTAGCTTCATATATATTTGAAAAACTACCTTGAATATAGTTACCAATTCTCGCGAGAACTTGACAGACAACTAACAACCAACTTCATGGTGTCGCTTTTAGGTGTCGGTGTGCGCGCGCATCGTAAAAATTCACTCTCAAACTTTTTTTCCCAAAGGCGCCAAAAGAAGTATAACCTTAAAAAAAACATTTTAAACATTAATTATTATATTGTTATGATAACCAACTAGCTATTTATATACGTCGTACATAGATAATTGACACCCAGAAACAGAATAGAAAATTATACTCAACACATATAAGGCAGTCATATGTTATATTTTACACGTGACCATTATTCTCATATTAACTGCATATATTTCAAATTGAATATACTTTTTCGCTTTCGCTATTAACTTGGCTATTAGCATAAAATCTTTTTATACATAAAATGATAGGGATCTACCATTGTGCGCGCTTCACACAGATAGTACGGAATATATACTGATAATTTTATTTTAGTTTCACTTCGTAGACATTTGATGTTTAAATACCCAAAGTAATAATCACGATATCTTAATTTAATATAAAGTTTTATGAAACTAATATTTTTTTATAAGTATCATGAATGTTTAAGGCAATTTTGTCAGTCAAGCATTTCTTTGCTTCTAAATTTTTTTTCTGTTTTCCCTTCAGTAAATAAAATATACTATGTCGCAGGTATTTCACGTGAAACGGACAATGAAAAAAGGGCGAAGTTCTGTAATTCGTTCATTCTGAACAGCCTAATTGTACTTCTATTAGGTGTAAAAAGGTGACTGTCTATATATAAGCGGTAAGGGTTCTGTAATGCTTATAATATCATCGAGAAGTCAGAACAATAACTAAAACAATAACGAAAAATATGTATTTGCTTAGCGCTATACTTTTGTTCCTTTTTTATTTTATTTTTTACAATGACGTACAATTACAGATTGAAAATTACATTCACAGTAAAACTATTATCTCATTACAAATCTGAAATCCAATTACAAATTGTACACAACATATTTAGTTAGCCTAAAATGAGTCTATTAACGATATAAAATGGAATACTATCATCACACATATATGTAAATAGATATTTATGATTCAGATACAAACGTCTTAAAATTTATTAGACTATAGTGAAATATGTTTTGGTGAACATAAAATTGATTATAGTGGCTGCACGTTCGAAACAGCGGATTGTTTTTTGAAACGTCTTCTAGTACTTTCTAGTATATGACTGATTTAATTTGATATAGATGTAATTCTACACGCAACAATTTTTTTGTTTTTTTTTTATATCATAGGGGGCAAACGAACGGGTGGGTCACCTGATGGTAAGTGATCACCGCCGTCCATAGACACTAGCAACACCAGGGGAATTGCAAATGCGTTGCCGGCCTTTTAATATATGTGGGCCTCCGGCGCACTCACTGACCGAACGAAACGCAACAGTGCAAGCACTGTTACTTCACGTCAGTTTTCTGTGAGAGGGCGGTACCAACTACCCCGGGCGAGCCGACCCATTGAGGCTGAAATCAGTAATAGCTTCAGCGTAGCTCTACCACCTACAGTTGCTTTCCGTTGTTACCAAATTCTTGTTTATTACAACTTTCGACTAATATTTATATTCGGATGTATGCTTATTTATATATTTGAACAATACTTATCCTAAACCACTGGTATAGATAGAATACGCTCAAGAAGGATGACACATGTTAATATCGAAACATTATAGCGATATCTTTTTTTTTTTTTTTTTTTTTTTTTTTTTTCGAACTGACCTACACTGCCAGCTTATTAGGCTTTCACAGTTTCACCGGACTACTAAGGAGAGCGCTTAAGGCACTCACCCGATTTTATATAGACGACTAGCACAAGGGCGCACGGCACGCCTCGGCTTGGGCTGTCGTCGAAAACCCGAATCTAACTAGCTAAGCTAAACTAAGCTAAGCCTATCCGTATCATACCTGTATGGGTTCGTGAAATATACATGGTTACCAAGCATGTATGTTTCACGATCCCGTACACGTATTTTGTATCTGTCTATCTGAGTTCTAAACTATTTCAGTTCGAAAGGGCAAAAAAAAACAAACAAAAATAGCCCACCACTATGTGTACCTACAAGTGAGTGTGTGTGCACGTGTGTGGGGTGATCGGTGTTATGTTGTAGACGAGTGTTTGATCAAATCGGTGTTACTCTGTTCGCGCATGCAAGCTGCTCGAGGGCTCCATACCGGAGGATCGGACCTCGGCTAGAGCAGTTGCCGAGGGAGGCCTAGGACTGTGTGCTGGGGCAAAATTCACAGCCAAACCGCGGCGGCGTGATCTGTGATTACGCGGGCGTGGGCGCGCACACGCTGTTCTTCGAGTGACGAGAGGGTAATCTAAGTTACCTAACGTAATATCATCGGGAGGGTCGGTAAAAATGTAACGCGGACGTCTTTTATAACGCGGCGCGCCTGGCAGTGTATCGTAAGTCGCGGCGGATACCACTAACGGATTGGGATGATTCATGGCTCTATCGAAATAACTAGTTGTGAGAGTTTTAACGTACTCCCAGATAGACGGCATCTCCAGGTCCCTATGGAGGTCGACTCTCCGGATGTACCACGGGGCACCGATCGCCTTTCGTAGAAAACGGTTCTGTATTTTTTGTAAAATCTTAAAGTTCGCTTTTGACATATGCGCGAAAACAGGACAGCTATATGTCAAAATCGGACGAATACACATTTTGTAAAGTGTGAGCTTATGTCTGACGGACATTTTGCTGTTAGCACATAATAACGGATGCAGACGACCCAAAACCATAGCGGCTTTGTTTCGTACTCTCACTGCATGCTGCTTAAACGTGAGGCGTCTATCTAACGTGACACCGAGATATTTGACCGCAAGGGCCCAAGGAATCTCGGTATCGTACAATTTGAGAGACTCTATATTACTCGGACGCGGACGCTGAACCGGATCGAAAAAGATCGCTGCGCTTTTCTCCGGATTAACCTCTATACGCCATCGAAGAAACCATTCGCCGAGTTCCTCGATGGCCCTATTCATACGGATAGCTAAATGCGACGGCCGCCAATCGGAAGCGTAGATTACTGTATCATCAGCGTAACAACCTACCTCGAACCCCGGGGACCGAGGTAGGTCACTGATGAACAGGTTGAAGAGGGAGGGCGCGAGGATGGACCCCTGGGGCACTCCTGAACGTATCGGGTGGGGCTGGGATAACTCACCATCCACTCTATAGCGGAAGGTCCTATCTGTGAGAAATTCGCGGATGATGTGAACTAAACTATCCGGAATACTAGACTTGAACAGTTTGTAGACTAGCCCGTCATGCCAGACCTTGTCGAAGGCCTTGGCGACGTCAAAGAAGACCGCTATTGTACGTTTCGGTTTAGGCTTGGCCGGACTGACCTGGGGCTGGGGGTCTTCGTTGAATTTAGAGAATATGTACTCCGTGAGGCGGTGTACTTGGTTCGTGCACGAGTGTTGTGCACGGAAACCGAACTGCTCAGGCGGCAGCAGATTCAACCTTGTTATCGTGGTCTGTAGGCGGTTCAGAAGGAGCCGCTCGTATAACTTGCCTAGTGTATCCAATAAACTGATAGGGCGATAGCTAGCGGGAAGCGTAGCTTTTTTGCCGGGCTTGTGAATGCCTATCACTATGGCCTTTTTCCAGACGGCTGGAAAGTGACCCTGGGACATGGCAGCATTGAAGATGCATACCAAAAGAGCTATGATGAAGTCAGGAAGGAGCTTCAGTACCTCGTTCCTGATTCCATCGGGACCTGGGGACTTCCTAAGCTTCAGACGCTTGATAGCGGCCGTCACTTCGTCAAAAGTAACCGGGGTTAGGGTATCCGCGCGAGGAGACGCGAGAAAGCTATCTACCGCGGATTTTATCAATTCGATATGGACAGGGTCAGTGTTAGCAGTGTTTGGAGAACATTGCTCCTCTAAACTCGCGGCGAGACACTCCGCCTTGTCTGTACTATCAAACGCGGGAGGCAACCCATGACCTCTGTCTAACGGGGGCATCGATGCACTCTGCTCTGATTTAAACTTACGCGTGAACGTCCAAAACGCCACGTGGGACGGCTGGATGTCCTCCAGGAGTCTGTCCCACCTGGCGCCTCGGATTTCTTGAATGCGAGTCCTAACTAGCTTCCGTAAAGTACGTAAGCGATCGCGATTATCTACAGACGGGTAAGTGTCGCAGGCTCGAGTCGCGGCGTTCTTTTCCGTAATCAACGCCCTCACGTCGTCAGGGAGTATGAAGCGGCGATCGTTCACCGCTTTGACCTCTCTCGAGGTCACCCTGACGGCGGTCTGAAGGTGTTCGACCAGGGAATCGATGGCCAGATCCGCGTCGGCTTTAGACACCAACACGTCCGGAATTCTATTCAGACTCTCCGAGGACGGATTGTCTTTTAAATAACTACATAATTTCACGTAATCAGCTGCGCGCGCGGGCTGTAAATCTATATCGAAGTCCGATCCTAGCTGCAAGATAACGGGGCGGTGATCTGAGTCCAGTTCATGTACGACTTGTATGAGTCGCACCGGAAGCTGGACATTTTTCAAAAGAGCTACATCTAACACTGTCGGTCGACAGTGATCCTGATAGTGAGTGGGTTCCGGCGGGGCTATGACGTCAAAAGCGAGATCGCCACTTAGTTTGTCGAGTGTCGCCCCGTTGCGGGAAGTACTCGAACTATTCCAAATGACGCTCCCACTGTTGAGGTCCCCGGCTATGATGACAGTGTTACTTAACGCGAACAAAGCCTCCAGGTCGGACCTGAGAAGCTCTAAACTCGGCTTTAAGTATGCGGAAACTAACGTTATATCGGCGTGACCGGTCATTCCTAACCTGCACACTGACACTTCCATATTTGTGAGAACGGGCGGGTCTATCGGCATGCAATATAAACAACGCTTATAATAAATTAGAGTGCCACCCCCGCGGGCGACACGGTCGTTTCTAACCAAGTTATAGTTCGCGATTCGCGGATTATTCATACTCGGCTTTAAGAGCGTTTCCTGAACTTATAATTGTAAGCTATTGTCAGTCGATTTGTTAAATAATTTTTGTAATGCAATTTGAAACTACTAAATATCTTATTAAATCGTTTTCGATATTTTTTAAATGTAATGAGTAATGCAATTGACTACGATGTCGGTTTCGTACTAATGCATCTGTAAACTATTGTCATTCGATTTATTCTTGTAATGCAATTTCAAACTCATCTTAATATCATAATTATTGTAATAAGTAGATACTAAATTAAGATTTGTTTATATTGTAGACTTTTAGATTTAAGCACATTGTTTTCGATATGTTTTAATGTAATAAGTAATGTGATTGACAAGATATCGGGTTCGTACTAATGCCGCTTGATGGCCATTGGTTGAAAGCATATGTGGGGTGATGTGGCACCTTTCGTGGAACGGACGACGAGGCTGCCTAAACATTCTGCTTCAGATTTTAATGTGAACAAGTCATCTTAGGCTATACGTTAAAAAAATGTGTTGAAATTAATATACAAAAGTACAAGTCCAAACTGGTTTTATTATACAACTTCAACCCATTGTGGGAAAAGTGTACAAGTCAGAAGTGGGATACGAAGGTACGTGGGCCATTTTATTCTTATGAAAATAATAATAATTGCTTGATGATGATAATTTGCATGATGTACTTGTCTTAACTGATTTCTGTGGTAGCACATGACCAAAGCTACTCTTTGGTTTAGCTAACAACATAAATATTTTACCTTTAATTATTTAGTTTTATACCTACAAAGAAAAATGTTTGACGAATTTTGTAATTTAACTGAAATGATTCTTGATGGCGTATGGCTAAGGCGACTCCTTAGATACACCAATACGAATTGGTTTACACCCAGTTTTTTTTTAATATTTTTGTTTTATATTTTTGTTTTATTAATTGCGTACAATACAATCGGGATTATTGAAGGAGCTTTTCCACGGTTCCTCTTGGGCAGTAAATTTATGCATATAGCCGGGGCTACTCTTTGGAGATGTTTTGCACGTAGTATGCAATGTTTTTACTATTTTTTTTATCAATTGTGTACTTGCGGGCGGGACTATTGATGACCATGGTCGAGCATGGTTAAGGCTTCTCGGTGGCGAGCTCCATCCTTCACTTGTTTTAGGTACATACATAATATAGTTATTTTTCTGAACATTTGATGTCCGAAAATTTTTGCATTTTAGTTGAATATGGATGTCCATGATAGACTACCACCAACAGTGGAAATGGTCGAGACATCCCAGAAGCTACCCTCTGCCGATTTTGATCATGGGTGCAGTAGGACGCTCGCACACTGCTTGGCGCGCTCTACGAAGTACATCAAGGCGCAGGGACAGGACAACACGTTCACCAACATCAAAACCAGATCATCATATGCGAAGAAGTCTGACAAGAAGCCGCAGCCGCTACAGTTAGTCTCGTCAAGTGGAAGATGAAGTTATGCATCCTACGACTATCAGCGGGCATCTCTATGCCGCAGTAGGTCTAGGAAATCGCAACGACGCCACAGCAGGAGCAAAGAGCCATCAAGGGGTCACCTTACCAAATATGAACGGCGGGTGTCTCCGAAACCCGAATACACTTCGCGTGAGTTTATGTCTCAATTTACGAAACTTTTTCAACTATTACTAACAATAGTAGGGAGAATTTTTACTGTATTGATGGACGGAGCGTCGGATTGTGCATTACGCATTACCAAAACTTAGGTGTTGCAAAAAGGTGGTACGAAGGGTTACCAATTTCCCATCGAAAGAAAATTACGTTTAAATGTTCAAGAGTGCTAAATTTGGCGAAAGTGATATCACTGGAAAGAGAGCAATAAATGTATTTTGCATGGTATCGAAGACGGAGCGGTCCGTCTTGGAGCTAAAACCACACAATTTAATGATACGGAATTGTGTGGATAAGTTTTTTTACATATTTACGCAATGTAAAAATGGGTACTGTTAGGTTATAGACGACCTCATATTTACGCAATGTAAAAATGGGTACTGTTTGTAGACGACCTCTGGAGTCGAGGCCTAACCATTTCACAAACGTGCAAAGTAAATCTTACGATAGTATTCGTTGCTATAGTTGTAAGGGAGAGGATTATCCGTTCTCCAAGTATCCTACACCAATTAAAAAGTGCACAAGACTGTTTTATCGGGTATACCAAGTTGAAATGTTTTTGTTCTGATTGTGAAGATAACTTTGAGGAAAAAAAAAATAAACCGTTAATTAGTAAACGGGCTATTAGCCATCCAATGGTAGGATTTGAAGGAGCGATTGTTAGTTCAAAAGGTTCATGTATGGTAGACGTACAGATTCAGAATGTAAAAGTTGAAGTCATATGTATTATGGTTCCAGATAATTTATGTATTATGGTTCCAGATAATTTCCTAGAGTATCCATTATTAATTGGCAGGCATTTACCGAATAACCCTCGCATCCAAATATATAAAATGGATAAAGATTTATTATTTAGAAGCAGTTATGACGTAGAGAGGTTAACTAAAGTAATTTACAATTGAAAATAGCTTAGACTTGGTAGTAGTTTGTGACTGAGGAATATACACTTACACTATTATGAACGAGATAGGTGAAATTGTAATTATTTCATTAAATAATAATCCAGCAACATTCAACAGGAATGAGCTGGTTGCTAGAGTAGAAATAATTCTGGAATCCCTTTAATTGTACGAGGTTAATAGAATTGAGTACTAGAACTATTCAAGTTAGATTAATTAAATGTTGGTAATATGTCATTTAAATGTTGGAGATATTTCTTAAAACACAATTTTTGAATTTATATAATTCATTTCGTGATTGCTTCACAACTACATTGATCGAGTTAGGTTGTCTTGTATAGGATTGGAGAAAATGAATACAGAACTTGGTGATGATCAGCCGATAGTGACTATTTAGACTTTCAGTTCATAGTACGATAGATGACTTGAGTGCCTCTGGAATAATCAGACAATCAAGTTCTCCCCATGCTAGTCAAATAATACTGGTGCGAAAAGCACTGTTGACAAAGCTCTTTGTGGATTATCGTGCGTTAAATCGAAAGATTCTATTAAACAACATTACTCTCTTCTTTGAATGGAGGATCCTGCATGGAGGATTAAATGAATAAGTTGTCGGGTAATAAAATTTTATTCCACTTTAGATTTAGCTAGTGGTTATTATCAAATGGAATTGACGGGACAGACGAAACCCAAAACCTTGTTTGTTACTTCGGACGGGGTCAAAAACCGCGTTTGTTACTCCGGAAGGTCGATGAGAGTTCAGAATTCCATTTGATCAATTTAGGGTAACTCCCAAGGGCATTAGGCCAGGAAAAAAAAAACTATGCCGTAAAGCTGCTGTCATCGTGCTAAACCTTTCACTAGCTGCATGCTAAACCTTTCACATGTTAACAAAAAAAAAAAAAATGAAAGTTCCATGGGCGTGGGGTACCGATCAGGAAGAAGCGGTTCAAGAATTAAAGAAAAGGGTAGTTTCCCAGCCTATTCTTGCGTTATTTAAAAACTTTTTCTGGCAAAGTGAATTAAATACTTACTGGGGTTGTTGGTAATATTTTACTTCAAAAGCAAAACAATGAAGGTTTTAAACCGGTAGCTTATTTACGTAGACCAACTTCACCCATTGCATTTCATTAAAAACTACATTTCTCATCATACGAATTAGAAACTCTAGCCGTTGTCTCGTCCCTGGTGAATTTTAGGTTTTGCCTTCTAGGAATGCCTTTTTACTTTGCTGGGCTACGATTGAAAATAGCACCAGTGACAGAAGTTAAGAAGTAGTAGGTTAGCATGGTACGGGCATATTATGAGAAGAGATAAAAGTCATGTAACAAGAAAAGTTTTGAGTTTGAAAGTGGACGGATATAGGAGTAGAGGAAGACCGAAAAAGGTGTGGATGGATTGTGTGAAAAACGATAAAAAGTGTGAATACTGAGATGACATCTGACAGAGGAGAGTGGAAAAGGAAAACATGTTGTGCCGACCCTACTTAGGTGGAATAAGGGTAAGATGATGATGGTGATGAATGCCTTTTACCATTGTTACTGATTGTAGCTCATTACGCGCTACCTTTATGAAGAGATAAAATTCCGAGGGTCGCGCGTTGATGAGTCGAGTACAGAAGTTCGATTGCGATGTGAAGTATAAAGCTGGTAAAACCATGTGTCAACAATTGGGAGGAAATTGATTGAGGTCTGCCGGGGGGGAGTATTTAGTATTTCCAATGATTGGTTAAAAACTGTTCAATCTGCGGATAGTGAAATAGCACGTATTAAAAAATGCACTATAGATCCAGACAGTAAAAACGTAGGAATTTTTGTGTGATGTTTATAGAGTAACTGATAGTGGGGACAGGTGGTTGGTACAAAAGGGTGTATGATAGCACATTTTAAAGGCCTGACATGATCACATTGGACACTTTTTTTTATGGATAAAACTATTGATAAAATCAAAGAGACTTATGGTTCCCTAAAATAAACAAATTTATGAAAAGTCAATCCTGCTTAGAATGTGTGCACAGCAAGATTATAAAACCATTTCATACCCTTTATGCTGATCATCTGGGCCCATTTAACGCAAGTAAACGTAAGAACTAATATTTGCTAGTCATATTTGAGACCTATAGTAGTAAGTTTATTATTTTAAGGCCATTGCTAGTCATATTTGAGACCTATAGTAGTAAGTTTATTATTTTAAGGGCAATAAATAATAAACGCACGCTAATCACACAACGATTACGGTATTCAAAGAGTATTGTGCTATATTAGGATGCCCTGTTAGATTAATAACTGATAGGTACTCTTCTTTTACGGATAAGATATTCGGAAGGTTTTTGCAAGATATAGGTGTGAGACACATAATGAACAAGTAGAGAGGTATAACCGTACGATCTTAGATTCCTTAATTGTAATTAACTATGCTTGTGACGAATTAGACTAAGATGGTAAAGTGCGAGATGTCCAGTTGGAGTTAAATAACGCTACTAACAAAGGAATAGGGAGCACGTCTGCAGAGGTATTATTTGGATTAAATCTTAACTAGCATGGTCGAAGGGAGGTTGCGTTTAGCATTACATAGTGATGGCGCATAAGGTGACGGAAGGGACAATTTTGAAAACATACCACAAGTATAAAAAGAACGGTCCGATAAGACTTAAGACTAGGTTCGACTCGCTAATTGAATCTGAGATTTGGTAAGGGTAGAGAGATCCATTTTGTGCCCAAGTAAAATGTCTAGGACCGTATAAAATTAGTAAAAAGTAATGAATAATGATGATAGGGATAGCGTAGAGGATACTCCCATCGCTATAAAGGGAAAGCTAAATATAGAGATATACAGCCCAGTACAAAAGATACATCTTTGATTAAATTTTAAAATATCTGATGGTGATGCAAGTTCTGATGAAAAAGATGACGTAAGTGGTGATGATGAAATGAGTATAGATGCGAAACTGCTGTATAAATAAGGATAATATAAGTACGAGTAATATTGGTAATATGGACGGGGAATGATAATAGCATGGAGATGTAAAATCTATTTCAAGTACCTCTCACCATTCTTAGTAGACAAAAAGGCTTGTAATTGAGACAAAAACTCTGTGTAAATATTAACTTATTGAAACTCTAATAAAAGTATAAATTGTTATTTCAAAGGTTGATTGTTGGAAGGATGATAACTGTTTTTTTCAGAAGGATATAATATATTGGATATAATATGATATTGGAAGGATGTTAATACTGTTTTTTTCAGAAGGATATAATATATTGGATATAATATGATATTGGAAGGATGTTAATACTGTTTTTTTCAGAAGGATATAATATATTGGATATAATATGATATTGGAAGGATGTTAATGTCTTATTTTCAGGTGGATTAAAGTTTAATTGTTGGAAGGATGATAACTGTTTTTTTTTTTCAGAAGGATATAATATATTGGATATAATATGATATTGGAAGGATGTTAATGTCTTATTTTCAGGTGGATTCAAATTTAATTGTTGGAAGGATGATAACTGTTTTTTTCAGAAGGATATAATATATTGGATATAATATAATATTGGAAGGATGTTAATGTCTTATTTTCAGGTGGATTAAAGTTTCATTGTTGAAAGGATGATAACTGTTTTTTTTTTCAGAAGGATATAATATATTGCATTTAATATTATGATATTGGATATAATATGATATTGGATATAATATGATATTGGATATAATATGATATTGGAAGGATAAATTGTATTAAAAGGATAATAATGGTGATATGAAGGAAAAATATGCATTTGGATATGAATATTTCAATGGGTTCTATACCGAATTGTTTTGTTTTGAAATCTCGGGCTTTACTATCTCCGACTGATAAATTATATTGGATCGATTTCTCTTTTTTTTTTATATAATTATATTGGATGGATTCACTTTTTTTTTTAAGGCAAATAAGTTTGTCTTGAAGTTTTTTCAATGTTTATTGCTGTCACGAGGTCGTGATTGGTAGTCAGGATGGACGAATCTGTAAGCTATTGTCAGTCGATTTGTTAAATAATTTTTGTAATGCAATTTGAAACTACTAAATATCTTATTAAATCGTTTTCGATATTTTTTAAATGTAATGAGTAATGCAATTGACTACGATGTCGGTTTCGTACTAATGCATCTGTAAACTATTGTCATTCGATTTATTCTTGTAATGCAATTTCAAACTCATCTTAATATCATAATTATTGTAATAAGTAGATACTAAATTAAGATTTGTTTATATTGTAGACTTTTAGATTTAAGCACATTGTTTTCGATATGTTTTAATGTAATAAGTAATGTGATTGACAAGATATCGGGTTCGTACTAATGCCGCTTGATGGCCATTGGTTGAAAGCATATGTGGGGTGATGTGGCACCTTTCGTGGAACGGACGACGAGGCTGCCTAAACATTCTGCTTCAGATTTTAATGTGAACAAGTCATCTTAGGCTATACGTTAAAAAAATGTGTTGAAATTAATATACAAAAGTACAAGTCCAAACTGGTTTTATTATACAACTTCAACCCATTGTGGGAAAAGTGTACATAATATATCTATCTGCCTATCGCGTAAGTAATCGGCTACTAAATCGCGTTGCGTACGGAGACTTCTCGCGTTGAAAAACGAAAGACAAAGAGCGCGTGGTTTAATTTTACTCGGCGGAGTGAATTTTATTTATGATTAGTTCCTACTGGTTCGCGAGCGAGGCGCTGAATAGTCGCGGCACTGCCTGGGAAGGCAGAGACCGCGTTGAGAAGACCTATATCACTATTTCCGTTCACTATCGTGTTGAACGCGATGATATCTTCGATGCTGTGCTCAGCGAGCACCTGAGACAGCCAGTCGATGCCCGACCGAGTGGAGGAAAAGAAATGAGATGGTTGGGCAGGTTGGGCGGGCAACGCTTTCGGAGCGACAGGCCGAGCCTGCACCTGAGGCTTGGAAGCCTGAGGTTGAGGAGGCCTGGGAGCCCAGGGGGCCACAGGGGCCCGCCAGGGCTGGGGGGCGCGCGGCACAGAAGGTGCCACGCTCGACGCCTGGACCGGCGCTGCCGGGGCACGGGAGGTGCCCGGCAGGCCCGGGAAGGCCTCCACGGACATGAGTGGTGGAGGCGGAGGACGGGCGGAGACAGCCGGAGGCCTACGGGCTTGTCTGCCTTGGCGTGGGCGTTGCGTGCGCGGTGCACGGGGACACCCGCGATAGCTCGCAGGGTGACCCGCATTGCCGCACAGAACGCAGCTAGGAGGCTCGGGGGTCTCAGGAGTGCGTGCGCACTCCTTCGTGGAGTGGTCACCCAGGCACTTGACGCACCTCTGGCAGTTATGGCACTGCGACGGGGCTTGGGACTTTCGTGGCGGCTCCACGGAGATGCCGGTGAGGCCACAAATGGAGGTCAAAGTGAAAATGGCCTTCCCTTCCAGGGAACGGTCAAGGATGACCAGGGCCATAGGATATGGGGCTTTGGTGCGGGGGTGGTACATTCTATGTACCTCTCGCACTGGGAAGTTTTGCTCCTTAAGGGAGCAGGATATGTCCTCTGTGGATAGCTCCACCGGGACGCGCCTGAGAACGGCGCGAAGGAGGCGCTCCTCTTTGAGCGCGTGGGTGTAGTAGGCCAGCTTCCTCTCTCGGAGAAGAGAGGTCAGCTGGCGATGGTCAGTGGAGGTGGGAACCTTCACTTGTATCCCTTGCGAGATGTTGAGGGCCGAAGTGTAACGAATGGAAGATTCGTTCATCTTCGTAGAGATTGCGAGCCAGGAGGACTTGTCCTGGATCACGACCGGAGGAGGGGTGCGGGGCTTCTTAGCCGCAGCTACGGAACCCGTAGCTTTGGCTGATGAGGGGGCGGGGCTTACGTTGCCCGAGCGAGGCGACCGACTGGCCGTCTTTTTCGCGGGCACCCGGGCGCCATCTACTCTAATAGTTTTCAGAACCGGGTGTCCGGAACCCGACTCTGAATCTGACGCGCGCGACGCGGCGGGGATCGGCGGCGTGCGGACGCGCTTTCTGCTCACGACGGTGAAGCCGTCGGAGGCTGGGGCGACGAAACTATCGAGCTCCATGTCGGATTCGGCATCCGAGCTGGAGCATGGGATTAGCGCGACTAGGCTAATCCTATCTAAGACGTTATCCGGCGAACGCGGCGAATCTAATGCGGCAAATGAGTCCGCGGTCGGCACGCGGGCCGCGGCTTCCGCACTATTCCTACCTAAAAACGTGGCAGCGGCCTGACGGACTGCCGGAAATTCGGCATAAAGATGTTCTAACAGGCAAACATACATACTGGAATCCATAGTGGATTCTTACCGCGGGGGCGGGGGGGGGGGGGGGGGGGGGGGGGGCACGAACAACCTCTCTGCCGGAAGGGCAGGGGGGCGCGCCAACGGAAAACTACGGGACTATCCCGAGTCCGGACCAAGAGAGCTGTGGGCGATGTGCAATGCCGCACAGAAGAACCTACAAGGCCTAGGGGGAGGTCCCTGACACTTCTCTCTTCTCTTCTTTCTTCAGACGCTCTGCACGAAGTTTCTTCGCAGTCACGACGCGCACCGAAAGGTACGGTTTAACCACCGAAGTGTGTAACACTCAGCGTGCCAGGTGACGCTCACTGAGTGTGCGTTCTGAAAAGAACGTATCGACCGAAACCTCGGCCGATCGATTGACTTCCTGTAGACGTGTCTATCTACAGCACAAACTAACTACAGATGACGCCGACAACAGCGCTGCACGGCAAGCGGGCTCTGCAAAAAGCACAGTTAGTATAAGAAACAGACTCACTGCTATCTCGCTCGCACGATGATCGCAAAAATATCCAAAAAGCTATGGCAAAGCACGTGTGCACTCTACCACGGCTCAATCGGGACTCTTTTCTCAAAAACTATAGCGATATCTGGCAACTAAACCTACTTAGGCAAGCGCCAGACCTTGGCCCAGTACGACATGCGTGCATATTAATCGTTCTAAACCAATGCAGTTCCATTCAAAAAATCACATTATTTTTACATTTAAACTTTAAAATACACTTACCAAGATTTCGTTTTAAAACTTTACTTCCGGTTTTGAACACAAAAAACAAAAACGATTTTTTTAAGTTTCATTTTATTATTAAAAATATCAATTAATTTTCTATATAAATAACTGCATTTAATATTTCATTGTAAACTTGTTCACTTCGAAAAACTACTCTCAAAAAATCTGACTTTCCTTAAATATAACTGTTTTTCAGATGCCCATAACTTGACAAATAAACATGACAGAAAAGAAATATTATGCCTTCACATTCTCTAGACTTCTAAGTCCATATATGCTAAATATGAACGAATTTTAGAACCTTGCCTTTGTTTCATTGTTCGCTCCATGTGAAATGGCCCGGGTATCATCACTTGGTGTTAACATAAAACAACGACAGAAACAAATATAATGAATAGTGACGTATAAAAGACTAATGAAGCATTTAGCACACTATATAATTGTTACGGACCTTGCAATACGCTCCGAGTATCTCTTCTCGATTCGGGTCAAGTCAACCCTGGGTAATAAAAATTGCTTCGGGCCACAAGGGGTCACCGGATAAATAGATAACAGTAAATCGTTACGCATCAGGGACCTTTCAGTTCACCGGATTAGGGTTCTCTAGACGCGACTTATTTGATAAGTTTCTATTTTATTTCTGCAATACACTTTTTTTTATATCATAGGGGGCAAACGAACAGATGGGTCACCTGATGGTAAGTGATCACCACCGTCCATAGACACTTGCGACCCCAGGGTAGTTGCAAAGACGTTGCCGGCCTTTTAAATATGTGGGCCTCCGGCGCTCTCACTGACCGAACGAAACACCACAATGCAGGCACTGTTACTTCACGTCGGTTTTCTGTGAGATGGTGGTACTACCCCGGGCGAGCCGACCCATTCATTCTGAAACCAGTAATAGTTTCAGCGTAGCTCTACCACCTACAAAGCGTACATATGACTTGTCTGGTTTAATATAGTAGACTTGCCCCCGTACCTATTCCTCAGGAACAATACTTTTATTTGATATCAAAGGTACCCTATGCCATTTTTGTATCAAGAAGTACGTGTATGCACAGCTTTATGATGTTCACATCGATTGACGTAGGTTCGAATCCTTGCAATGAGTCGGAGTTAGTATCCTCACTTGTTGAAAATTTGTTGCCAACTAATAGGCGTGCTTCCGGACCTACATTTAGGAGCCAGTCTCCCTCTAAATTTAGTGCGTGTTATCCTTCTAAACCACATCGTCGTTTAACATCAGGGGAAATTGTCGTCAGACGCTAAAGTACACGAAGAGTAAAAGATAAATGCATTAATAAATAAAAAAAAAACCTATTTAAATTCATCAACCAACCCCTAGTAATGTTTAGGTAATAAAGTAACGTTAAAAATATGCAAATATTCTCCTAAAATAAAGGTCGGGACGAAAAGCAAATTTTAATAGCCAACCACCGTCTCCAGTATACACGTGTTGCGCGGTGGAAGGTCGAAAATTGTGAGCGTAAATAAAATCACCGACAATTTGGTAAACAAATGACGTCTGATATTTTGTACGCGGAGACATTTTGAAAAACATATTATTTCCCGTTAAATTTTGTTATATAAACGCTAGTTGTTAACCGCGATTTGTCCGTGTGAAAATTAGTAAACAATTTTTTATTTCGTGTAAAAGTGCGCGTGCGTCGTATGCGACAAGGAAGACTGCTGGTTCAATTATCCTAACTAGGAACCCGAGTGATTTTTTTTTAAATCAAAGTAGCCTAAATGAATCCTTATAGCATCAGCTATCTACCAATGAAAACCCCGTCAAAATCGGAAACTAGCTTGAAGAAACCGACAGACAGACAAGAATTTTAAAACTTGGTTTTTGTTATAAGTACCCTCTAAACTTTCATATCCATATCTTTTCAAATTATGAACGGATATATTAATTTTATTTATTTGTATAAATTTGCGGCACTTAGCAGGTTCACTTAGATATAAGGTTTAAAATTTTGAAATTAAAACAACTCGGGTAAACCAAATTCGTATGCATAAAGTACGTCTCCTAAACAAGCAGTCGATTAAGCTGCGCGACATGGGACCTCACTTACATAGGCATTAACAGTTCAACCCTTCCATACTTGGTTTTCGTCGGATGGCCAATTCGTCCTCGGTGCCCGATACCCCTCACGAAAACCCTTCAGCAGAATACATATTTCCACTTAAAACTGACTAATATATTTTCCGAGGTATGATATTGAAACAGACAAAAAAAAATCGAATTACCTTAATCTTCTATACATATAATAAGAATGTAAATCCAACGTGTCTGTACTTTTTTAATTTTTGAGAAAAAAATTGTTGCAGGTGTATAGGAATAAGTAATAGAATCCATTTCAATCAATTTTGGAAATGCCTGTATGTTTGTTTGACCAGGCATCACTGGTCAAGTACTAAGTTTCTGAAAAAACTTCAGCAAAAATAATCAAGCATATTCCAGAGCAGTACAAATTCTTTGTTTCATAAAAATCGGTTCCCTCTATCAAAATTTATTGTAATTTTAATGACGACGGGAGTTAAGTACGAGAGATAAATAGATAAGTAAATGGACTTTATCCTCATCCAAAAACCAGAGTACTTTATAACATAAATAAACATTACCATAGTATTACATTACTAAGACATAGAACGAAAGAAAAATGATTAATATTTTATTTTCACATAAATAAATATTAATAACCTAAGAAGTTCAGTCATTAATTAATATGCATTATTGCAAATAGATGGCGCTTAACCGCCATTTTCTAAATCTATTACTACAATAATAAACATTCTAAAAATTGGCCCATTACATATATTACATATTACTATAAATTTAATAACTTATTTTGTACTTTGTGCAAGTAAAATATGATATTTATTTTTCGATCGCAAAAGGTTTATGATTCAATTTGTAAATTTCTAATTACTTTTGTGTTGTAAATATTACAAGTTATTGAACCTTATCACTTTTTATAACAATTTTTTATTATAATGAAAAAATAAAGAGACTAAAATTGTTCATTGAACATAAATGTAAGAAAAAATCGTATTTAGAAGCAATAACAAATAAAGAAGTCGCAGGCACAGCTAGTCTAAAATAAAGTAGCTTAAGGTATTTCTTATAAGGTCAACTATTTCCCCCTAAAAGTCCGGTGAAGACCGATTTAACCGTTTTGGATATTTCAAAGTAGACGAAGCCATCTAGTAATATTAATATAGATAAACATAAAATTCTTATGAGACAGTACTAAGCGTCATATACGAAAATGATTTCTTCTAGTTTTATAGTTAATGAAGAAAATGTACCCTTAAAATACGACTATGTAATTAAAGAAAATGGCAACTGTACAAATGATGTCAATATATTTAAAGAACTCGCTACTGTTTTCTATCTCACTCACTCACTCGTTATTTTTATATGGACATTTTTTAACCTAAATTTTTCACATTCCCGTAAGAGAGTTCAAACATTTTAGTTCATGCCACCTTGCTCTGAGAAATACAAGGACAACAAAAATAGAATAGATGCAGCCATATTGAAGTGACGCGCTTATATACATGTGGTAACTGATTTATATATATATATATATGCTACAGCTACTTCTTTTTTTGTTGTCTTATCAATCTATACAATATATATTATCCTTAATGATGCCGTTACTTGTCCTTAAGTGAAATTTGAAGCGACTTAACTATTAAGAAATCTGACGTTGGAATTATGCGGTAATAACGATGCTTGGAAGTATATGTAAGAAAAATATTTTGTTTTATAATAAATAAATAGAATTCGATTGTAATTACTAAAGAACTAACCGAGAAGAACTTAACCGTTAATATCAATAGTAGCTAAGCGGTGAAAACTATCTTGCGGCTTCTCAGGAAAGTTTTTCCGATTTCTGATTACTATATTCATACGCGCTTTCATACGTAAAACCAATGAATACTTATAAAACGGAATGAAATATTGAGAGATCATGTTATTATATAAGGCGTTAAAATGTTAAATACTATTTCTTACAACATGCATTTAAAATTGATGCGTCACTTTCGAACGCCGAAGAAATATCTAGAAATCTTTACGAGCACGAATAAATTGTGTCACTTCGAGTATCAGAAACAATCGAATTGTAATAATAATAATTTAATACCTCGAAATTTGACTCTTCCTATTGTATGTTCCTAAATTAATATAATACTTGGTATTAATAAAAATATATTTCTAAGGTCATTAGTACTTCCACATATAAATTCGATTTATACATAATTTTAATAAATAAAACATTCCTTAATTATTTATCAAATATGTTTTAAATACTTACAGTTGTATAATGCAAATGTTGGCTACTTGTTGGAACATGTTATTCATATCTTGTGTATAATAATTATGTGAAAATGTATTAACTAAATAATGGAATACTCAAGATTGACTAATAGATAACGCGTGTCTTAAATCTCAGCCTCTAAGAACGTACATATTGCTCGGGAGCTCTTTAAATAACGTATATAATATAAAAATTATGTAGACGGATCTTGAAAATTTATTCTCTAAGGTGGTTTCGAAACAGATTATTCTAGAATCGTTGCCGATGGGAAATTCCGTTGAATACACGTACCAGACATGAAGACAAACTTATATAATTATTAAACGTGTATAATATAATGATACATTTAGAATTACGTAGATAGGATTGTTGGAAATTTAATTCCTAAGGGGGCTTACAAATATATTATTCTAGAATCGTTGGCGATGGGAATTCACATTAGGTATTAGTACTAGACGTGAAGAAAAACTCATTTAATTCTATGTAGCTGGTTAAAAAAAGTTTAGTATATTATATTATAATAAAATATAAATATATATGACCTCTAAACTGAATATATATCGTGTACGTGCTCAAGCCAGACGGACTCGGATTAATTCAACATAAAAGAGAAAATTGTTTTGTTTGAATAGTTTCAGACTGTCGGGAATTCTCTGTATGAATTATATTCATTCGGATTTTCTATGAGAATTATTTATGTTTTTATAATTGGCTATAATCAAGGACGTTACGAATACTATACAAATACACGGGTATATTTTCTTCAATATGTATATAAATAGGCGAAAACAGTTTAGTATATTTTTCTCTCCTCTCTGTCTAATACTATTGGCGTGCTTAAAAATATTTTTTTTATAAACCATCGCCAAGTCAAAGCCATTATATAGAAGTCCTTATTTGTAAACGATACTTACTTCAAAAAAAATAAATCAAATATATCTATTTTTCTGAACTGATTATACGTTGTTGGAGTAATGGGCCTTCACAGCTTCACCAAACTAAACAAAACTCGATTTATTATCAACATACAAAGGAAAAACTTTGGATCCTTTACTATGGTGGCACTCCGACTACTGGATGTCCAATTAGTTATATTTATTCCTCAAAAACTTCAGTGTATACCTAGATCAATGTTTACTGTAATATAATTAATTCCCTAATAAGAATTTCAAATTGTATATATTCGTATACTTTTAAGGCAGTAGTGGATGTCCTTAAAGACGATGACAGTTGTTATTTAGCTATCATCGGTGAGACAGATGCAATGAGAAGGAGCAATGAGATCCCGAGAAGGGTTGACTTAAGGCAGCCGAGCGGTCGTATGACATTAAACCGAATCTCAGTTCACATCATGCAGCAAGAAAACACGTGTGCCGACCCTACTCAAACGGGACAGGAGCAAGGAGGAGAAGATTTATAATCGTATAACTTGGTTGAAAACGTTCAACGTGTCATCCGTCTTGATATTGGTATAAGTGCTTGAATAATTACCTTCTAACTTTATAGCGTTTGAATACTTTTTCATTTGATGCTAAGTAAGCATGAGGACTAGGTTGCTATAACGTTAATTCTATTAGGCCTGCCATTTAGTGCAGCTATTGATCTTTAACACGATTTGAATGCGCGCTTCAAATAATTACCAATCTATGATTATATCGCTTTTTTCACAGATATCTAAAGACCATTTATATTGATTGCCATAGAGTTTTACAGTATAATTTGGTAAATAACATTATAATGTTATCTATAATATAAAGAGGAATCGCTGAATGTGTTGCTAACCGCAAATCTCGACAGCAGTTGAAACGATTACGCTAATTCTCTTTTTAGAATATCCTGTGAAGTACGAGGATGGATCTTACGGGAAGAAAATTTTTAAAAATTGCCTGATATAGTCTAAAAACAACACTTTTCTATACTCCCATACAAACGATTTGTAATAATAGGTACTTAAAACTCAATTTGAACTTTAATACCATACCATAAAGTTTAAGTGTTAGTGGAGAGGTTCCGGGAAGGAAAAACAATTGAGTGACGTTAGTATCGTATAAATATTAATTTCAATATTTATACGATGATAACATTTAACATTATACGAGTATAGCGTCCTGAATACCAGAATAAGTATTAAAAATAAAATAAAGAATAGACTGTTAGGCGGTACGAAGTTCGCCGAGTTAGCTAGTTTGTTTATATATATATAATATTTTTATCAAACAGCTTGTGGATCCAAGTAAGACGGCGATGGGTGAGCTAATTAGCGTACGCCTACGTTTAAATGCTTTAAATAAATACTCCCGCTGTTCCTTTCAAGTTTATTTATTTACTTTAAATATCTCCAAAAGATTTAAACTGTAGCAATATAATATTTCTTACACATACAATTCAAGACAGGGGTGACCTTAATTACAGATATATACATTACACAGCGTAATTGTTAAAAATTGACATATGGAAGAAAAATACAAATTACGTTAACAATATATATATATATATATATATATATATATGATTTTTTAAATGTTATCCTTATGTTTTTAAATAGGTTGCAGAGTTAGACCACACTTACACTATGATGTATGATAACGCTATGGTCTAAGATGGGAAACAGGCACAATCTAAAGAGGGTTGGTTTCCAAATGCAACTACCGTACCACACGTATTGGTGCTTGGCGACAAATTTTCAACTCGAGGGTGATGATAGTTAGCCAGGCTGACTTAGAAAAAACTTCACCGACATGCTATGACTTTAATCAGCGGGGTGTGTAGACACGTTAACCATTGAGCCAATGCTTAATTAGGATAGATACGTTTATATTTTGTAAGATTATTTGTGAAAATGTATAGGATTTGAAGTATTTCGTTTGTAATCTTCAGATCGAGAGGGCAAGAGAGTTACTTTATACACTTATATGGGGGAAAAATGTTCCTGTCAGATCCTTAGTCATTGTTGACCACAACCTGACAACAGTTAAAATTCTGTTGCAGAAGGAATATAGGCGATGTGGAGAGCGATGACGGCTCAGTTGGCAGTGTGTTCGGACACAGCGTCGAAGGACGTAGGTTCGAATCCAAACAACTGAGTCTGAGCTTTCGGTGAAGGAAAATATCGTGATGAAACCATAGCATGATGATAAGGCTTTTTCTAAGTCCGTCTGGGTAACTACACCACCCTCATGTTGAAAATCTGTAGCCAAGCACCTGTTGGTGTGTTCCGTTTCGGCAGCTGCACTTGAGAGCCAGTCTCCCTCTAGGTTAAGCGTGACTTACCATCTTAGACCACATCATCATTTAATATCAAATGAGATTGTGGTCAAAAACGTTTACCTATAAAGTATATAAAAAATAAAAAAAATATAAGACTCACATTTGCCGTCATGTCTTGACAAAGTTATCCCTACTTTTGTATCGTTTCGTAATCTACGTATCGGTGGACTCGGATAAATTATCTGTATATAGCGCTACCGCTATAAGGGAAACATGTTCATCAAACTAAAATGTGTTTGACCTGGGGGTTTAGTGTGCTGCGTCTGATTTAATGTATTACTAATTGCAATTTGAGTTCAAAAGCTAATAGGTGAACAAGAAATTAGTATTCGATGCTCCTGTTTTCCCGATCCTAAAGATATATACAACTCATGATTACAAAAACGGCAGACGCGCTCTTCTTTATTTGAATGACAAATTATTCAACCTCATCCCATCTTCTCCTTTCCACTTCAGAACCACACGGGCGGGTACGCGGCTCCACAGATTCACAGTAGAAACCTTCTCGGCAAGAATGAAGAAGTTCGAAAATTCTTATCTTTGTCGTACTGTGAAGATGTGGAATCGCCTCCCGACTAGTGTGTTCCCTCCCTCTTATGATATGGGGTCCTACAAACGAGGCGTGAAGAGGCACTTTTGCAGGTCGGAATGATGACAACGACTGCCGTTGGTATTTAACACCGACAGTCGCCGTGGTTTTTGGACTGTACCGTACTTACCATCAGGTATTGTACAGTCATTTTGCCGAACTTATATAAAAAAAAATTGGTTCACTGTTGACCCTTAAACTTTAATATTAGCCTAACATTTCCACTTTTCTAAAACTATCGCAATGATTCTGGTAGCAAATAGAACCAATGAAATTAATGCTTTCAGAGTGCTGTCGAGCGTAAATAACATTCACAAGGTATCAGACGTCATCCCTTTTGAATCTAATCGTCGAGAAGAGCCGTCGGAAGATTCGGCAGGGGTTTGTCGACATGTCGTATGTCGTATTCGATTTTCATCTGTCGATATCGGTAACATCGATTACTTATCATCTCACGCATGAGAAGCTAGCGAAGTATGTATAAATAACATTGAAAATTGTGTTGTTTTTTTGTAGTACCCAGGACTACGTGACTTTTTTTTTTATATATAGACACTAGCAACACCAGGGGAGTCGCAAGTGTGTTGCCGGCCTTTTAAATATGTGGGCCTCCGGCGCTCTCACTGGCCGAACGAAACGCAACAGTGCAAGCACTGTTACTTCACGTCGGTTTTCTGTGAGAGGGTGGTACTACCCTGGGCAAGCCGACCCATTCATGCTGAAATCAGTAATAGCTTCAGCGTAGCTCTACCACCTACTAGTTTTTTTTTATGTTTTACAAGTTCTAATGCTTGAACACGATACCACTTCATGTTAAATGACTATGTGGTCCAAGATGATGTAAACAAGCTAAACCTAGAGAAGTTCCTAATTGCAACTACCAGAACACACCTATTGACGCTTGGCGACAGATTTTCAACTTGAAGTTGGTAGCTATATAATAATTACATCACGATGTTTTCTTTCACCGAAAGCTCCGGCTCATACGGAACGATTATCGACGTGCATTTTTACTAGTCGTAAGAACAGTTCAATCTAAAAACAACGGCGACCCACGAGAGATTTATCATTTACTCGTACAGTTCATAGGCAATTACCGTTGTCACGTCGGCTTTCAAGCCTTTTAATTGTTGAATCACTGTCGCTGTCATTGTCACTTATTATAGTGGACGTTACTTTACACTTTCGACTCGAATAAATTAGCGGCTATCACGTCGCACTGAAACAAAAAACGTTTGGTTTTGTATTCGTGACGTGTACCCGATTAAGTGAAATCTGAAAGTAATAATGGAAATAGCGAAACATTATTAACTAGAACAATAAAATGTTATAAAAACGAATCGCTGGTTGACAATTCAATATGACATTGACGGATGGTTAAACCTCACCGTAGCCGGGCCTGGGAGGACGGGCTGAGGGGTCCATCTTCCCATTGCACAGGTCCGGCGGATGGAGGAGACGGCCAAAGATGTGTACACGGTCGTCACCTGACAAAGACGGGGCCCGGCGGCGCTGATTGACGCTGGGCCAACCGCTGGGGCGACACGATGAATACTCAAGAGATCTCGTGTCGCCCCAACAAAAGCGGTGGATGTACACCGTGGGGTTTTAGTGAGTAGGAGTCTCACACTACCCACCTTCTCCCCCGGGAGGTGGCGTGTCCATGACGGTTTCCCCATGTTTAATAAAAAAAAATGGTTAAACCTGCCGTCGATAGACACTGTTAGTGTTAGTTGGCTGTAAAATATATATACGAGACTACAATTAATTTAAGTATGTTGCAGGTTAACGTGTAACGACCACAATTAATGACAGCTGTTTCGTTCCCTCACGGAGCAGCATCTTCAGATTGCTCTTGACTTTTGACATGCGAGCGGACGATATTTTAATGGTTAATTTTAACTCGGTTGTTACAACTGGATTTGTAGCTTTTCTTGATTATTGCGGAATGCTACGTTTAGTTACTACATTCTATTTTGTAGCTATATATATATATAATGACTACTATCAATTTTTATACAAAAACTGTAGTGCGTTTTATTTTTACGCTACAATAAAATACCGCCTTGTCACTTCGTCCCTTCATCACTCAACCGTCAAACCTTAGGAGTTGCCGATAAGAGCATAGACGGTTACATTTAAGAGGGTTCGCTTTACGTGGGAACAATTAAATACCTTTCATTTGTAGCATGTTCGATTGAGTTAGAATTTGGTGAAGAAATACAAAAAGGTCGAATTAATATGAATGTCATAACATTAGTAAAGATATACTCAAAGTAATTTAAAATAATTTTAATAATTTAGCATTTTAATATACTCGTATACTAGTAGTCATCCTATGGTTCAGATTTGACCATAGTGGTAGGTGTAATGTTTTTATTTCACATGTTAATGTAAAGATAATACTTTCTTTTTTTTTGAGTATTAAAACTGTCAACGTTACTTTTAGGAATAGTAGAAATGTTTTGGTCTAATCCCGATCGTTTTTGATGGACGTTTGCATACGGGAAGCGTATGCTATTGTACAATGAATAGTCTCAGGATTATCATCTGTCTTCTTCGTTTAGGTCATACCAGACCATAGTGTATTTGGTAAAATTAAAACTTAGGAACCATTCTCTCTGTGAACGCAGTTTAGAAGACAATACTCCTAAACATATATTTGTTTAATTTCAAAAATATTGACAGACTTGACAAACTGACTTTAGTTGCTCAGAAGCCACTTTATTTAATTACTAGCTGTTGTCCGGAACACGGCATGCGTTTTTTTTATAATTGTAAATTACTTTTTATAACGTTAGCTATCTGTCAATGAAAGCCCCATGAAAATAGGTCCAATCGTTTTGGAGAGATAGTACTACAGACGAAACCACGGATGACAGCTAGTCTAAAATAAAGTAGGCTATGTCATCTGCTGTAATTTTAACTATCCGTCAGTGAAATTTCTGTCAAAATCGGTCCAGCCGTTTCGGAGATTACCCGGAATAAATAGACAGACAGACAGACGAAAATTTAAAAAAATGTATTTTTGTTATCAGTATCGTGTATGCGTTCATATCTAATCAGTAAAAAGTCGTTATTTTGATATTACATACATACACTTCATTTTTATTATATGTAATATGTATAGATATAGTCGTTCTGTACGGTCAAGAGTGTCATTATCTTCGTTAATAAGCCCGCGTGGAGCCGGAGCCGGGGCGGGCAGACAGTTACTAATAAATCTATGGTAAGCATTCACAGACTATCTAAAACACTTCTAAACTTACTGCAGTGATTTATGCCTGACTCTAGTAATAATACCCTTTAAGTTCAACGGGCGTAATAAGAGGGGTCATTCAAGGCGTAATATCATACTACTTTATCGCAGTCAAGCGTATAAGGATTGTTAACTAGTCTTAAGTCTATAAATAAACTTGACACGCATGTTGAAATACACAAGGATTCGAATACAACAAGATAATGCCTCTACTTCATCCTATGTCAATAGAAATATATTCCAAGAAGAGTGTCGACTGCAAAGAGATGTAACCCAGTGACAGTAGCCGAGTAGCTGTCATTATGTCGACCTAAAAACCCTACCACAACGGAAGCCACTCGGCAGTTGCATGCACTCGGAAATTACAGAACCGATTTACGTGATTCTTTTTTTAAATCGTAGGTAGATTTAAGTACACGTTTTGTTGTTACATTAACGCCCGGTTTTTCAAAGGTTAATCAATGCAAAAATTAACTAAGCAACTATCAAATCTCTTGTTGAGTGCCTGTTGTGTAGCTAAACGCATGGTCGACTATCTCCCCATTGCACAGGTTCGGTTGACGAGAAGGGGGCGGCTGGTGTGTACCCAGCTTGCCCGCCTTATTTGGACGACGCCCGGCGGACACTTTCTGCTGGGCTGGCCGCTGGGGCGGCATGGTGATAGCACTGCACTATCCTCTAGTCTAGTCTAGTCTCTAGTCTGCTAGTAATACCATAAATGCAAATTTGAGCTTTTCTGTTAGTTTGTTATGCTATTATGCCTTAAGTATATACTCAACCGGTCTTGATAAAATTTTATATACACGTTTTATACAGGCTACAGAAAAGGAAATGATTGGTTACCTTTAAGTTAGAAATAAATGTACTGTTCCCGAGGGATAGATCTGACGTATTCCTTGACATTTCTTACCTTTTCTAATACAATTACTACACGAATAATAAATGTCATGTATTCGTTGACAACGTTATATTCTGTTTGAATTTGAAAAAACTTCCTACATTTTTTTTTGTATACTTTATAGGTAACATCTGATATTAAATGATGATGTGGTCTAAGATGGTAAGTCACGTTAAACCAGAGGGAGACTGGCTCTCAAATGCAGCTGCCGGAACACACCAACAGGTGCTTGGCGACAGATTTAGTGGTAGCTAGCCAGACGGACTTAGAAAAAGCCCTACCACCATGGAATGTTTTTATCACGATGTTTTCCTTCACCGAAAGCTCCGACTCAGTTGCTTGAATTCGAACCTACGTCCTTCGACGCTGTGTCCGAACACACTACCAACTGAGCCATCATCGCTTTAAAATGTTTCTGTTATGACACACGCTACAAGAGCATATCTACACTGACACGAGTAATAAATATTGTATACAATATAGGTTATTCAATCATTATTTAGACATAAAATAAATGATATACGCTCTTATTATATACACAAAAATGAACATGATCTATACTAAATTGTAAACCTTGTCGAACACTTTACTTTATTACAAAAGAGTGTCCAAGCGGTCTCTAGCTAAACATCTTTTTACCAAGGTGATTAGAGCTGCGCTGAAGCTATTACTGGTTTCAGCATGAATGGGTCGGCTCGCCCGGGGTTGCACCACACTCTCACAGAAAACCGACGTGAAGTAACAGTGCTTGCACTGTTGCGTTTCGTTCGGCCAGTGAGAGGGCCGGAGGCCCGCATATTTAAAAGGCCGGCAATGCACTTGCGACTTCCCTGGTGTTGCAAGTATCTATGGACGGCGGTGATCACTTACCATCAGGTGACCCACCTGTTCGTTTGCCCCCTATAATATAAAAAAAAAAAAATTTTTCAGTGAATGACATAGGCTATATATTTTATACCCGTGCGAAGCCGGAGCGCGCCGCTAGTACGATATATTTAAGTGTAATATTTTTAGAAATATTCAGAAGAGATCGTTCTCACAAAGCACAAGGTTGAAATAAATCTCTACGAACTGTCCGAAAAATAATCTCACATCCAAATGGCAAAAGCGTTTAACTTGACTAAACTCTCCAGAAGTTATTATTGAAACAATATGGCTGCCATAAAATACAGGAGTCTTCATCGTCTTGGTGTAAAATATAATAATTAAATAGATTTTAATTGTTTTATTAAGGACTATTTTTTAATACAGTAATTTAAATTTGTCTTTTATATCTTCTATATATTAAAACTTGATTGCCGAATGATTTTTGTACGCGCATCACTTCAGACCGGCTGGATCTATTTGAACAATTCTGTTTTGTCTTATATCTGTAATCGTCGGGACAAGGTTTGTTTGAAAGACAATGATAGAAAATTTGTACTGAAAACTAAACATTTTGATTTAAACCAATATCCGTGTAAAAAGAGAGCGAGTGAGTGAGACATAAGATTTCTCACGTTCAGAACTATTGACAGATTGACGTTCTTTTGTTCAGTTGCTATTTTGTTGAATTACATGGTCGTATTGTAAAGGAAATAATTGGTCTCCGTGCGAAACCTGGGCGGGTAACTAGTATATAATGAAAGTGGACTTAATTTTTCTTACTGATAATACAATTTACAAAAAAAGTATAGTTGACCCGAATACGATTACTGTCTTGTTGGAAACACATAATAATACATTGTTTAATTTTTTTCTTTTATAGTATAAATATTTGACAAATCTACAGCCCTTAATTTGCTTGTCAGGCAATTCACAAAGCAAACATATGGAGGGAGTTCACTCTGTATAATTTCACGTAACAAATGAGGAAGCGAATTGCTTCATACGTTTAGGAAATTGCTTCGTGTAATCATCTAGATAAGTGTGGAAACTTCATGTGGCTTATGTGTGTTTAGGCGGCGGCACTAGAAATGAGAGCTGTTAGTATAAATATCAATATAATTAATTACTGATAGTTATTTAGTGCAGGGTCCATTCATTACGTGAGGCGTTTCTGAGAATTTTTTGTTACACCCTCCTTTTTTTTACATGGGGAAAATCCGTAACGGATACCCATCCCGTCGGGCAACGGAAGGTGGTTTATGTCCGATTCCCACGGACTAAAAATCCCGTGGTATTTTCTCACACCTATTTGGCCAGGGAGCAGGAACTGCCAATGGCACTACTTCTGCATCCCCGTCAGGTGTCGGCCCCTTGGCAAGTGTCGGCCCCTTGACACTCGCTCCCTCTCTCCCTGGTGAGATGTCGTGAGATTTGTCTCGAGCACCTCCCCTTCCCCTAATCTCATGTGAGATTGAAGTTAAAATTTGTATTTTTGATATAATTGCGTAAGATTTATTTAAAAAGAAACATAAGTCACCTTATTATTTTTATTTTTCAGAATTATTACATTTCAATATAATTATTTTTATATTAAATTTCGATATATCCATCTTAAATAATTTGCATATATTCGTGAATTTTAACGTATGTCTATGTACAGAAGAATGATGTAAGACTTCGATATATTTTAGTCTAGGAACATGTTTTACTCCAAATTAATCTGATTGACTCATATTTTTACACTATTTTTTCCCCCACAAAAACCACGTGATATTGGCCGAAATACCCCCTCCTAATGTGAGTAAATCTTAATTCCCACGTTTAGTGAGATTCGGCTTGAAGCCCCACGATCCCAACAGGTAATATTAATGGCCGCTCCCTTATATAATTTTTTTTTTTTTGAAGTTATACTTCTTTTGGCGCGTTAAGGAAAAATGATGAAAGTAAATTTTTACGATGCGCGCGCACACCGTCACAAAAAACCGACACTCTGAAGTTAGCTATAGTCAACATTTTATTCAAAAAAAAGTATGTATATATGAAATACCTTTTTTCTATTGTTGTTCTACAAACGTAGAATAAGGCGAATGATAAAATTTTTGAAAATATTTTTACTTTGTTACGCCAATGTAGTATAACTTCTAAGGCGTGTACATATCTACACACACACACACTTTTTTATCTATACAGTTAATAAAGGGTATTTCGATCAATTTTGTAGAAAAATTCTACACGTACACGTTCCTCAAGGTATGCAGTGTAAGCATGCACAGCATTTACTTCCTGTGAATGAATACAATTTTAACAAAGGCATTTTACATACAATGTATATATTTGTTGATCTGTACAGACGCAACAAAGACCCCGCAATTGAAATTGATTTTTAAGAATTTTTATTGTAAAAACTTGAACCAATTGCTTATAGTAAGACAGACATTGGGCGCACAATTACCATAAAATGCTTTCAGCTTTAACATCATGATTCCTAATGTTATATTCTTTAGCGTCGGTTAACGTTCGTTCGAAAAAGTGTTCGCGATTCACCACATGAGGGTATTAATTCCCGCTATAAAACCCGAATGGCGCTGTAAAGGCGTCGATTGTTTAGTATCACGGTTCAGCATCGAGTCAGCTGATTTTTATACCCTCTTAAATGGTAACGGGGTTCTATTAACTCTAGGGTTAAGGTAGTGTTACAAATGCTCAGAGTTCCCACATAATTATGCCCGATACTTTTAGTAGCGGCTAAGAACTAAATGCATTAAATTACGTCATAGTTCGTGTACACTATAACAATTTTCATATAAATAGATTACTTTTCGTTGCCTGTAATTTTATATTTGTGACATCTTCTAAAAGTTAAAAGACTACTTGAATGTACACTAAATGTTCAGTGTAACTAATATATTCAATTGGCTAAGGACTAATACTATGTCTGTCAAAATAGCGTCGTAGGTAATATTTCTTTTTTTTATTAACATATAAAAGATAAACATAATTACGGTGTGTCGTTCTTATGAGATAAAGAGTTGGCCTTTTTTGTAAGCATTTTTGAGGGAAAATTCTGTAGTACATTAATATAATGTATCTCATAAAGGACTCGCCGGCGTTATCAACGTAAGCGCACGAACACTCCGTGTTCCAAGTATAATATAAATACATGGATTTTTCTTTACTGTACCTAAATATAATATACACAATTTATACGTATAAAGCTGCCGGAATAGATTATTTAAATGGTAATAAACACCGTATCAAAATCAGTTTCGTAATTAAGAAGACATAGATATGAATAACGACTTTGTCTCACAATGTAACTCGCTCGCTTTTATGTAGATTTAATCTTTCCCTGGTAATTTTTTTCTAGGTAAAAAATACTGTATATCATTTTATATATAGCTGACAACGTGTAGGTAAAATATCTTGATATTAGGTTGAGTAGTTTAGGCGTGAAAGCGTAACAAACAGACAAAACTCGCATTCACATTTTATTGTTCATTGTTATTACTACTAAACTGTTACTGGTTCTAAATTTCATTTTAAATTTGTATTTTTTGTTTTATTAACATTGGGTATTGTTTGTAATTATGGAAATTTTATAGAAAGACCTTAAATTTTGTTCGAATACGAATATTCGCCTGCTTTCTTTTTTACCTTTTTTTTAGCCTTTAGAATAAATTCCTAGTCGTTGTGTTTCATAACGTTATTTTCTTGTTTTAAGGCATTTTAGTGGAAAAATATTAAAATAATATCGTTTTTCATCTTATATTTTTAAATTTAGACCGATAATTGTTTTTTTTTTTATAAATAACCAGTATTTAATCATTTGTATAGATCAAAACAAAAAATGAGATTTAAATTGATACTTATTTTTCAATAAATTTTTGATGTTGCATTTTTGACTTATTTTGAAAAAGCTAATAAATATGATAACTCAAAATTGGTTCATGGGGATCAAAATTATTGTCATCCCTATCACCTCCTAACGGAAATATGTCGAATCACCAATAACCCTGTATATATATATATCTTATTTAAAAAAGATGTGGCTACTTTAGGTGTTCGTAAAAATTGTAAAAACTATTTATTCTTTCAGTAGTTAGCATACAACAAGTTAGTCGAATATGATTTTAATTCTTATTCTCCTACTTTAAAAGTTTCGGTGTGTTAATAACGGTAAATAGCGGTGTGGTCTGAGAAGCTTTGAAGTGCAACTACTGGAATACACCAACAAGTACTTGGCGAGAGATTTTCAACTTGAGTGTGGTGGCTAACCAGGCGGACTTAGAAAAAGCCCTGCCGCCATGGTATGGTTTCATCACCAAAATGTGCCCCCAAGAAGTTGAGTGCGTTCCGGCAGCTGCACTTGAGAGCCAATCATCTCTGGGTATAGCGCGTTTACAATTTTATGCGACGAACAATTCATATAATACAATTCAATGGATAGAAAATTTATTTATGATCTTATTAAGCGATTTTTCAACCGGTTTTGATTACTTTCTATGTATATTCGAAGTATTTACAATGACAATCCAAAACCAGTTTTCAGGAGACCATTTTCGTTCATATTTTATTTAATAACGCCGATGAATGATAATAATAAATCGTATTCATCAGAAAGGAAAGCGGCCGTTACGTGAGGGTTCGCAGAGTGCGATAAATTTTACCACCTGGAATAGGAACGTGAGTACTTTCACGTCGGTCGGGAAGGCGAATTAATGCAGCTGTTTGGACACGAACTAATAATCAAGTTAATATATGCACATACTGGATACGGCACCATACTTTTCTTATTTGTAACATATGTTTAGTACGTTGTATAGTCACGAATCAAAATTTACGAAGGAACAAAAAATGTTTTGGACATAGCACTTAGATCCAGATAGCCTGACTGATTTAATGACAATTTTAATATAGCCGAAGATATTTTTTTTATTAACAAATAACTTTCCCGGCATATTTCATTGAAACACGACAAATAAACAATTTCAAATATCCAGTTAATGTTTTCCCATCGATATTTGATTCTACGCTTTAGTTGGATAGCGAATTGCTTTCGGATTCAATCACAAAGGCCTTCGTCAATATAAAGAATTCCAATACGACGTAAATTGAGAATAACTATCGCTGTATAGAATATTTGGTATGCCATTACAAAATACCGATGTGTAAAAGTTTTGCACGAACAGATAACAAATGCGAACGAATTCTGAAGATACAGTTTTATATGCTATTCTAGTTTCTATTTAGAACTGCTTGTGTTATCTAAATTAACTATGAACTGTTTTTCTATAACTATTTAATGATTTAAGGTATATGGGATCAATTTTGTCATTATTTTTTGCCCTTTTCGGTCTTTTTGCCCTTTTCGGACTGAAATAGGTCACACAAAATAGTAGTCAGATGCAAAATACACATATACACTCGTGAAACATGCATGGTCACACATGCTTAGCTAAGCTTAGTCAGATCGGGAAATTCGGCGACAGTTAAAACCGAGGCACACAGAGTGCCCTTGCGCTGATCGCCTGAACAAATCGGGTGAGTGCCTTAAGCGCTCCCCTTAGTAGTCCGGTGGAATTGTGGCGGCCTTGCCAGGCTAACAGTGTAGGTCAGTTCGAAAAAAATATATATTTCTAAGCCCCGATAGGAAAATGTATGTAACCTAAATAGTGCTCCGTAAAATTCATAATTCAGTTAAAATTGGTCTGTTGATTTGAAGGCTAGCGCAGGCGAACAGCAGATTTTTCAAATTTGACAACCTTTTGACCTCTAATCTAGTACGCCTGATTGACACTGATAATTAGGCCAATGACGACATTCTATCAGTAACAACTAAAACACTCTTCTTTTGAAGAATACAAAAGGCAATGAAGATTCACAGTATTTCATGTAAATAAATAGAACACCAACTACGTATGTGTGGAAAGTAATATGGCATCTTATAGTCTTTAGATAGTATGGAGAGGATTTAGTTAATTAGGGCAATTGATGCAAATATTAACCATAAAAAATTTATTGAATACCGTGAGGTAAGCCACCCTACGCTGATGCTCCACGCTTTGCAATTTTAATTAATTTTATATGTATAACCAATATTTTAAACCAATTCACAACCAACCAAGAATAGTTAGGAAATTTTTTAAGGCGGATTATGGGAGTATTAATAAAGAACTGCTAGAAGTAAACTGGGATCAGTATTTTAGTTCAATTAGCGTGGAAAAAATGGTGAATAAATTATATTCAAAATTAAATTCGCTAATTGATCTATATGTCCCCTCTGTAAAGGTATCCGGCCAGTATTGTTACCCCGAATGGTATCCATCCTCTTTAATCAATGTTATTAAAGAGAAATACAAAATACATAAAAAATGGAAAAAGTACAAAAACCCAAACGATTACGCGGAATTCTCACTACTAAGAAAAAGAGTAAAGGATCTACAAGACAAATTCTATATAAAATATACTGATAGGTGCGAAAAACAGATAAAAAAATCACCTCAGCATTTCTGGAAATATATTAAAGAAAGGCGCAACTCCACAGGCTACCCTTGTAACATGACATACGACGGGACTACCTTTTCAAACGGGGAAGATATTTGTAATGCATTTAACAGATTTTTTCATAGTGTTTTTCAGCCCTCCGACCCCGTTGACGAGTGTTTGACCTATTCGGAATGTCCTAACGCAAATACTGCCCAATCTATTACGGTCACTTTTGAGACCCTTAAAAAAGTATTTAAAATACTAGACATTAAAAAGGGCGCAGGTGTGGACGGCTTACCCGTTCTTTTTATAAAAAATTGTGAAACGGGATTAATTGTACCCCTACAAATGATATTTCAGAAGTCTTTAAATGACGGTATATTCCCTAAGCAATGGAGGGATGCACAGATTGTCCCAATTTACAAGAAAGGCCGTAAAGACGACATAACAAATTATAGGGCAATTTCGCTATTAAATAATTTTGGGAAAATGATGGAGAAAGTTGTTTACGAGTATATTTATACAGTTTCGCAGCATTGCATTCCGTCATCACAACACGGTTTCGTCAAGTTCCGTTCTGTCATTACCAATCTTTTAAAACTAAGTGATTTCGTTGTATCTAACATGAGGGATGCACAAATAGACGTAATTTATACAGATTTTGAAAAAGCATTTGACCGAGTAAATTATCATATCTTAATTGCAAAATTACAGGCAGTCGGAATAAAGGGCAATCTCTTGCGCTGGTTGGAATCATACTTAAGAAATAGGCGTCAAGCAGTAGTGATGGCCGGTTATAGATCAGACTTTGTTGATGTCACTTCGGGCGTGCCCCAGGGGTCATTGTTATCCCCACTACTTTACAATATTTATCTTTTTGATATAGCAGATTGTTTTCACCATTCAAATCATCTTCTATATGCGGACGACAAAAAAATTTTTTGTTGCATAAACAATTTTGCGGACTGTCTACTACTCCAATCTGACCTAAATCGACTAACAACGTACTATCAAGCTAATAAAATAAATATTAACACCCAAAAGTGTCAAACAATAAGTTTCACTAGGAAAAATAACCCTATCAGTTACGACTACCACTTCTGCAATGAGACAATCCCCAGAACATCACAAGTAAGAGATTTAGGTGTTATTCTTGAGAGCAAATTTACCTTTAGCACACATATAAATCATATTATTAGTAAAGCTTATAAGTCTCTTGGATTTGTGATACGTAACAGCAAACCATTCAAGGATCCACAATGCCTTAAGATGCTTTATTTTAGCTATGTTAGAAGCGTATTAGAATTTGCTAATATAATTTGGAGACCTTTTTTTAAAATTCATATTGATAATATTGAAAGAATTCAACGCAAATTTATTAAACACCTCAATTATAAAACTAAAATATTTAACCAATCATATGAAGAATCTTGTGAATACCATAAAATAAGTACTTTGGAAGATAGACGCCAACTAACGGATATGTTATTCTTGTTTGATGTAGTTAATAACAAATTCGATGGCCCAGAGCTGTTAGCAAAGATAAACTTTAATGTACCCCTCAAACGCACTAGGCACACTCCATTATTTTCAGTTCCCCAAGTCAAAACTAGATACTCGCAAATGTCCCCATTTATTCGCATTCCAGACATATATAACAGCAAATTCTCCGAATTAGATCTGTTTAGTACTTCTCGCTATTCTTATAGAAACGATTTACTACAATCTCTGTTCCAGAATAAGTAGTGCCTTATTTGTAAAATAATTAATAACGCATACTAAACACAAATACGCTCACCTCTCACAAACACCCCCACACACACACACCACCCACCAATAGCTATACCAAAATTCATAACTTTTTATTTTATTTTTTAAACAAAGCAATTTGTTTACTCTCAAATTATAAAAATTGTTATAATTGTGTACTTCATAATTGGCGTATTGCATACATTGTACTTCTTTTTTCTTTGTTTATTATACATTGTCAGCTGTGAAGGACCTTTATGAAATAAATAAATAAAATTTACACTTACTAATATCTCATAATAAATAAGTCTACGAGATGAACGTGGAGACCCTACTACACTAGTTGTATTTTTTAGTTTAAGCCTTATTCATTTTATTTTACGCTATCGATTTCTGTTATGAAAATATGTTTTTTTATAAACTTTCTTGTAGTTTATCAATTTCATTGTCCACCCTTAGTTTTAACTCTATTGTTCGGAAAAATTGACAGAACTGTTTAACTATAAATTATTTATTATTATTGTATATGCATACTAAGCTATAAAAAGAAGCAATTCTAAATAAAATAAACAGGGCATGTCTTAAACACACAACAGAAGTGAAACTTTAATATTACAGGGAAGTATTTTATATTTTATTATATCACGCGTTATTCCTAGGTCACCCATTCAAGTACTGATCGCGCCTAAAGTTGCTTATCTTTTATGATTGGGACGAGAACCTGATGAATGAGAAAATGATGGCCATTAGAATTTCAAAGCCCTCCTATAAGAAAATTCACTTAAATAACAAGAACAATAAAATGTAAGTCATCATTGATTCTATTTAGTGACAATTTAAACAAAAGACGGAGAAGCTTCAAAGGGTAATTAATTGTATAAGTTTAAAACGTTCCGAGTAAGATCGAAAAAGTGATTGATGTACTTGAGAAGCCAAACAAAACAGTTCCCACGAAGTTATTCAATAAAGAGGTCGACAGTGTCGCACTTTACTTCTATTAATAGCGATAATGACTCGGTAGGAGCGTGTTCGGGATTATCTTGTAAAGCAATTTTTGTAACTTTTCTAACTACCACGCTCACTCCTCAAGTTTAAAATCTAGATAGCTAGATCGTCTTTAGCAATACCAAGTAATGTATACATTTGGAACTAGGAAAGAAGGTGCATGTAATAGTACTTTTTTGTCCACTTATAAGCTTCAGTTCCGAAGTTGCACTTAATCAAAAAACGAGTTAGATGCTCTTTTTGCTAAAGGCGAAGGCTGTACAGACTTTTCTAGTATTCTTGCATTTATTTTTTTACAATGTACGTACCTTTTACCTACTGTGCTAATATAGTTAGGTTCTGGTGCATTATTTTACAACAACCCTTTTTATACACTGTCATCAATTATTTCGCTGTTGAATATTTTGTATCGATTTGTATTTATTTAATTATGACACATTAAGTAAATGAATATTCTTATTCGTATTGCTTCTCTGAGAATTAAATACGTACAGTACTCTCCTTTTTATCCCTACTGGCTGTTACATAATACGCGCTTATTCGTTCGTTGGTTGCGGTAACACTTGCCGCCCACTGTGATTGTCATTGATAGAAAACTAAGAAGCAACAGCTTCACCCGCTAACTTTGAAGTAGCGAACACGTGTTAAGGAGTATATTTGCTACATGTCTCATCTGCAACATATTTTTGAATCTTTGTTTGTTAATCTTCCTAACCACAAATTCACAAGTTCGGCGTGTTTTTTCTATAGGTTCAGTTATAAGCAATTCGTTTTTTTGTTCTTTTTTATTTCTCCTTACACATTTAATTTATTCAGTCATACATCAAACATGTAAAATAAAACGTTAGTTGTAGACGCGATAGTACTTAATGAGCTCCAGACAGAGGTAACTAAGAGATATCAAAAAACTTATTTGGAGTTCAATGATAAACATGAACATTTTAAAATAGCTGTTGAAATAGATCAAGTAGGTGTATATATTTTCTATCTAGACAGTTGTATTTGAAGGAATGGAGTTGATTTTTCAATCTCACCGTTATTCAGGAGTTTCTTTAGTCTTCATCAACTATTCAGCAGCTGATAATTGATCTTCTCTTCATATGTTAGGAATAATACCAGTAATACCATGGTAAATACAGTTTCCAGTATTCATCTAAATGCCTATCCATGTAATTCAGTGAGTATTAGAGAATCATGTATTTTTATGTGTTCTGATTATTACTTAATATCAAATTCGATTGTATTAAATCTATAACAGGCATACAGAAAACCACTTAGATCTAATCCTAGATGAAAACTATCTCCGAGGTTCAGTTAGTCCTAACAGGGATCACACCCACATCTTCCGTGAATTTAATTAGCCCCGGACAGAGAAGGTTAGGCTATGCCGCGGAAACCCTAATTAGACCGTTCTTCAAAATTACTTTGACCAAACTCGATTTAAGGCCGCGATCTCTGTGGCTTCATTTAAATGTAAATTTCTATATCAAGATATTTAACGGGAGGGATCATAGGGTTAAGAGAGATATATTTTATTTAATGCAATAATACGAAAAGGGGATCATCAGCTACTGTATATTTGTTATCGGGTGGTATGCAGACCGTCGTAACGGAAATTATCAATGAACAATTCTGCTGTCGAAAGAAAGACGTGTCCGTCTATGGGTTTTTGTAATTCTGAATTTTAAATTTATTTGGAAGAAGGACCAATGGTGCATCCAATGATTTTTTTTAACACTTATAAGCTTTCTAACTTCAAATTAGACTTTAATCAAAAGTGACTTAGACGTTACTTCGCCAAAGACGTAGACTATTCAGACTTTTGTTAGATCTCCTTTTTCACTTCCGGCAGCAGAACTGACTCTCACTGATTGCTATATGTTTTGAATGATAGTAAATACTTAAGCACCAGAATAATAAACAGTAATCTTGAGAAGTTGATAGATTTTTTAAACCGTGCGTTAGATCTATGATAGATCAGTAGCAGAATGCTTCGACACTACATCAATGAATCAGTCAAGATGTCAGTCAAGAGTTTTTAGTGAAGGAATGGAATGTGATGTAACATTACAATTTTTTACAACCCTCCGCGTTAGACACTACTCCCAAGTTGAAAATCTGTTGTTAAATATTCATATGTGTATATCTGTAGCTGCACTTGAGTTCTGGTCCCTTTACATTTAACGCATCATCGTCGCCCATATTGTCATATAAAAATGAGCTTTTCCATCATCTTCTTACCCTTATCCCACCCAAGTTTGATCGGCACAACATGTTTATCATGTAGTGATATTTGATTTGGCTTAATTTTTACCATTGACCGTCGACCTAACTTCAACCTTCCTTGGGATTATTTTGTAGCATCACCATTACTACAACTTCCTAACTTCGTATAGATGCTAAACGCGGATATTTTTTGACTCTTCGATAAGAGGTAGTAGGGTATTAGGGATTGTGTATATGGGCGCGCATATTATTATGCGGCCATCTAGTTTTAATATAAGTAAGTAACAAATTAAATCAAAGCTTAATTATCTGTAGTGCCATCTATCTGATAATTCAGAACTTGAATAACACAGGAAATATTATTAGCTTCTCTTTGTTACAAAGTAAATAAAATATTGAAAAGTAAATTAAATATAGAATAATAAATTGTAATTCATAATTTATTATCAATATTAGATAATACATAAGTTAATTTATTATCTAATATTGTTTTAAGAATATTAAAGTATAAATATGATTCCTTTTCTGTCAGGCTATGTGTTAACTGTGATATTTCCGGTGTACTTTAGTTATTAATTTTAATTAATAAAGGGAATTAAAATATATTTTAACATTTAATAAAGATTATAAATAGCATTGTTAATTTTATATTGTTTTATATAACGTTAATATTAATTATGTTTGTAATATAGATAATAAGATTATAAATGATGTCGTCGTTTGGTGAGTCGCAAACATGCAATACAAAGTTGTAAAAAAGTTAAGTTAAGAAAGGCATTCTTGGCATGATTATAATAAAGCGACTATATCAAAATAAATATAATTGGTTTGTTTATCATCAAGAGTAATATTTTGCGATGGATCTTGGGGAGGCGCCGACATCAGAAGTGGGATCACAGGTCTGTGATTTCGGGCCACCACGCCGACCGGAGCCAACCTTTACCATGGAACAGGGTCAAATAGCACTGTTTTACCCGACATCAAAAGTGTGAGATCGATGCAGGCACAAAATAAGTGCTAACCAAAGAGTTTCAACCGGATGATGTGGACACTTGATTCCTCGGAGCCTGGCTCGGTCGCCATCTGCTTTTCGAAGCGTGATATACAGGGAAGTAAATTAATTCCAATTCTTAGCATACAGGCGAGTAAATAAATTCTCGTTCTTTGTATGGCCATGAAAGTCTCGATCCGCAATCTTGTTTTCTTAGATATTTTTTTTAATATTTTTTCCATATGAAATGGGTAAAATTTTATTTTTTTTGTTTTGATACGTAAAAAACTGTGCAGCGACAATACTACTAGTAAACCACAAGTTGAATGTCTTGCTGCATATGCAGGCTGTTTACATATGTTACGATTGGGTAATTTGGGCAAGAAAGGAATGGTGGCACCCTTAATACCTACACACAAGGGATAAATCGAGCCACGGTTACAACACAATATATATTTTTTTTTTCTGTACAAATAACTACCTGCAATTTTTTTAATTTTAATATAATAAACGTCCTAGATTGTTCTGGTTCAACAAAATCTTACACTTGTGGAAATCTTGGTCATAAATCTTTTGAATGTTTCAATCGACCGTATGACGAGAAGCAAACGGTTTCGAGCGCTCAGAGTGCTTCGTCGCGGCCGAAGCTACACGGCCCCTGCGCCTTCTTACAAATGTGGTATTGAGAGTCATGTGGCGTCGTGGCGCTAAAACATGGATAGTTGCAAGCAGAAGCTCACCGCTGCACCCAGTGTTGTGAAGCGTGTGGACTTGTGGTATGAAGCCTGTCACTGATAATAATTACACAAATTGGTGAGCAGTTTCATTTTGTTTTAGATTCCAGAGCTGACTGTTCCTTAATTAAAGAGAGTCTAGATAGTTTGTTGGTACTATTGCAGCGTGCAATTGTTACTTTGAATTCACAAATTTATGTAGGGTAGTACTTAGTGGCCTCATGGCCTTTTGTAAATTTTATTTCACATTATACCTGATGATTGCGTTCGGATGTTTTCAGTTCACATCAAGTGTCAAACTTACTATAGTTTAAAAGCCCTCTCTAGTTGTATTTGCAACTTGGGTAACGCGAACACTGACTGTCGTGACGTAGATCTAAGATTCAAGAATTCGGTATCTTAACTCTGCCTTCCCAATACATTCTTGATATATGTTTGCAAAACTTTGAAGGGCGGGAGTTCGTAAAACAAACCGGTCGTTCCATGTTTTAGACTCGGTAAAACCAGTAACAGTTTTTATGTAATAGTATTAGAGGTCTTATAACAAAGTCCCAAAGCATATTACTGATTTGCCAGACTACAAGTTTAAGTGCCATGTTAAGTGGATTTTGGTGGCAAAGGGCTATTATAGAGCGGATCAGTATCTGAACGATGCTGATATCTGGAATTGACTCTGTGCATCCACTAAAACGATTGTAACGTATAACGTATTTGAAATATATAATTTTATGTTAAAAAGATGAACCCGATCGAGTTTCTTGCGTGTTCTTCTCGATGACTGGAGGATGTTTTCCGAACCGGTGGTAGTTTTGACGTTCATGAGCGCCTTCTTAGGGCGTAAATTGAATAAAGTATTTTTGATTTTGTAGATACCGATATACCGACATGGATGTCGATATACCAATGCCCGTACTACCGAAACTCAATTAGTTTTCAAAATATAACCGACATGGATACTGATATACCAATGACCGTTCTATCGAAACGCAATTAGTTTTCAAAATTTTATATGTATTTTTTTTTGGTAATTTAATATCTATTTTATGGTACCCCTCCTTTCCTATTTATTACTAACCAAGATAAGAGCATCCACAGAGTTCAACAGTTTTTGTGACATGTAACGTACCACGACGGTAACGTGGTGGCAAAAGACGCTAGTAGAGCAAATGGACAGGTGAGCGCGTTATGAAGTAATTACGATCAAGATTCATTGCGAGCGGCTTACAAGGATAGGATGGACGAGCGGTCCCTTCAGGATAAGATTCGATTCGACATATAAAGTTTGTGACTTTGTTCTACTTCGACGCCACTAAGCTCGGTCCCAAATTTGAGGGCCTATGGAAATTGAGAAATTTTATCCAATGACAGATATAGATTAAATTTTGCATATCAATCTCTGCGGTTGCGCAGAAAATAATTGCTACTTATGATTCCTTGCGGGCCGCTCCCCTTGCACAATGCGACCCCTTTGAAATTAAAGTCTACCGTATGGGCGATGTTTTATTATTTTTGTTCCTATCCAAGATCCTTCCTTACGCGCTGGCTGGCCACCATGTGCATCCTTATACCCGGTCTGAGAGGCTAGATCCCAGTATGGGTGATTGCCTGTTTTGTGGTTGGCTAGATCCCAGGATGGGTGATTGCCTGTGTTGATGTTGGCTAGATCCCAGGATGGGTGATTGCCTGTGTTGATGTTGGCTAGATCCCAGGACGGGTGATGCCTCTTTCGATGTTGGCTAGATCCCAGGAGGGGTGATTGCCGTTACTGGTGTTGGCTATATCTTAATGTGGTAGCCTTGTAAACGTCAAAACGTGTTTGATTATGAAATGTTTACTGATGAATCGAAGTAGATTCTACTCTTATTATTTGTAAAGTGATTTGATTGTCTTAAACGATTTCCTGGTAATATTCAAATTAAGAATATAATTTAATAATGTTGTTATTCGATTTACATATTACTTAAGAGGATTTGCTATTTACGTTAATGATTTTGTAATATTGTATTTGCAAGCGCAGAGAGCGCGCTTGAGTCAGTATGGCCGTATGGGCGCGCATATTATTATGCGGCCATCTAGTTTTAATATAAGTAAGTAACAAATTAAATCAAAGCTTAATTATCTGTAGTGCCATCTATCTGATAATTCAGAACTTGAATAACACAGGAAATATTATTAGCTTCTCTTTGTTACAAAGTAAATAAAATATTGAAAAGTAAATTAAATATAGAATAATAAATTGTAATTCATAATTTATTATCAATATTAGATAATACAGAAGTTAATTTATTATCTAATATTGTTTTAAGAATATTAAAGTATAAATATGATTCCTTTTCTGTCAGGCTATGTGTTAACTGTGATATTTCCGGTGTACTTTAGTTATTAATTTTAATTAATAAAGGGAATTAAAATATATTTTAACATTTAATAAAGATTATAAATAGCATTGTTAATTTTATATTGTTTTATATAACGTTAATATTAATTATGTTTGTAATATAGATAATAAGATTATAAATGATGTCGTCGTTTGGTGAGTCGCAAACATGCAATACAAAGTTGTAAAAAAGTTAAGTTAAGAAAGGCATTCTTGGCATGATTATAATAAAGCGACTATATCAAAATAAATATAATTGGTTTGTTTATCATCAAGAGTAATATTTTGCGATGGATCTTGGGGAGGCGCCGACATGTACGATGTCTCCGTTTATTGCACCTTCATAGGCTCTTGCTTCCAGGTCTGTCGTAGCCATGATAATTTCTTACTGCAAATCTGCTTCAGGAGGTTTACTGACATATTTTTTCCCCTTTTCTTATCCTTTTTCTGCATTATTATTATAATGCTAATTATGACTTTTTCATATTTCAATTATACATTAATTTGTAAATTGTATCAAAGAATTTTGTATTGAATAAAATAAAATAAAAATGAGCCTTTCCAAATCTGTACAAAAGTAAAAATATAACCACATATTTTTCTTCAAGTATAATGTATTTAATTCGTAGAAGTAAATATGAACCTCGATTCACGTTAATGTTATTAAGATATAGGTACCCTCCAAATATAATAATCTACAGAAACACTACAATAGGCACAATATCTAGATTTGATAATATATTTATAAGCCCATCTCGCTTTACTCCAATATTTGATTATGTAACCGATATTATTCGGGATAAGTTTATTGTCCCACCATGCCACACCAATTTAACCAATTGAAGGTAGTAATAAGAATTAATTACGTACATCAATCTAGTTTGTATTATTAATATTTAAAACGTCATCTATATAGTGATGAATATGAATAGTTGAACGAGTCAAATATGATTTGAATGTATTCTTTATTTATTTACAAGCCGACCCGACGAACTTCGTACTGCTTAACAGTCGATTGTTTATTTTATATTTTTTTCAATACTTATTCTGCTATTCGGGACTAAACGAGACGGGTTAAATGTTACCATCTTATAAATATTGACATTAATATTTATATGATACTAACGTCACTCAATTGTTTTGCCTTCCCGGAACCTCTCCACTAACACTTAAACTTTATGGTATGGTATTAAAGTTCAAATTGACTTTTAAGTATTATTACGAATCGTTTGTATGGGAGTATAGAAAAGTGTTGTCTTTAGACTTTTCTAGGCAGTTTTTTAAATTGTTCTCTCCGTTAGAACCATCCTTGTACTTCAAGGAATATTCTAAAAAAGGAATTAGCGAAATCGGTTCAACTGCTCTCGAGATTTGCGCTTAGCAACACATTCAACGACTCATTTTTAGATAGATGGAGACCCGATAAGTATTGTCCAAAAATAATGGCTGTCAAGAAATCGGAAATATACCACCAGACGTCGCTGTAATACAACTCGTATAAATATTTCTTCACGGTACGCGTAAAGGACCTAATGTCATAAAAAGAAGGGAACAAATTAGTTCAGAGACGGTTCTACGGACTTACAGTTCGGTAAAGATAAGACATCGCTGACTTGTTAATTCGTGACCAGATGTAGATTATCGTAAAACTGTGCTTCCGAAACCAAGTGGGTTTGATTATATTATGTAAAGGAGAGGTGGAAAGTGGATTGAACAAGTTTAAGTATATTTGTACAGTAGTGGTAGGGCTTTTTCTAATTGCACCTAGATAGCTAATAGCCTTGAATTGAGAACATGTCACCAAAAACCTGTTGGCGTGTTTCGTCCGGTGCATTTGAGAGGCAGACCTCTTTATGTTTAGCGTGTTTATATTGCATTGCATAATCATTTAACGCCAGATGAGATTGTGGTCAAAAGGTATGACTTATTAATTATAAAAAAAAAACAATCTCGTCTTGACAACTGAAATTATCGTAACGTCTAAATCACTACATATTATAAAACAAAGTTGTCCGCAGCGTCTGTCTGTCTGTCTGTCTGGATGTTCGCGATAAACTCAAAACCTACTTAACGGATTGTAATGAAGTCTTCACCAATAAATAGAGTAATTCACGGGAAAGTTTTAGGTATATAGTTTGTCAAGGTTTTTTTTATGAATTGGTTGAAATATAATGATAATTGTTGAAAGAATCGGAAAAAGTCAATCCGCCCGGGAACTTTCGTCGAAAACGCTGCCTAATTCCTTTGAGATATAACAAAAATATTGTTGTAGGTAGTAGAGCTACGCTGAAGCTATTACTGGTTTCAGCATGAATGGGTCGGCTCGCCCGGGGTAGTACCACCCTCTCACAGAAAACCTACGTGAAGTAACAGTGCTTGCACTGTTGCATTTCGTTCGATCAGTGAGAGCGCCGGAGGCCCACATATATTAAAAGGCCGGCAACGCACTTGCGACTCCCCTGGTGTTGCTAGTGTCTATGGACGGCGATGATCACTTACCTTCAGGTGACCCACCTGTTCGTTTTCCCCCTATAATATAAAAAAAAAAAAACAAAACAATGCATACTGAGACACTCCTCTTTTATAGGTCTGCAAAAATGTCTAGGATGGCATATACCTATCTTTTTAAGATACTTACTATACCCATCTATCTTTTAAAAATGGTGACATATCATGAGAAAGGCGGATAATTAGACGGATACACTATTAATCTTTATTAAATAAAATACATTAGTTACCTTTAGCATTTCATGCACATAAGTATATATTTTTTATTATGAGGGCAGGACAACGTCCGCCGAACCTGCTAGTGTAATATAAATTATTGATATGTGTGGATAATTCAACCGAACCCTTTTTATCGTTTCTCATAATGATGGCAAATAAAAATCAAGTCATGTCTTTCATAAACATTTATTAATATAATTTTCCATATTCCAATATTAGTATTAATACATTTATCATATTCCCCGATCAGGAACATACAATATAAGAAGCTACGTATAGAGGAAATCTACTAGGCTGCAATACCATATACCTCCTGTCAGGAGTTGCGTAAAGTACATTTAAGATTCGTCTATAATTTAACATAGTAATATTATATATTGACATTAAATAGATATTTTTAAAAATCTAGTTCGCCAATCGCAAATACGAGTGGTTTTTTTTTGTTGATATTATAGTAAAGGCTTATTATAGCTTCTTTCACCAAGTTTTCTTTAACTTTTACTCTCTTACGACTAGAACATTTACTTTAAATATTACATTTAAGTTTTTTTTTTTTGTCTATTTTGTAATATTTCGCTACATCCTATTGACCATAAGTTTACCATCAAATTTTTAGCAACTACTTTTTATTCATCTACATTTTAATTTAACTAACTCTACATACATACATTGTGATAGAATAGTGGAACTGCTTTCCGGGATGGGTCCTCGAGTTGAAAATGAATTGGGAAACGAAATATTAATCCGGAGCTCGTCACCGGTAGCAGTTCACGGGGTCTGATCCATCGAACATTATGTCAAGGCGTACGGATTAGGCAATAAGGCTGGGTGATTGCCCAACCACGTATGCGGACGCTCGACCAATCAGAGAAAGCAATTTTAGAAAACAATCAAAAGAAAAAGAGAATAAACGTTTTCAATCTAAATTTTGTATAATTTATAAAATATCCAAAAATATTATTGAACTAAAATCTAGGTCCCTGTTTTCGATTCGAATGTATCTAATACTAAAACAATGTAAGGTATTAAAATGAAACGTTGGAATCCAAGAACGCAACGGGTCCGTTTGATGATGCGAGAGTTGTGGCGTCCGATGGAGCGGCGGTCAAGTCGGCTGGCGTGAGTTGGTCGCCGCTTCACGGGAGCTGGTGCGGTTGGTGTCTACCCCCACTTCTGGAAGAGGCCCATGCGCTGGCAGCGGCAGTTCGAGCCCCAAAGGTTACACCTGCATGATGACGAGTGGCAGCAGTCGCCTGGCCGGTGATCGCAGTTACCACCGCGCCGGATACAGGCTCGTCTGAAAACGTAGATCAGCGACGTACGTCTGAAACCACATCATCGAATTCTAACCTAAGTTTGTGTCCATGCTAGGAATAAATACGTGCAAGAGGTTCATGCATCACACGATATATTTTATATCCAATCTGTTTAACGAAGATAGCATTTCAAAATTTGTAACCAAGCATTTTAAGTTTACCCTAGCTGTAATGATGTACATAGTTGGTATCAAAAGTAGAAACGTAAGAGAATCCAATAATCAAAAACTCACACACTCTTAATCATTATATATATTTTAACTTACTTCCCGACATCCTGTAGGAGTTGCAAATCAGCCGGATCCTCGCCGTAATCAGGCAAATTCACTTCCAAATCGTCGTCTCCTGTTAGAAATAGAAGTGTTCAATCAAGCGGGCTCCATATTTATTTAATATGTTTATCTTTCCCAATGAATTGATTTAATATGATTCTTTTTCTGTCATTTTTATAGACGCTGCGTTACGCTGAATTTATTTAACTTCATAAATATATTACACTTGTACATATTTATATATAAAAAATTGTTATAAACTTTTGCCATAATTAATATTGTTCAAAAATATGAAATAATCCTTCAATACACATACATTTTGTAAGTATATCCAAATTTAAATTGTATTTAGAAGTGCTTAGAAAAATTTGGATATTTGCCTTTTACACTTCAATCAATAATATTTTTTTTACCTTCTCGACGGTATCTTAAACATTACATTTATGCTATTTTATTAAAGTAATGACTGCAAAAGGTTCAAATTTAATTACCAGGATCAATGTAGGAGGCATGTACCCACTCGGCGGCGAGCAGGACAGCCGCTAACGCCAGCAGAAAGGCGCCGGCGCGCGGCATTCTGCTCACACACCTCTACCGCTGCTTAACTGTCAACAAACATACTACATTTATCTTATAATTAACACACTAATGTTTGATAATGGAGTAGATCCTGGAGATGTAGATCCTAAACCTGGAGTACGCTTGCCAAGTTTGGAACCCAAATTACAACATTTATATTGAGAGAATAGAACGAATTCAGAAAAAATTTCTACGATACTTGCAATACAGATCAAATTACTATCTACCGAATTACGATAAACGCTGTAGACATTTCCACTTTCTCCCTTTATACGAACGTAGGCGTATAGCAGATCTATCGTTCCTTTTCAATATTATCAGTGGAACTGTTGACTGTGCTGAACTAGTGAGTAGCATTTATTTACGTACTCCTACTGTTTCCCTCAGAAGTCCACAGCTCCTGTACGTGCCACCAGTTAAAACAACATATCATAATAATAATTATATAATTAGAGTATGGAAACAATTTAATACACTCGACAAAAGTTTCGATTTATATCATACTACTGTTTCCTTACTTAAAAATAAATTAACATCTCCATTCTTTCATTAAGTTTGTTACTCTTTCGAAATACTATTATCAACTGTTCGTAATTTCTTTCTTGAATGTTTGTAACTACTATTTGTGAAAACTTGTAAATGGCCTTCATGTATCCTACTCTGTTTTATAATGTTTTTTTAGCTGTAAGTTTTCCGAAAAATTGTAAAATAAAAATAAAATAAAATAATTTATACCGACAACGATCAAATCTCCTTCACAGTGATTTGCCGCATTGAGTCAGAATTTAACAACATCACTTATTACTTAATCTATATAGTGTATTTCACTGTCGAACTTGAGAAAGGCGTACCTATGGTCTTATTTGATAGATATTACTTTATTTAAAATCAGTGCTATCCTGAACCCTACAGTATTTGGTGTAAAACCAAACAGTATAAAAAGCAATTTTGTCTTTTCTCGTATAATTCTATTTATCGAGAATACTATAATAAACATACAAGGTGTATAAATCTATAATAAGACCAGCCGTGTTATATGGATCCTAGTGCTGGCTATGAAAGAGGCTGATGAGAAAAGATTACATGTTGCAGAAATGTGAATGTTAAGATGGATGTGTGGTGTAATAAGGATGGATAAGATTAAGAATGAGTATATCAGAGGAAGTTTGAAAATAGCACCAGTGACAGAGAAGTTGCGGAGTAATATATTAGCATGGTACGAGCATATTATGAGAAGAGATGAAAGTCATGTAACAAGAAAAGTTTTGGGTTTGACAGTGAATGGATATAGAAGTAGAGGAAGACCGAAAAAGTTGTGAATTAATTGTGTGAAAAATGATAAGTGTATAAAAAGTGTGAATACTGAGATGACATCTGACAGGGGATAGTGGGAAAGGAAAACATGTTGTGCCGACCCTACTTAGGTGGGATAAGGGTAAGATGATGATGATGACTATAATAAATATATAAAAAGAGCTAAGTACCTCTGCGAAGGCTCTGTAATAAGTTCAAAGGACATGAAAAATTTCTAACACTGTTCGGCTTTTAGTGAAGCTTTTAAATAATATACGACAAAAAATAACATTGTCCCGAGACGAAAAACATAAGTAATTTTGATTGTTCACGTCACTAGGAGTAATGGCTTAGCTAAAAGAAACGAGACATGGTTTTTATTATTACTATACAAATGCTTATAAATGAGTGGTAATAATATCTTTGTACTTATTCAACGAAATTGCAATATCAAAATTACAACGTACCGAACGCGCAATAAATATATTGTTATGACTCATATAGAAACCACAGACCATTCGAACACTAACCAGAGTTATCTCCAGATACACTGAAAAACTCGTTAAAAATAATAACAACTAATGAGTCATCTTGGCCTGGGAAAAAGGAAAGCACATTTCGACACCTTATCGCTTCAACTATCGTAAACAAATAATAAAGTTCTAAAAATGGAATGTCTCCAATCTTTTTGAATTTCTCAAATTATGACAGCTTTCTAGAGATATTCATAATTAATTTAATAAAGTATTAACACGTCACGTAGTGTCCGTGGACATTTCTCTTATGTACATCAAAGTGAAACAAAAGGAAGAAGAATACAAGCGGAGTGGTTGGTTGCTTATCTGGAAGCAAATACTTTACGGCTTTAAGCTGGCCAATATACGTACTAAAAATTGCATAATAAAGCATTCAATCATTAATTAACTATTTAACCCCAATAAATCTTTTACCAATTATAAGCTATCTTTGTTAGTAGTCATTCGGGTTAATATACAGAGAAATAAGAGACATATCAATTTAATCATCAATCAATCAATTAAAAAAAATATTAATTACCGCCGAATTATTTTATTGTATTCAAAATATGTTTTTTTTTTTATTATAAATGCGACCGGACACTTGAGACCATGGACATCTGGTTTAAGTTTCTAAATAGAGCATGCTCGCGTGCATGCCCACGATACTACCGATCATGGTGCCGTGTTCGGGTGGTTAACTTTGCTCCCAAAAACCCGCCGCGGATCCCTCAGCAACGTCTCAATCGATCGCACGAAGTGGAGCCTTCGAGCATGTAGCTAGCACGGTACAGCCACGCGGCATTTATTGCTTTTCCATTTTTTAAGTGAAAACTTATTTAGTCGCGTTCAGCGGTTTTTGGTAGGCGAAAAACTTATGGGTTCGCGTTACTGATGATTTCAACATGCTCGTGATGTATTTATTGCGCTTGTGCCAAACGCGTAGTATAGCGGTCTGTGTACATATCATATTGATATTTCGTGTTGAGCTTGTGCAACCCACCATATGTTTGATTAATTAGTAAACCGTTTAGAAATGCATTTAATTATTGCTCTGAGTGCCAATATATTTGAAAACCAGACTAATGTTAATTATTTCAATTTACAAATTATAAAATTTAAATAATTTGGACTATAATCGATTTAAAAATTCAAAACAGAACACAGTTATTCCATTGTTTTGAGTTTTCACTTGTGTCGGCAGTCCTTATGACTCTGCCTCTGTTGTTTTTCATTTGTTATCCTTAGCCAAAATGGTCAGATTACATTATATTGATATTGACATTATGCGTCATGCGGTATATACGAAGGGAACTACGCATATATATGTATATACATATATACTTACTCTTATGAATAGTTTAGTTCGATTCACGTATTTAATGCCATGTAAATGTGCCTATTTTTCTTTCCTTGTGACTCAACTGACTGTACGTTTTTTTCCTCCTGTGGTTTAGCATATCCGCCTACCGCTTACGTTCGTGGTAAATACAAATTATAAAGTTTACATTTCTCCCTTTTATGGTTTATGGTGGGGTACACCACAATTGGGGTGAAGAAGCCACATAAAAACCGGATTCTCCGAGACGAATTCACCTCCATACAGATATATAGGCAACAGAGATATCGCATACATTAATGGTATGGCGTCTTATGGATGACATTAATCGTCACCTTAACAAAGATAATCAAAAAATACAATAATATTTTATGGAATAACAACAGATACGTGACCGGTCGCGAACATATTCGTTGTCTGTTTTGTTTTGTTCGAACTGTCTAAGAGCTGTTGGCCTGACAGACCTTTACAGTTTCACTGGGCTTTTTAGACGAGCACGTAGGTTACTCAGTCGAATGACAATTAGCTCGGGAGTATCATAAAGTGGGTGGACCTTGGCTTGGGCTGGTGCCTTAATGTTGTGTAAGCGCTCGATGGTTTTCCATTTACTATGTCTGGCGCTATTTCTGCTACCTCCGGCGAGTACCGATTGTAACTACCACTACACGCACTTTGTGACGTTACAGTACAGTATGTAAGGACGGAAATTAGACACGGATTATATAAAGAAACTAGCTGTTGCCCGCAGCTCCACGTGCGTTTTTTTTATAATTATAAATTACTTCTTATAAGATCAGATATCTGTTAGTGAAAGTTTCGTGAAAAATGGTTCAAACGTTTTGGAGATACTACTGCAAACGAAGCCATGGGTAAAAACTAGTCTAAAATAAAGTAGCCTATGTCACCCGTTGTAAAATTTTAAAAACTGTATTTTTGTTATCAGTATCTTGTATACGTTCATATCCAATCGGTAAAAAGTCGTTATTTTGATATTACATACAGACACTTCATTTTTATTATATGTATAGAAAACTACCATTGTAAATATAAGAACAAATTGGAAGCAATTCAAACTTTAATGTCGCAATAGATTAAATTAGACAATCGACCGTACTTTACGGAGAGGGTCAAATTAATTTACGATAGCAGAATTTCATTTCGTTTATTTACTTACAACACGATTTACGGTGTAAGTTGCGGACCGTACATTTAACCTCGAAAACAAGGCACGACGTACTTTATTGACTGGAATAGTGATAAAATGTGTACACATCAATGAAAGAAATTTCTTTTTTTTTTTGTTGTTCATACGATAAACTAACGATGCTCGTGGCTTTACTCACGTTTGGTATTATTTCACGTAATTAATAGTTGCGTTATAACAAAATAGTAGATGATAATCTAAATTATTCTAAACTGCTTATGGGACGGTTTTGAAATTCTGACCTGCAACTGTTTTGTGTGTTAAAAAGTTGTCACAATTAAACACTGTGTCGGGTAGAGTGTTGAAAGCATCGGTTCTTGTTCGATCATCCGATCACCGAGGTTATGTAGCTTTAGGTCAGTACTTGGATGGGTGACCACCTGGGGACACCGCGTGACGTTAGCTTTTTGTTGTATTTTTTAATTATAAAATTGTAATATAAAAGTTTCACTTTTATCTCGTGTCTTTACGACATACTCTGTTATTTTTATATGCTTGATTAAGTGTACTTGACGAGCACTTATAAGCAATTTTACTGGCATCAATTTGGCACAGTTGGCTTTCCGATCTTTAGCTGTTTTTTTTTTTTTTCGAACTGACCTACACTGCTAGCCTGGCAAGGCCTATACAGTTCCACCGGACTACTAAGGGGAGCGCTTAAGGCACTCACCCGATTTGTTTAGGCGAACAGCGCAAGGGCACTCGGTGCGCCTCGGCTTGAACTGTCGCCGAATTTCCCGATCTGACTAAGCTAAGCTATCTATCCATTTCATACACTTATGAGTTCGTGAAAAGTGCATGTGTGACCGACCGTGCACGTTTATCTTTAGCTGCTAACAGCTAACTCAATACTGAACTGAGATTATTAATCTTTTGAAAAGAAAAACTCAATTTCAAATATTGTCACCATATTTTCACAACATTAAAACTAAATGTTGTAAAAGCGATAATAGCTCAGTGGTAGCATGTTTGAACACCGTGTCAATCAACGTAGCTTCGAATGCTTGCGAATTAGCAGTAGCTTTCGGTGATGAAACCATAGCATGATGACAGGGCTTTTTTTAAGCCTATCTGTATAGTTACCAGCCTGAAGTTGGGAATCTATCGCCAAGCATCTGTAGGTGTGTTCCAGCAGCTCTAAATAAGAGCCGGTCTCTCTCTAGTTTTAACATCTTTACTATCTTCCACCACGTTGTTATTTAACATCAGGAGATTGTGTTTAAACGCTAAAGACCTAAGGTTTTCAAATAGAAACAAGCGCGCATTTCATTTGCTTTTAAGTTTTCATTGCAATCTATATGCATTTATAAACACATTGAGAAATAACGAAGTCGCTAAATATCAACCATAATAGGTTACAGTTGGGACTGAAAACTAGCAGCGCGCGTATTGTCGCATTGCTGTAGAAATACTTGTGGTAGTGGTGCTATAGTATCTACTACATTTAATTTATTAATTATTACTAAGATATGTCGGTGCAGAGGTTTTGTTATCTGTCAATAAATATTTGTAGCGATATAAATATTATGCGCTATAACGTAGCGCTCTAACACAAAGCAAACGGCATAACTGAAGAATATCCTTGCCCGGAGCGTAGGTCCGTTCACATGTTACGTCACACCGAACTATATTCAGGTAGTGTATTACTGAACAGTCCGCGCCTAATTCTTTGACCGCTCTGAACGTAGCCGTAAGTACAGGTTTGTACATAATATCGGCATGAGTTTCATACAAAAAACAAAGTCAAAAATATTATTATAGGAATCTAGAATTGGCATTTATTTACCCTGGAGTTGTCTCAATATTATACATCTAATACGATACGTATCACTACATAGTATAAAACAAAGTCGTTTTCTCTGTCGCAACGGATTTTGATGCGGTTTTTTTTAATAGATAGAGTGATTGAAGAGGAAGGTTTATATGTATAATAACATAAAATAAAAAATAGTGGAGAAATACTGTTATTTTTGAGGTTACTCCAAATTTAACGCGTACTGGCCACGGGCAGTAATGAATAAATCAAAACTACTGGATCGATTTTAATCATTTTTTCAGTGAATGACATAGACTATATATTTTATACCCGTGCGAAACCGGAGCGGGCCGCTAGTTTATACATAAAATCGTGTTCTACTCAGCTATATTCATAGCGGTCGAAAAGTTTGGCGCGGACTATATTAGCTATTTAAGGTAAACGCTTTTATTGTTGACACTCGATTGGTCTCGAATGACGAATCGATTAAGTAACAAAGAGGACGTTATCTATCATTGACGTCATACTTTTGAAACTGCCTCCTCGACGTTACCTCGACAGATATAATATGATAATAATGATCCATCACTAACACAGATAATAGCACCAAATAACAAAGCGATCGAAGGGTGATCTCCAATTCACGATTTCACGCTTCACGGGCACCAATCAGAGATCCGGGAATTAATCAAAGTTCGACAACTGTTCGCTTGAGTGATGGTTCTGTGGTTATAAGTTCGATCATGAAATACGATAAACAGTGTCTAGTGTACGTACGGAACACTGTAATAAATGACATCAAGCGAGACTTCAAACTAAGATAAATAAGTTTAATTTAATATTGACTCTTCCTTCGTACGAAGTTTATTATTCGAATTCGAAAATGCTTGTTTCTTAATGTTATGACCATTTTGTTCAGACGTTACTCTCACTGATGGGAAATGAGTATCCGGGAATATTAAATTTTATAAACTACTGATGGAACCTGATACCTGATACTGATGGATGGAAGTATCGCAGGAAGACTTGTGTAGAACCACATATAGCATCATGGTGGTTATGATAATAGCGTTTGAGTGGTTTTACCTAAGAAATGTCAATTCAGTGTCCGCCAATTCGAATACCAGCGTGCGCTAAAAAAATTTTTTTAATTTGCATACATTCACGAATTGAAATAGGGGGAATATTATAGACTGACGGTAAAGAAAAACGTCGTGAGGAAATTTGAACCTAAGAAATGTTTCTGTGATATTATCGTATGTGGGAAAATATAAAACTGTAGATAGGATAAGGCGTGAGCTGGCGTAGTCATAATGCCCATACATTCCTTAGGGGCGAGGTATGGGGTCATGCAATGTGCCTTTTACAAGCTGATGTAATGACAATGAAATGATATGCGAAGAGACTTATACTTCTCGGAATTATACGATGTTGTACCATCACCACCTTAGCAAGCCTACACGGTATGCTTTTTTTGGGTGCACATTCTCATGCAAAGATTTTAAGGCAGGTAAATAAAGTTACTCTTAGATATATTGCATAGAATTTTCAAAAAGGAACTAAAAACTCTATTATTTTATCGGAATTATACGTTGTTGTACCATCAACACCTTAGAAAGCCTACACCATATGCTTTTTTTTTGGGTGCGCATTCTCATACAAGGATTTTAGTGCAGGTAAATAAAGTTACTCTTAGGTATATTGCATAGAATTTTCAAAGACGAACTAAAAACTCTATTATTTCAGCAATCAACTATTAACCTATTACTTATGTTTACGATAAAACATAATTAGAACGGACCCGTAGTAAATACTTATATTTACTAACATTAATTGTTAATTCCAACATTCAAATAATAAATTAATGAAATTAATGAACTAGAGTCCTTCGAGGACCATGAAAAAAAAAACATTAAGTGAAGACGTAGCCATCTTAAAAAAGCTTTTACGAAGATTAATTATACAGCTCTAATTAAAATAGGGCAATAAACGAAAAACAATATCGGTAAGTGGTATAGATAATTAAGCTTTTAGTGATATTGAAGTCTGATGAAAATATTTGGAACAACTTGAAATCTTTGCTAATATTATAAAAAAATCTAAAGTAGGTTTGTACGTTACCTTTTCATATCATAAATAGTCAATCGATTATCATGAAGTATTGCTTAGAATAATTTTAATAGGGTATCTTTTATTTAAAAAAATACACTGTTATCGAGAGATAGATTGAAACTACACTAACGTGAATAAAACCATTATATATTATAAAACACAGTTTTCCGCCGCGTCTGTCTGCCTGTCTGTTTGTCTGTCTGTTCGCGGTAAACTCCAAAACTACTGAACGGATTGTAACAGATTCAGATTCACAAATACATAGAGTAATACATGAAGAAGGTTTAGGTATATAGTTTGTCAAGTTTTTGTGTAAATTGGTTGAAATATAGTGACAATTGTTAAAAGTGTTGGAAAAAGTCAAGCCGCCTGGGAGCTTCATCGTAAACGCTGTCTATTTATTTTAAGAGATAAAACAATGTATAATAAAATATTCCTCTTTTATATACCTATCATTTAAGGTTAGCTTACTATAGGTATCCATCTATCTTCTAAAAATTGGTTACATACAATGAGGTAATTGCAAGGCTATTTAGACGGATACAGTGTTAATCCTTATCAAAATAAATGCGTTAGTATATATTAAATTGCAGAGAAGATGGTATCGATTAGTAAAACTGTAGGCGCTGATAGAATTCATACCCAGATTATTATAAAAATAATCATAACTCTGTGTTGCTGTTACAATATATGTAATAACCTCCGAGACTAGAGCATTGTTGGAAGAAAATGATTGTCACCGGTTACTCCTATACTCGTATATTCACCATTCTTAGATAATACTGTACACACAATTTAATAGAGTAATAATGGTCAATTGAAAGAATATGAAATACAAGTGACTTTTATTATACTCACCTAAATAATTTCCTTTGTTTGCGTGTGAAATCTGTTGAGCATGAAAGCAAAATTTCATAATGGGACAGGGTGTTAGGGGGCACTAACAACGTTGCTCTTAATTAAGCTTCTTTGCAATAACGGAGTGAACTAGCAACACCGGTTTAATTATAACAGCCCGGACAGGGAGGTATTTGTAATTTTTGGGCCACATTTAAAAGAATTAACGCATTCTGTAATAATACTCTATCTCAGCGAAATCACTACATATTATAAAAAACAAAGTCGTCCGCCATGTCTGTTTGTCTGTCTGTCTGTATGTTCACGATAAACTCGAAAACTACTGAACAGATTGTAATGCGGTTTTGTGTAAATTAGTACAAAATAACGATAATTGTTGGAAGTGTTGGAAAGAGGCAAGCTGCTTGGAAGCTTTCATCAAAACGCTGCCTAATTCTTTTGAGATATAACAAAACAATGCATAATGGGATATTCTTCTTTTAAAGATATACAAAGAAGTCTTAGATGGCATATTCCATCTTTTAAAGATAGCGTACTATACCCATCTATTTTATAAAACATGGTCAAATACAATGAGGTAATTGAAAGGCTATTTAGAAGGATACAGTATTAATCCTTATCAAATTAAATACATGAGTTACCTTAAGCATTTCATGCACATAAGTATATATTTTTTATTATCAGGGCTGGACAACGTCCGCCGGGCCTGCTAGTAACCAATGAAAAGATCAGCAGACATAAAACCAGTAAGGACGCTACGAGTAAGGATGGTACACGTACCTTAAGAAGAAATGCGGTCAGTATATACATTTTAAAAGAAATCTATTGCTGTCGCGCTCTCCCTGAAATACTGAACAGAGCGTAAGAGAGACAACAGCAGCTCGGACTCATTATACTTACGTAAACATATGAAATCATATGTTCCACAACTCACAAAAGTGAACCGATATAAAAACCAAGATTAAGAAGTACTTGGGCTATGTTTATACGTTTTTTTTTATTCCTCTTACTCGGCAAATCTGTTTGCCGGATGTCTGAAAATAGTGACATAATTGGGAAGTTTTAGTAAATTTTCAAAAGATTACTAGTTCTTAAAATAATTAATTTACAAATAGTAAAAGAATTATTTGCCATTATCTAAGAATAACACAGAGGAATAATAATGCATGAGTTATTCTGTTTGTACTAGATTGACGAGGATGATGCTAACATTCAGAAATAGATAGATAGTACTAATGTACTCTGTAAGATAGTGACATTGGGAGTGTTGGAACCTGTACAGTTATCTATTGTGTTTCCATTACTATCATGCTTATTTCTATTGTCTGTTAAATGTATGCTCGTTACAAATTGGCTACATCCACTGGATCGTTACTAATTACACTCAAATATTCAGGTGTGTTAATGTGATTAGGTTAATTATATGTTTAACCTAAGTCTGGATGCGTTCTTCATTAAAACTGGCTTAAAAGAAGATCTTAAAAGTAAGTAATTTTATTTAGTAAGTAATTTGATATATTTAACGTTAACACTAAATATTCCATTTGATGAAAACAAAAATGCGCACTATTCTCCCTAGAATTCGCGGTAAAGTATGTTTAACTAACAGATTTTTTTTAAGTTTTCACTCATCATGTACAATAGGAGACTACTTTTGAAGGAAATGATAAGTAATATCTATTGATTTCCAGATACAAATAAAGAAAATATAATTTTAAATTTTTGATTGGTATTTATTATACTACTCCAATACCTGCGTGCACTAACTACCACGTAGTTTAGTCTATGGCCGCAATCAATGTAGTTGTGGGAAGGCATTAGCATTAACATAAGAAGTAAGATATAAAGTTACACACATAACTGATGTGACACCACTGTATTGAACTTTATTGTAAAGTGTCCCGAGAGCATTCCCTGAATACGTGCCTGCTCGCAGATCAACTTTCGCGAAAACTGATCTCACGATATTAGGCGGCGTATTAAAGTTTATTGGAAACTTCAGCGCTGCGTAATTGCCAAAGTACTTTGATGGAAGGCGTAAATAAGGTAAAGTTTCTTGTGACGAGAATATTTGATGGGTAAACCATTTTAATGGCATTCGAAAGATTCGAGTCAACTTAATTCCATCTTTATTGGTATTATTTCGAAACTTGACAACTAACTTTACAAATTATTAATATATATCTGCACGGGGTTAGGGTTGTCTCTGACTCCATCTAGTCAGCTACCATGGTCAAATTGAAAATTTGTCGCCAGAGGCATCTATTGGCGTGTTATAGCAGCTACACTTGACAGTCAGTTTCTCTATAGGTATAGTGTGATTACCATCTTGGACCACATCATCAGTTAACATCAGTTGAGAATGTGGTCACATGCCAATAAATTATTAAAAAATGTGATTAAATATTTCAAACTTTGGTAGAAACATCTGCCATAGTGGAACGGTTAGGGCTGTTGAATTCTTGGATCAAGCAGAGTATATTCAGTAACTCAACGAAAAGGTAGCGTGTCTTTGTACCTGTAAACTCATCACAGAGACTATCTTTCAGTTTGCCGCATTCCGACATAACCAATATATACCCGAGATGCATGTAGGCCGACATGACAGTCTCCCTTGTCGTTGGATTCTAAATTGTTCAATGGTCACCGTGATTATCGGATTGCACTGTGCATACTATAACACATTTTCTAGGGCTGTAATAAAAAAAACTGTGTGTACGTATGACCACACGATAGAAGTGAAAACTTGTAAATAATTACAATCATAATAAAGTTCATACAAATGATTGTATGTAAATAAATAATAGTAATATTTAAATATGTAGAATATATCCACTTAAAGTACTACATTAACTTCATACAAAACAGTTTATCATTTTATAATTATTATGTGTAATAATAAAAACCTACTTATTAGAACGATGAACTTCTTGTCAGACAAGAAATGTGGTTGTTGACGATTGAAGCCGAGTGTACACGATTCGTTTTGCCACAGACACGAGCGCACTTGATGTCGAGTAAAGCCGAGTTAGCCGTGACGGTTCATTGTTTCGCTGTTCAACATACATAATAAGTTTTCAGATCAAAAAAGACATTGGTTTAGCACGCACAGTCACCGCAACAAACTATATGTTTCTGAAGCTATACCTAAAACTCGCTCTCGGGAATTATAGTATACAATTTTCTACTACAGACTAGTTCAAAGTCTGGCGCCAAGGACTCATTAGTGAACTCTGGTAATTGTACTCGAGAGTCTGTGACCGTTCAAGTACTTCGTGTAATAGGGGTTATAGCTTAACTTTAAACATTTTTAAACAAACAGAAATAGGTTGACTTAAAAAAAATATTCAAATTAAATATAATTTGTGTAAGGCTTAGTAGGTTTATTCAATAATTACATAACAAGATGTGAGTTATTTTGGTCAGAATGAAAGAATTTTAATACCTTCTTTAAATACTTCAGGCGCTATTGAAGTAATGTGTACTATGTTTCAATAAATAACTTTTTTCGTCGTTCGACATATTTGCATGTCCCAGTTCGAGGACACTAGTTTTACCAACTGTTACAATTCCGTGCGCATTGGCTTTAAAAAAATATTCATTGTAAGTTGCTCCCTGCGATTTCGCATGTGTTTGATATATTCTAGTTTACTATAGTAAAACGGATAGCTTACAAAAAATTGCATAGCTACAAGTGATTTTGACAACGATATTATTAGGAAATTACGGTATGTACTTAGAAACCAAAAGAAAATCTAGGTGTTGTGTATATAATTATTTGTATGTGGTCAATCTCCGAAATAGTTGAACCGATTTTACGAAGACTTTTATTTGTAGATACAGTATACTTTATAGCATTGTCTAGGTTACACACCGTTACACCCTTCCATAGAGGGCAAATAGAAATGATAAAATTAATAGAGCTATTTTAAAACCTCTAAAAGTATTATATGACATCATAATTAATATTAAAAACGTGGAAGTGAATTTTGTTTATCTGCTACACTTTCGCGCCTTAACTACTGAAGAGATCATAATTTTTTTCATATTCGTTGTAAAAAGTACGGAATAGGACAATAGAGTATCTGCATTAACGCGAGCGGACAAAAGATAGTATGGAATAATTATGGAATTAAAAAAAATGGCAGACAGTAATTAATCCAAATAAAACACTTAATTTTAATAATAATAATAAAAAAACAAAGCCATTTTCACGTGAACAAAATAGCCGAAAGCAACTAGACTTATGTAACATCTAAATACAGCACCCTTTAAAAAAGAGGTTCCCAAACTTTTTTTTCTCATAGAACCCTTTCAAAATTTTACTGATTCCGCTGGACTCCCTGCAGGTTTAATACTACCATATGAAGTCAAGCCAACATTGTTAGTTCTTCACACTATCGAAAATAGGCCAATTTTCATAGACCCCCGCATACTAATTGTGAACCCCCATTTCTTTGTCACGGCAACGTACCGCCCCAATCGAGTCTCTCGTGGACCTCCGGGGGTCCACCTGGACCACTTTGGGAATCACCGCTTTACACCATTATTGTTATAGTCGATCGGACTCGAGTATTGTTCTTATAAAATAAAAATCTTTGTCCAACTGATAAGACGCTCATGAACGTTGAACACTGAATTCTAATTGCAACAATAATACATTAAGGAGCGCACGTATAAACAAAGACCAAATCTGATTATTACAAATTTTCATATAAAATTATATTTGCTAATAATATTCTGGAAGCCGCTCGAGCCTTTATCGATATATTCCTAACGCCTTAAACACTCATTTAATTCCTAGATAGAGGATCAAACTAATGTTTTATTCAACAGTCTGACAATTAACATAACAAAGACGTCTGATTACACCAGTTTAGGCAGCTTTATTGCTTTTAGAATACTCTACATTACTTATCCGAATGTTAACAATATACTGAGATTGCAGTATGTGAAAATATGTTTGTGAGATTTTGATGCTATAAATATACATATATATCTCACTTATGAGTGTGTGTGTTTATATGTTTGTTACTTATTCGCACTCAAACGGCTGCACTAACTTTTATGAAATTTGGTACGGACGTAGCTGATACCCCGGATTAACATATAGGCTACTTTTTATCGTGAAAAAATGTAGTGTTCCTGTGGTATGAGCATTTTTGCACTCAGTTGAAATTTTTGCTCCCTAGATGGCGTTCCTCTGTTTAAATTCGCGCTATGGCTTCATTACCACAAATAAGACCATATGTTTTTTTAACCGAATGAAAAAACAGAGGTTCTGTATTCAATAAAAAAAATAGTTTAGTTAAATAGCAGTTTCCAGGACATTCTATGCATCCGAGTACAGAGAAAAATCATTTTGCTCCTCTGTATCTCTCTCACTTCTTGCGACTTTCTCTCTAACTTTCGCCGTCTCTTTCTATTGCCGATTAATGAGAGCATAATTAATCTATATAATCTCTTTCCAACAATTACGCTCAATACTCAGAATCATTCCTGTAGACAATGTCTACTTTACAATTTCTATGTATAGACTATCCAATACTGAACAAAGTTCTCTTGTCTAGGCAAAATATTCGCTTTATTTATATGCCTAAAACATACTAGATTTTGGAATTTCGCGTAGACCCGTTATATTTTTACTTAAAAAAGCTCTTAAGTAAATTATTAAAAATTAGGCACCCTTTAAAATCACAAAAATAAAATAATATTGTTACTTAACAAGTGACTTAAGCACATATGAGAATACGGTCATTTTATGAACTTCAGTAATAGGAAGATTAAGAAGTGTACCAGCATAAGTGGCCTCTCGAAAGTCATCATAAATCCTTTATTGGAGAGAATATCCAAAACGGTCTTGGCTTTTTATTAAAATTGGCAACGCGAGCAACGTAATACGGGTAATCGAGGTAAGTGTCGTTGTACATCGGTAGTGGCTCCTTAAACCTAAACTGGGATTGCAAGTCTGCATTGCCCCTAGCTTTTTACTCTGCAACATGATTGACTTGGCACCCATTTACTGGTCCCTATACAACTCTTTCCATTATGCAAATTTCTTTATGCCTTTTTTCACCTTCATTCATCCAACGTTAGTAATGAGGTTCGAATTAATAAATTCTTGATCCTGTCACAAAGGAGCATTGTTCTCGCTATTGTATTTCAGTCCACATAATGCGGATGGCAGGAAAATATCCGAAGAACTGCAGTCTTTCTAGGACGCTTTTATAAGTTGCTGTAATTACGTAATATTAGATGAACTGTGTATTTGTTTTTTATTTCATATTATTAAAAAATTATGAAAATTTCGTTGATGGCCCTATCGAAGTTCAAACCTGCAATTATTTAATTACTGTTTCTTTTGTCTTAACCATTCGATTACTATTTTTTAGGCATCATCTGCTATTATTCTTCATTATTATAGGCAAAATATTCTTTCTCGATTACATGTCTGTAACATATTGCCAGAAGTGTGATTTGATAGTACGAATGGCGCTGTGGCTTAATCGGTCATCTCACCATTCACGCCGCGTTAGGTGTTGTGGACTTGAATCCGACAAAGAGTAATTATTGTGTACCATCTACAAATTATTATTCTGTACATACTTTGTGTTAGTTAATTGTATAGTTTCTAAAGTGCTCCTATAAAATACTTTACTACTGTTGAGCTGGCCGTTGCGGAACAACGCGCCATGTTTTATCTTTTAATTCGACTTCCATTGATATTTTTGTTTATAATATTAGAATTATAAGAAATCATTATGTGTTATGTGTTATAGGTATAAGTTTTTGTATAAAATAATGTTGGTGCTGCCGTAAACGGACGTGGCAAAAAACTTACGATTCGTGTCACATGCGTATAGAAAAAATGTAGCCCAGCGCTTAACATACTACTGGCTCAAAGGGCCGTTTGTTTTGAAAACAACTAAATCTAAGAACGCATATTGAGAAGTCTCAGTCCAGTCGATGAAATACATGAGGAATGGGCGAGGCATTTGCGGAGCGCGCATATTGGCGGACCACAGACGGACTCTTAAAAACAATCACATTACAGAGTTAGACATGCCGAGACTGTGGTTCGAGTAAGGAGATATGCAGGAATGAACCTATAACAAGCCATAACTAACGTATCTAAAGGCAACGATTCTATAAACGACGAGTTATCGATCTATAAACGATAAATTATATTAAAAACAGTCTCAACACAGTAAACAATTGCAATAAAACAAATTTATAATATTGTACCTGTCTTACAACCTCCTGACATTTATTGGCAATACTACTTTTTATGAGAAACATAAAATACTCATGTACTTTGTACTTTCAACTTTTTTGTATGATAATGAAAATTATATAATGAAAATCGCTAAAACAGTTTCTCAGTTTCTATCAGAAATATTTAAATTAAATCTTTAACATACATACCAAAAACGATCGTCTATAAATATTGAAATGGTTTGGAAATCAACGAATTTTATAAAATCTGTATATTTCTCAAACGAGACCGCTAAAGAAGAAATCGTGAAAAATTAATCGCACCGATCAATTGTCACGTTCTGATATAAGATACGTGAAGCAATACATAAAATCTTTGAAATCATCGTCGAAACCAATACTATTATAGATATTGACGTTCGTTAGCCTTCAAATTTTTTTATACTACATAAATTTTATAATTATTATGTGAATTTAAAATTGATTACTCGGAACTCTATTTTAACTAATATATTTTAATCTATACTCCTGGAAAGGGAGCGCTTTTAAATTAACAAAAAAAAATGCTAATTAAATGAACCCACATTCAGAAGCAAGTTAAATCCATACCGTACATAAATACTTAATTAAATGAAGACTTGATTGAATGAATAAAACGAACCTCGCGAACAGTAATAATGTTAAAATTAACGCGAACTCGATAAAACGTTGGATTGTTGGGTAAAAACAACCGGTTTTATGTTACGAAGGAACAGCGTTTGATTGCTATGTTATTCGAGAGGGAATCTTTCCGGAGTTAAAGAACAAATACTTTGTAATAAATTCTTTTAACTAGCAGCTGCCCGGTAAATGATATCAAATCATATAATGTATTCAAACGATTTACGCTGCAGACGTTAAGATACCTCACAGCAGAATTTATTGCAAATTTATGGCAACTACATATTTTTCGACCAATTTATATACAATATTTTTATGGACTTTTTTTTTATTATTACAGGGGGCAAACGAACAGGTGGGTCACCTGATGGTAAGTGATCGCCGCCGTCCATAGACACTCGCGACACCAGGGGAGTCGCAAGTGCTTTGCCGCCCTTTTAAATATGTGGGCCTCCGGCGCTCTCACTGTCCGAACGAAACGCAACAGTGCAAGCACTGTTACTTCACGTCGGTTTTCTGTGAGAGGGTGGTACTACCCCGCGCGAGCCGACCCATTCATGCTGAAATCAGTAATAGCTTCAACGTAGCTCTACCACCTACGAGGACTACTAGTATTGTAATAGTACTTGTGCAGAGGACTTATTTTCTAAGTGTAAATTCCTCTATGTCCTTTTGTATACACTTGATAACGTGCTTTTAAATTTCGTGATGAACCTTTGAATAGTTAATGCGTGAAAATATGTCACACATACAAGCAGATAAACAAACAAACTCATAATCTCATTGATAATATAAGTTTGGATTTAAAATTGGACAATATTTTTTTATAAAAATTTAATAGTTCAAATTGACAGGCCATTTTCTAGTGTCTGCGTAATAAGCAACCTCAAGCCTCAAGATTTGTGGTTTATTTTAGCGGCTATACTTGAGAGGATATCCCTCTAGGTTTGAAATATTTGGCAGATCACGTCGTTGCTTAAACTCATGTAAAGATTTAATCAAATTCAACACCGACAAAGTATAGCAAAGTGAAAGAGAATATTACTAGGCTTATGTTTACAGAAAAACTATAGAGCCAAAAGAGTAAGGTTGTTAAATTAATGATTCAAGTGAAATGTGTCTGTTACAAAGACGCCTTCAATAGCCTTTTAATGTGTCAGAAACAACGGGAAGCAAATAAAAAGGGGGATTGCAAAGGGTCATTACTTCCACATTCGCGGGAACACAGTAAAAGCGGGTACCTTTTAACAATGACAAGCGATTTTACGGTCCCGGGGAAAGACGCCGTGACTGATTGAAGAGCGTGCCTTATCTCCTTGATTGCTTACCTTATTAGACTAAAAAAGAAAGGTTGTTTGACTTCCAATCTTGTTATGATTAAGATAACTGGTACACGCTTTAGATTTTGATTTCTCGGTTCAAATTACACTGTCAAAGTAAATGCATATAGTTTTACAGTTGTAAAGTTTCGCTGTGCTTTAGTATTTTATTGTCGTTGTATGTGATAAGAGATTTACTAGGAAAATAAGGTACAGTAAGGTTTTTATTCAAGTAAATTGCACAGACAAAAAAATACATAGTCCTTTTCACTAGAGTACTACATAAAAAAAAAATACAGTCGAATTGAGTACCTCGTCCATTTTTGAAGTCGGTTAAAAATAGTGTTGTCGCTAATTTGTAAAGTTACAATTTATTATTACAACAGTGTAATTATTATTTTGGGAATATTACACAAATACATGATTTAGATTACTAGAAACAGTGAACGATTCGTCTCCCAAGGTTAAGGGTCAGTAAAACCAGTAACAGCTTTTTTAGGTAAATAGCGTTAGGCTTTACATCAAAGTTCTAAAGCACATTACCGATTCGTCGGTTAGTACGTTCAAGCACCATATCATGTTTTGATGTCTACAGGTTATTATTTTAAGGTGGATCAATAGATATGTGAAGGATAGCGATCTCTGGAAGTAATCCACTGTGCATCCACCAATTATATTTATTGGAAATTTCTATTGTAAAGCAGTATTTAGAATGCAATATAATGTAGTGGATACTCTTCTTCTTCTATATACAAATAAAGTAATGAAGATCTGTCGTTGTGCGCGCACCATAAAACTACTAGAGAGATTTCGTTCAAATTTTAGTTAAACAACTATGAGAACATCTGTATTTAATATAAAGTTATTATAGTATTAAGAAACTGCAATTTTATAAGCACTACGTACTCGTAACTGTGTATATTTTCTTACCGTGGAGAAGTGGGGTAAGCGGTGTTGTGCCCATGCTTTTCCCTCTGTACTCAAAATATATTATTAAAATAATAACGTAAGAGAAGTCGCGGGCTTGACATAACCGATAATAATCTAAGTAATTGTGATATTTTATCAATCACTCATTCTTTTTTTTATGTTACAATATTTTTATCTATAAAAATTGTAATCACATTTCGTTCACAACCTTCTATGGAGGTTAATCAAATTTTCTGAATTGCTTTGAGTAGGTACAGCGCGGAGCGGCGTGACGGAGCTGAATAATTGCTTACCTTTCAGACCAGCTGTCATGGGAAGTCAAATAAGCGGATTTCGTAAGACGAATGAATATAATTATTAAATATTTCTTTGCAATAATTTTTACGTTACATAATTCAATAAATTTCTAAAGGAAATCGCATCGAATTTTCGAGAATACACAATCACAAAAGATTTTATACTATAGGTTTTGTAGTTGTCAGTAATTTATATCGTTGTCTGTCGTTTTAAACAGAAATGAGAGGAGAATTACTATCAAGCTAATTGTCAAGTAGATTTATTAACTACAGATAAAAAATATACAGACTCTAGAGTAGTAAAATAGCGTTGTCACTAATTTTTATAGTTACAATTAATTAATAACCTTTACAAGAGTGTAATTATTAATACCATACTGTTAACAGTGTCCGTACTATTGACTAGCTATTATTGACTCGACGCTTTAAAATACGGGCGACGGTGACGTCACGGAACATTCTGGTACGGATCATCAAACGGTTCACATCTCAACAAATATTATTACTATTTTAAAACTTGTGTTGCCGTAATTTATTTTTTATCACTACATAGTATAAAACAAAGTCGCTTTCTCTGTCCCTATATCCCTATGTATGCTTAAATCTGTAAAACTACGCAACGGATTTTGATGCGTTTTTTTTAATAGATAGAGTGATTGAAGAGAGAAGGTTTATATGTATAATAACATAAATTAAATAGTGGAGAAATACTGTTATTTTTGAGGTTACTCCAAATGTAACACGTGCGGGCCACGGGCAGTAATGAATAAATCAAAACTACTGGATCGAATTTAATCATTTTTTCAGTGAACTACATAGGCTATATATTTTGTACCCGTGCGAAGCCGGAGCGGGCCGCTAGTTAATAATATTCAATTTAACGAACTTTGTAAAATATCTCCAAATGTTTTACAATAAATCATAGATATAGATATTGGTACACTAGTATCTGCCCGCGGCTTGGTTTACATTAAACCCTCGGCTATTTTTTTTTTGAAAATGGTGATTTTTTTATTGTACATTATATATTTCATGGTTTACTAAAAAAAGCTCATAGAGATGAAAAAATAATTGAAAAATACATTTTACATAAAAATTATAATTTTGACAATAAATAATTTTTTACTTTTTTAGGTTTTGTAATAAATCGGTTTTTTTTAAACTTATGCCACCAACAGTTTGTTGATCTGTGCCTCAGAAGGTGTACATCAGTTTGAATGGAACTTAAACCTTTATAGTTTTGGACAGTTCAGGGATTAATGTACAATTGACCTATCTCTCAGGAATACCTCTTTTTTCTGGACGAAATATTCCCTATGCTGTTTTTGTACACCCGACAACGTTTATATAGAATTTCCTGTTGATCTGTTTATTCGTTACGGTGTAAAAGCGTAACAGACAAATAAACTCACCGTCGTATTTATAATATTCGGTAGGGTATTCAAACGAACCTTTGTTCATAACGCTTAATAACTTCCATATCATATAACTCGTGACTGACGGAATACGATCGATATGTACATTTTTATCTACGTAGCCTTGGAGTCGAGTGTCCACCGCCGGCTATTATTTTTACGTTAGGAAATCAATTTGTTCGGCACCCGATCCGAGTTTTTCGAGTGGCCATATAAAAGTCATTACCTACTACTGTTTATCTTGTAGGCATTACTAGAGATATCTAAACGATTGCACTGGCTAAAATTATTATAGCTTCATCAGATCTCGCGACAACTTATTATTTGTTCAATCCTAACAAATCTACATAAAATTTAAATTTTTTCTCATACAAGTTATTCGCCACTAATAATTTCATGATTTATATATAACACCATAAAAACACACACCAGATTTATGAAATATAGTTTAAAAGCTATTTTCAACAAAAAGTGATTGATTACGTTCACAAAAATATACTAACTACATTTATTTCTGTACAAAGTTGAAAATATTATTTCGGTAAAGATTTAACAGATGGCGTTGTAGCATAGTTTATAATATATTGAGAAAAAAAATACAATTGAATAATATAATACTGCTAGCTTTTGCCTGCGGCTTCGCTCGTGTTAACCTCTGCACTGTCCAAACCTATAAAGGTTGAAGTTCTATAAAAATTAATGTAATGAACACATCCATAGGTGCTTGGCGGCAGATTTCCACCTTGAAGGTTATAGCTATCCTGGTTTTCAAGGTATCCAAGTTTAGAAAAAGCCATACAATCATTCTATATTTTAGTTATAACTTTTTCCTTTTCGCGGGGGAAATCTCCTTAAATCCCCACCATGCCGGGTTGCATACGTAAGAATACTATATTTTTCCCTTCACTGTTCTTTTCACACCCTTTAGCCTAGTGGCCAAGATCTGCCTCTGCAATCCATCTACCCGCGACCCGGCAGGTGTTGGTCCCTCAGCACGGTCCGCACTTGCGGTATTAATATGGAAGACCTAGTATTAGGCGCAACGAACAAAGGCTTTGAACCTATGTCCATCAATACGGTGCCTCAAAACACTGTCAACTGTGTCAATATCGCTTCAAACTTCCTTTACTGTTTTCTTTATTCAGATTGAATTGTAAAAATAAGCCTTATCAAAAAAATAGTAAAAATAATACGTCTTCCGTTATAATAAAATTCCAGCTAAATATGACAGGCAATCTATCAACTGAGCGTATTTCCTTAATAACAAGACCGCGAGCATCTTAATCAAGTGAAGGCGATTTGTCAAGTCCCGCGTTACTTATAACAACTAACAAGATATTTTTCTAATTCATTGCATTATTTCTGATACATGGATATTAATATAAATGTGCAAAAGTATTGTATTCTGTCTTGCGTCACATATCAATGAGTCTGCATTATCTGGAGGCTTGTTATATTTATTTATAGTTACTGACAGCAGTCATTGTTCCCATTTTGTTGGACGAAATTTATAATCGAGAGCAGTGCATGTGTGTGTATCTTTGAATATTTAGACATACTCATAGCTTCTTTGAATCGGTATTATGGTCCTCGTTAATCTTTTTGTTCGCTCTGAATATAGCCGTAAGTTCATGCTTGTGGGTTATATAGTCAAGAGTTTAATACAAAACAAAATCTGTTTTGTAGGTGGTAGAGCTACTATGTAGGTGGTAGAGCTACGCTGAAGCTATTACTGGTTTCAGCATGAATGGGTCGGTTCGCCCGGGGTAGTACCACCCTCTCACAGAAAACCGACGTGAAGTAACAGTGCTTGCACTGTTGCGTTTCGAACTACCAGTAAGAGCGCCGGTAGGCCCACATATATTAAAAGGCCGGCAACGCACTTGCGACTCCCCTGGTGTTGCTATGGTGGTGTCTATGGACGGCGGTGATCTTTTGCCATCAGGTGACCCACCTGTTCGTTTGCCCCCTATAATATATATAAAAAATGCTTAAATATTATTAGAGAAATCTAAAATTGGCATTTATTCATCCTAACATTGTCTGGATATTACACGTATAATATAATGCATATTTATAATTACATTTCCGTTATGCGCAGCTACGTTCGGAACAGTCAAAATAATTTAGCAACAACTGTAGATTAGGGTGTCCGTTATTTACCAAGATGGCTTTTTTGATATGGGTATCATTCAAAACGTGAGATTATAGCCTGAAAACATTAAAGAAAAAAATATCTGATGACGATTAACCGTGCCCTAAATAACAATACTTATTCCATTCGTGTAACATGAGGATTTTCTCTTTTTAGAAAATAATTTTTATCTTACTTGGTTGGGTTTTGCATAATTTACCAAATGCTATTAATTTTCCATCTAGTGTGATCCCTTGAGACAGAGAATTTTTTTTTGTTTCTTAAAAAATATTTTTAGGCTATAAACTAACCATTTGAAAGATACCATAGTCAAAAAAGCCAACTATGTAAATAACGGATACCGTAATGCAGACGTCAATCGTTCCAATGTTGATACGAGGAAAACTTTTATTATTCTATGTATTTCCCAAAATAAATGATCCTTTCAGATGGGCCTACAGTATCCGTGAACGAAACATTTTTTTAAACTTCGCTAAATGACGGCACTTTTCATGAATTCATTAGAATACATCTGTCGGTGCAAAATATTGTCATGATTTACACAATTTGAACTATAATTTAGAGTTTTTGCTATAATACCTAATGATACTATGAACCGTATGATCGTTTCTTATATATTTGCTTGGAGAAGAGAAATAATAAAAATAAAAGAAGAACTCTGAATTGAAAAATTATAGTCAACGCTTCATCAGTGCTCAATTATTAAATGCCAATGCGAATTGGTCAGTAGCATGAAACTGTCTCGTTTTGGAAAGTAAAGAATTAAATAAAATCATTTATGTGCTGCGTTTAATCTCGGAAACAGATTTCATTACCATATTTTAACGGACGTCACAAATCATCCATTAATATTTTCCATTTTAATGAATATTGATTTATATTAATATTGTATTTCGGTATACGCTATCCAAATTGATATATTTAATAAAATCGCATACACTTACTAAAGCTGCCTTTCCCTATGACATGAATATTAAACCGAACAAGGGTATTGTTGATAATAACCTAATTATTAAGAAATAACACCTGCCCTAATGACAACACGTCTATGCAAATATTTGCTTCATCTTCAGATTCAATTTGAAGAGATTCACATAATATCCTTTGTGCCATTTGGATTTGACATGGCATATAGTGATGTGACACGTGCGACGCATTAACCCGGAGGGAAGTGACTCGGATGAAAACGTGGCCACCTCTCTCTCCCGACATTTTGTGAATTGTAAATATATTTATGTGATAGAAAATTAAAAAAAAATAATACCTATTGACTTCTCAACGCTTTTTTTATATATATACTTTATATATTTTAGCGTTTAACCACAATAGCACCTGATGTTAATTTTTTTTTTCGAACGTTACACTGTTCGCCTGGCAGAGCTTTTATAGTTCCATCGGACTACGGCCTGATTTTAAATGAAGATAACGTAAATACATTAAACCTAGAGCAGGACTAATCCTCAAATGCATCTACCGGATCACACCTATAGGTACTTTACTTTAAGGATTTATAAAGCAAGGACTAACCACCAACTAAGCAAGTTTAGATAAATCCTTACAACCACGCCTTGGTTTAATCACGATCTTCTTCTTCGCCGAAAGCTACGGCTACGTAATTCTATGAGGTATCCGAACATGCTAACCACAATCAGTGATCGCTGACTTTGGACTAGTTTGTATAAAGAAGCTGAATATAAATCAGAAACTAAATTATGTAACAGATGTGCGCTTAATAGAGATACAGTATATAAGAAAACAGTTGCGATAATCAAATAACGACATAATTCAAACATCCATCACCAATCGTCGGTATGACGGTAGCATGCGCAAAAGTCACTTCACCTTCCACTTGAAGAAACTGATGTTATAGGAAATAGTGATTATGAAAAATCCAAAAATACTCGCTGTCGTCTCACTGATGTTCCTTATGATGTTCCTGATGTTCCTGAAAATATGATAGAAGAAGCCAGAGACTCAACAATTACTTTTAACCAGTATATATTTTAATTAAATTCATAAGTAGTACAAAATGTTTGATTCTGTTAAGCAACAAAAGTTATTTGGAATAACCAAATTCAGAGACAACAAAGTAGCAATTTCAAATTAGATATTCTAGGTATAGACATCTAGACTTGTTACCCTTGGGTTTCTATAACTGTTAACTTACAGAACTACTACAAATTTTGTACTAAATTTGACAATACTAATCCACTACTCTAAATGAACGTTATTAAGTAAACAACACAAGTCCAGATTAAATATTTAATTTCATTAGACGTTTAACAGGTTCCGTGTTATTTTATAGCGTTATAACATTTATTTTGGTAAAGAACCAGAGACTTTTTTTTTTTATATATTATAGGGGGCAAACGAACAGGTGGGTCACCTGATGGTAAGTGATCACCGCCGTTCATAGACACTAGCAACACCAGGGGAGTCGCAAGTGCGTTGCCGTTCTTTTAAATATATAAGCCTCCGGCGTTCTCACTGACCGAACGAAACGCAACAGTGCAGGCACTGTTACTTCACGTCGGGTTTTCTGTGAGAGGGTGGTACTACCCCGGGCGAGCCGACCCATTCATGCTGAAACCAGTAATAGCTTCAGCGTAGCTCTACCACCTACTAAATGAACATACAAGTTTGTCCTTATTTCTTAACTAGAACTTACTAGTAGTAGTATTTTAAACGCGAATATGAATTTGTCTGTTGCGCTTTCACGCCTTAACAACTCAACTGCTCAACATTAAATGTTGCTTGCACGTTATCAGGGGTACAGAAAAGGTCATAGTGTAAAATGTATCCAAAAGAAAGTGTTAGTCCTAAGAGCTAGGTCAAATCTAGATTAAAGCGAGCAAAGCCACGGGCAAAAACTAATATATATATTTTAATATAAGTTCGGCAAAATGACTGTACAACACCTGATGGTAAGTACGGTACAATTCAAAAACAACGGCGACAGTCGGTGTTAAATACCAACGACAGTCGTCGCCATCATTCCGACCTGCAGAATTATTTCGTCAATGTGTGTAAATGTAGACAAGGTATGCCGTTAATGGAACTAAGAAACAAACCAGTACATCATTCGTAACTCGGGGTTGCTATTAAGAGAAACAAATCAGAGTAGGTAATAAAGACAAAGGGTCAGTAAATTTTACCTTATTTTGTATTTTACTTATCCGTCCTGATTAAGAATTTCCAGATTATATTTGTACTATTGCTAAAAGAGAAATCGATTAGATCCTATCTTAAATGAAATATAAAAAAGAATGTTACCGAGAAAACATTTTTTAGAAACTTCTAATGTCCACTTATTCAAAACTTAATATCAATAAAATACGGCCTAGCGTAACTTAGTGGCGAATACAACAAAACGATGGTAAATCTTCTTTATAATCTGGAGTTCGTAAAACACAGGCATGATTTAAAGACTAGAAACTGACAAACTGGTCGTTCCGTGTTTTAGACTCAGTAAAACCGGTAACAGATTGTTAGGTAATAGTGTTAGGTTTTATAACAAAGTCCCAAAGCATATTACCGATTTGCCAGACTATAAGTTTAAGTGCCATATTAAGCGGGTTTTGGTGTCAAAGGGATATTATAGAGTGGCTCAATATGTGAACGATGCTGATGTCTGGTATTGACTCCTCTCTGTGCATCCACTAAAATCGATTGTAATGTATGATGAATTTTGAATATATATCGTATGTTAAAAAGATAAACCCGATCGAGTTTCTTGCCGGTTCTTCTCGATGACTGGGATGTATTCCGAACCAATAGTAGTTTTGACGTTCATAAGCGACTTCTTAGGGCCTAAATTGAATAAAGTATGTTTGATTTGAGTTGATTTATGAAAAAAACATTTAAATGTGCCATGCTAACTTTCGTGGTCAACCATCCAATAACATAAAATATGTAAAGGGGTAGGAGTTTGATAAGTTATTCAAAGGCGACTAATCCTTTTAACTCGTCACTATTTCTAAATTAAAAAGAGTGTATTTAGAAATGTTTCCTGTATTCCTCACTTTTTTTGTATCCAGTAATTCACAATACACCTTTAGTAACAAATTCTTTCGTTATTGCATGTAGACTTCAGTCACAAATATGAATTACTGGAACATTCATGATGACTATTCTGAATTGTAGCCAAGAAGGTAGCACTGTTCCAGATGTAGGCGCAAAGTATACACATTCTGAAGTTAATTCACAATTAAAATGTGTTTTTGGAGAAATAGTATTCTTCTATATTAAAAACTAGATGAATTTGAACTGTTGTGGTACATGATAAGGTTCGTTTTTGAATGAACAGCAGCAATTCCGTTATATTATAAATAATGGAAATTACGTCACTTGATTTTGTGGAAGCTTGATTTGCTTTATTTACACTTGACATTTACTGACTAATAATAATTATTATCAATAAGCCCGTAATACGGAATCCGGGGTGGTTAATTAAGTAAATGCCATTGCCTGTAGATAATGGATTGAATTTCAAATGAAATGGGTGCGTTGTTCAAATAATTACGCTAATTCGTTGTTCAACTCCGCTATATTTACTTTCTAGTTTGCAAAGTGTTTCTCCCATTGACAGATTTCAACAATTAAACATATTCGTCCATTAGATAAGAAACACTTGAGTATATCTGTTTTTGGATATCCATTTATATCTTTTTGGTCGGAATATTATTAGATTTTAGTTGAATATTTTTGTAGAAAAAAAATTTGAAATCCTTTTTTTTTTCGAACTGACCTACAGTGTTAGCCTGGCAAGGCCACTCTACAGTTCCACCGGACAACTAAGAGGAAAATTTTCAAATCCTATAAATTCAGTACAATGTGAATGGATTTGTAAGGGTAATAATACTTCGCAAATTAAATAGCTCGCATAATAGCCTTAATTAACCAAGGAATATTTTGGAATATTCCAAAGTTAATGCATTACCGAAGCTGCCATAGCTACGACAATATAATACGAAGACTAAGTTGCTCATCCTACGTAAAAGTGGAATTTATAAGGACTCTGTTAAATAACTCAGGCTTAGTAATACCATTAACAGTTTTTTAGGTAATAGTGCTAGATTTTACAAAGGCCCAAAACACATTACCTGCTGGATAGCAAGCTCTAGCATCATTTCAAGAGGGTTCTCACTCAAAAAGCTGTCATAGGGCTGGACAAATACGTGAATGATGATAACGTCTGGAAATAACACCACTGTCTGTGCATTTAACAAAAACGAATATAACTATAATGTACTTCGTATGAATTAGCACAATGGAAATATAAACCAGATCGAGATTCTTCTCGGTTCTTCTCAATGAGTGGGTTGTTTTTTAAATTGGTGGTGATTTTAATATTCTTAAGCGCTTTCTCTGGTCCAAAATTGAGTAATTTTGAACTTATAGCTAAAAACGGTATCAGAATATAAAATACGTAGACTTTTTTTGTGATCTGATCTTTGGACAAGGCTTCAAAACATCTTTAATTATTCTATCAGTCTGAACGTACCTCTGATAATCTACTATAAATTTTAAATTATCATTTATTATTAGAAATCGAAGAGTCAGAATAAATTATTCATGCGGCATTAGACATCGACTCTCTGAATATAATATTGGTGTATTTTAGATTTCTCGAGAACGTCAATAGCAACTTTTGGCACAATTCCTCGGTCCGGGCGCCCACATTCCCGCAAAAAAGGATAAATATCAGCTATTAGTTTAAAGTTAAAAATAATAAGTATTACTCTATTTTTGTTTTATGTGAGCTAATATAGTGAAAGCATTTTGTTATAACTTAGACTTAATTACAGTCGCTTAATAATACGTTGAGATATGCTAGATGATAAGACAAAAAGACTAAGAAGAAGCTTAGGTTATGCATTTGATGGAATACTTTCCTAATTCTGTCGGATAATTAGTAACATTAAAAAATGTCTTGCTAGACAGAATGAAAATACTAAGTAGCTATTGCCCGCGGCATCGCTCGCCTTCATATACATTGGGCATACCCCAAGGAGGGCTGATATTAGGCAGGCGGCCGGTCGCAAAAATTAAGCCAAATCATACATTACAACATGACAAACATCTTGTGCAAGCTTAGGTGGGGTAAGTGTAAGAATGTGATATCCCATGGCAACAATAATTTTATTCTGGATGTAAGGTACGTTACGTACCTCCGAAATTAAATGATAATCGATTGAGTATTTAAGGCGTGAAAGTGTAACACACAAATGGGGTGAGTGCCTTAAGCGCTCCCATTATTAGTCTGGTGAAACTGTAGAGGCCTTGCCAGGTCAACAGTGTAGTCAGTTCGAAAAAAAAAGTAACACAAACTCACATTCGGATTTGTAATATTAGTGCGGATTACAGAAGGAACACGTGCTTAGGCATAACGGTTTTTCGTGTTAACTGACAGTCAATTATACTGTGTATTTTGAATCTCAAAGTAGGAAACTCAAACACTTCTACGATAAACACAAAGTGTACTCGAGGGTGCAGGAACGGCAGTTTTGCCAGAAATACGCGCGTGAAACTGTTTTGCCTACTTACTTATTGCCTACTTAACAATAAAATAATTGTTACAATGTTCATCTCACCTGACCCACTTTGAATACAATCCTGAGGAGAATTAAGGAAGAATACTTCGTCATGTAATTACAAGAAACGAGTAGTGATGGTGAACTGGTCAATGCTTGTCCTCCATTTTGTACTGATGTGGTTCCCGCTATGTACCAACGAAGTCATTGTGAGGAAACTTAATAAGTGCTTGGTAAATGATCTCTTTAACAATAATCTGTAGGTTTAAGTAAAATAATAACTGATTGACAGACTGACATATCAACTCATGGCCGAAACGATTGGGTGTATAGGTGTAAAAATTTACTGTGCAGATGAGCAATAAGGATTTTTGAAAATTCAACCTATCAGGTGGTGAAAATGGGGATAAACGTTTGTACAGTTCCGTCAGTTAATCCGTCAGTTTGTTATTATTTTAAAAGATAAATAATTACGTCAAAGAAAACACGTGCGAAGCCGTCGGAACTTGCTAAACTATATATGAATAAATGGAAAGTATTTAAACGAATACTGTGAAGTTGGGAAGTGGAAAGAAAGTTTAATTCATGGATAAGGTTTTAATGCTCTCAGTTTCATTATAATTGGGCGCTAGGTGGAGCTGCAGTTTATTTGTATACTCTTCAAGAGACCTTCATGAAAATTGTTATCCGTGGATATTTAACCAAGAACAATATTTGCTCAATATCCATTTCAATATATCTCAAGTATTTATTACAATAACTAAATTTTACGACAAATAATGAGCGTAAGAACAGCTTGTCATATTATGAATACAAAGGTAAATCTGTCTGTATATTTATTACTTGTTTATAATGATGTCTTATGATCTTCTATATCGATCGCAATAATAATTGGTATTAAGGCAGCCAAGAATCTGTAGAAAGACATAAGTGTCTATTTCTCTTAAATATTTGTGATATTTTTAGTATTATCGAAAAGACTTAAATTTGATTATTATAATAAGAAAACACTAGGGTAAAATCATGATGAAAACTAGTAGTAAAAATACAGTATTAAACAAAGAGAATTACAAAATTCTTAGCGTTGAAAATTACCAATACATCATAGACCTGACGTGGCACAACTTGTACCCTTCCATCGGGACGAAGTTTTTATCCACGAATGGAGCATTTACGGGTTGATAGTACTTATGGAACCTCATCCTTATATAAACCGAATGGTTCTGTCCATCGGATCGATTTTCCACTGGTACACGTGATGTAATAACGCCCACTAACGCAATACCAGTACAAGTTATAAACGGCTTAAAAACACGTTCGCTGTCAACGGCTTAATGTCATTAACTTGGTTAATCCATTTCGAGCCGCTACTACACCTACGTTTTATTAAATCGTAAAAGATAATTGAAATTGGTAGGTAAGACCACCATAAGCGAGGGGTGACCAAATAACATGGAGGGAAGAAACTTCCTTAAAAAATTAGCTTGGGGGGGAAAGTCACGTAAAAAAAGACAGCGGGTGAGGATACAAGCTCAGACTAAATCATAAACGGGCGGCGGTCGGAGGAGGTGTCTCTTTCACACCAAGCTGAACTAGGGGGAAAAGCGAAAGACCTGATTTTCCATCGGGTTCCACGGACGGGGAAACGGTTAGACCGAGCTGTCTCGGTCAGCAGGCGGACTGGCGTTTGCACTGGGCCTTACCGCCAGGGCCTCGTGGTGCATGCTTGCATGATCCCGTGACCCTCCATAAGTGCGGCAGACAGTTCACCGTTCGACCCTAACCACCTCTCTCCCATATAGAATGGATTTCTCTTGTCGACGTAGCTCTATAATTTATTGGTTTTAGACCACAATCTCACCTGATACTAAACGACGATGTTTTCTGAGACGATAAACACGTAAAATCTAGAGGGGGAATGTTCTCAACTTCAGCTGCCAGAACTCAAATATAACTTTTAAACGTGTGAGTATACATGTTTCCGCATTCCTTCGTATAGGCGACCCGTTGTCAAAATTCTTTCACATAAAAACTAATCCGTAACACATTAATAGTTACGGACAATTCGTACAACTATCAAATTGCATTAAATGATCTACACATGGCTCGATATCTGCAACAATTATCTTAATAAATAATAATACATCTTATGTAGAGAGGAAAAAAACATAAAGCAACAAACCGCTTGCTGCGCTTTTTCACGGCTAAACAAATTTACATCAATGAACGCATATAGTAGTACCTATAAAAACTATAATTTCTAAAAACCTTAATAATCTTATATCGTGATATTTGTTTTTAAATAATAAACCAAGTTTCTAAGTAGTAAAAGAAAAATTGAGAAATCTATTGAAATCTTTTTTCGTGATACGCGCACAACTTCTATTATTCTATTTATACAGATATTTGAGGTGATTCCGTAACGATTCTAATCTAGGTAAACAGTTTAATACGATTTCATGGTTACCTTTCATTAGAAGTAGCCTTTGTTTGTCAAATACTTGACTGAAGCCAGAGATAATCTTAGGATTATCCTATTGACTAGTTAAATGTAATCCTCGAATTGAGCTTTATGGTTAGGTTAGGTTAGGTTAATTTTCTTGTTATGCCATTCGACGCATATATTAAGAAGTCTTAAAAGATAGTGTATATTTAAAATTAAGCGCCACAAAAAGCGTAAATATTTGTATGACGGTTCTGACGTATATCACTTTGATTGTGTGTAAATATGAAAATCCAAAATGTAGATATAAATCCGATGAAATACTTATGATGTCACATTAGTATACTGCACTCATGCAAAGTCGGGGCGGATTGTTAGTGCGAGTTAATGCAAAATTGATATATCGGGAGCATTACTTTTTTCTAAATTAAATGTACCCCATATCCTTTTCTGTACCCCTGATAAGGCGTCAAAGCGAGACAAACGGACACAATATTAGTAAATATGCAAAAAAAAAAAAACATAAAAAATTGCAATATCTTTAGTCTTTTTTGTAGTATTTACAAAAGCCGTAGTTACTTAAAACTTTGATAACTTTAAGCTATAATGGTTTTGTTTTAGATTAAACTTAGATTCGATTTTTTTTTTTTAATTTAAAATAAATATCGATATCTCTTTAGTAATTCTTGCGTAATGCACGTAGAACTGCAGACCTTTACCGTTATATTTATACAGATATCAAGTTCCGCATTATTATAGCCTTGAACTTTATATTGAGTATATAAATTCAGTCACGTATTCCTAGAGAGGTTGTACACATCCTGCCGGTTATCGCTACAGAAGTTACAAAGTGACTCGAATACGAAACGGCCTGTTTACATAAATAGTCTAATAAACGGCTCTCTGTACATTTAATGCAGTAGCGTAGAATCATTATTTTACTGATACTAGCAGACATATTATGAAAGAAATTCAACCATAATACGTTGTTTTTTTTTTAATAATATTGTAATTAATTAGGTTATTTTGACTAAGTATTACAAATATCGTGGATTAGTAGAAGTAAGAATCGTAATGTACGGTGATCAAGAAAAGACTTCGAATAATATGAAATGTAAAGAAACAGCTTATAAAAAGCTACTAAACTAAAATAAATAAAATCGGACGACGAAACAAAACAGAAACAAGTACTGAAGTTTTTTATTTTAATACTAGCTCTTGCCCGCAGCTCCACATGAGTTTTTTTTATAATTGTAAATTACTTCTTATAAAAATTCTTCTTATAAATTGTTCAAACGTTTTGGAGATAGTACTGCAAACAAAGCCATGGGTAAAAGCTAGTCTAAAATAAAAAAGCTTTAATTACTTTTTATAACGTTAGCTATCTCTCAGTGAAAGTCCCATGAAAATAAGTCCAACCGTTTTGGAGATAGTACTACAAATGTAGCCACGGGTAAAAACTAGTCTAAAATAAAGTTGCTTATGTCACCCGCTGTAATTTTAACTATCTGTCAGTGATTTTTCTGTCAAAATCGGTCCAGCCGTTTCGGAGATTATCCGGAACAAACAGATAGACAGACAGACAAAAATTTTAAAAATTGTGTTTTTGTTATCAGTGTCGTGTATACGTTCATATCCGATCAGTAAAAAGTCGTTATTTTGATATTACATACAGACATTTCATTTTTATTATATGTATAGATAAGATATATAAAGTAATATAGGTATTAAGTAAGCATTTCTAAGGATATTCGAAAAACGTAAACAAAAGTCTTGACCCCTACACTAATACAGCAAAGTCGACAATAGATGGCGAATCGATACGATGTTTTTTTATAGTAGTACCGCATTATCAAGCCACCGTGCTTGATTGGTAAGCTCCAATATAATCCAAACGCAGCCTTGGCCGATGAGAAATCAGCCATCGATTATCGGCCCGCATGATAGCTTGCACACATCACGGCTGCAGGGACCACGAAAAATAATAAAGTATTAGTCACTGTGTTTGGTTTATCACCGTGCCCTAATAGGCACTTCGCCTAATGTCGAATATGGTGTTTGAGAAGCCTTCGTGTCATTAGATTGGGTTTGCACCTTAGTATAATATGTATTGTGTTCAATTTCGTATTCTACCACCCAGAATAATAGATAACTAATGAGCTAGAGCTTTAACGAAATATAGAAGGCAAAGCAACTATTGAAAGACATTAGTATGACGGGATATTCTATCGGGTAGACATAAATAATGTCGTGGTAACAAAAAACTAGTAAAAACCTTTCAAGAAATGAAGCTTATTATTCAATAAAGCCAGAGATAATAACTGATGAGTGTCATAAAGAGGCCAATGATCTTTGTGAAGTAAGTAAGAAAACAAACACAAATAAATCTAGCGTTTTACTCTGCAAAGTTTATTTTAATTTCCAAGAGGGCCATAAAAGCAACTGGCATCACTTCCCTAAAACATGACGAGGCGGCCGAATACTAGGTCAAACAACTTCGATCGACAAGGGTGGAGCGACACGTACAAACCGCAAATTTGTAACGCATGGGTGTAAAGAACTTTATGTGTTTCGGATTCATTACATGCGTTTTAATAACGTAGATTACTAAAAGACAAAACGAGCCAAAAAATATGTCCAAAGCAATAGGGCAGTTATTGTTACTAGCAGCTTAGTATTCATTGCAACTACAGAACTGTCGTCTTAAAACCTATACTTTGGTATTCTAAATATTGTCACAAAAGTTTCAGTTCAAGACAAAATTTGTAGAAAATTGTATGCTCTATAACTTTTTCAAACACGATTTGAATCAAAAGGAAGCGAGATGTTTCCAAAAAACCTAAATTTAACGGCCTTAAATATCCAAAGACACTCACACGTGACCTTATTAAACTTTTGAGATAACATTTAGAATGCCGAAGTTTTATACAAACATTCAAGTAATTTCGTTTAATTCCGGGGTTGACACTACCTTATTCCTAAAATTCTTTTACCGGCTGTAAATTACCGCTTAATATTTTAAGCCCTCGCCAAATGGGAGGCGTACCTAGCGGGCGTTAAAGCGTAATAGCGTCGCGTACCAGCGTTGCGCTTCAGCGCCGTGTTGAACTGTACTATTTAAGTTGAAACCTGTCAAACAAAGCACGCGCGCTTGTATAACGCGACGACCTGACGTGACGTCAGGACGGCGGCGTTGTAATTTATAACAGAATGGTTTCTAGTGTCCAATGTAGTTATGAGCAATTCATGTAATTCTTTAAATAATTCTTGTGACGTACGAAAGTAATTAAAAAATCGATCTTCGTATGATGAAATAGAATAGAAAAATAGAAAAAAATATTCTCGTAATTCCTGTATATTTTAATTGATATCATGAACTCACATTCATAGGTAGGTAGAGCTACGCTGAAACTATTACTGGTTTCAGAATGAATGGGTCGGCTCGCCCGGGGTAGTACCACCCTCTCACAGAAAGCCGACGTGAAGTAACAGTGCTTGCACTGTTGCGTTTCGTTCGGTCGGTGAGAGCGCCGGAGGCCCACATATATTAAAAGGCCGGCAACGCACTTGCGACTCCCCTGGTATTGCTAGTGTCTATGGACGGCGGTGATCACTTACCATCAGGTGATCCACCTGTTCGTTTGCCCCCTATAATATAAAAAAAAAAACTTTTTTTTTAATTTGCGTTCGTGTCAATACAAACTGAAGCAATAACTCATCAACATCAGAAACACTTGGCATCATGTTTAACGATTGAAGCGAATGAACTTCGCGTTTTCTTTCAAAGAATGCTCACTATGTAATGCGCTCTGATGGTACTCTGCGTTAAACGTAGTTCAACAAAAACCAGCAACGCCCTATCGCGATGCTAAATACCTTAACGCTGCTCTATAACGTGCGCTTTCTTTTTGGCGAAACGTTTATTATAACTACTAGGCTTCATGTGAAAAGTGTTTTGAAGAATTTTCTATTTACCGATTACAAGTTGGTTTTAACTAATTCAATCTTTTGAGAGATGAAATAGTATAAAAAAATAATTTGCGGCCTCTAAGAATCCTATTGAATTTATATTTAAATCTATCAATGCCTGCAAACGTAAGTCTAAAAGCGACACAGCGAAAACACTACAAGACACAGTAATCGCAAACAATAAAGGAGTTCGTTGCGAAGTGACACGTTGAAACTGGAACACGTCCCTTTCACGTGGCACCGACAAAAGCACCCCACTTTTTCGACCTGTCAGACGCAAGTTAGGAGTCACAACAGGTACCTAAGAACGAGTTGACAATGGAAATCGTACTCTATTTTTAACGACAATAAACCTATTTTACAACGCTAGGGAATTAATTAAAATTGTCCAGAAATGTAAAACAAAGGTAAGTATTTTTCATTTGTCACTGTTTGCCGTTGCAGAGGGAACTAATATTAATCTTTGTATCAATTTTTATTCAGTTGGCTGTCACAATGAAGACTTATATATTTTAAGCACATTACATGATACCGTGAAAATGTCTGTTTTAAAATAAATTTTCCAGGCGTTGGCAACCACGTTTTATTCGGAGTGAAAAATCGTGCCTTTCTTCAGCCTTTATGTCACTTCTACTTCAAATATAATCCTTTATTAATTCTGGAGATATTTATTTTTGTCAAATGTAAGCTGTTATCCTTTCTAACGGCTCGTGGAGATATATACGAATATATACTATTAATGTGAAAAGGTTAAATTGTATGTTTAGGTCATTAATTTGTTGATGTAAGTATAAAATCTAATTTAGAAATTATTTAACTTTAACTATTTTCTCTCTCAATGAATAATCTAAATGCTATTTATTGAAGAAGTTGGCTCACTATATAGTATTTATTATAATATAACCCTTAGAAGTGAAAAGTATGCTAAGGGAAAAAGGGGTCATGTGGCTAGATACGAAATATTGAATACTTAGGATGGGTTGACCGTCCAAAGAAAACCGCCCATACCGAGAAGAGATGAAATGTGAATGCCTATGTCAACGATGTAATATACTGTGTGGCTTAGCCGCTCTCTTATAAGAATAGTAGTATCTTAAAAGAAGTTTATCTAACCGTGTTGACAGTAACTCAGACATTTAAAAGAACGCGACTACTCTATACCCTTATTATCAGTTAATGGAATAGATAATAAAAACATTAAAAATATTCATAAATTCATTTGTTATGTGTTTTTATTCCCTTAACGGCAACTAACTATAAGACAGTTGTGTGAAAATGTTGAGAAGAATTAAAACCTCGACGGAGATATGAAACAAATGTATACATTTCGCTTTATTTTATAGTCAATAAGTAAAATTTTATTATATATAAAAACTAGTGTTTTAAATAGAAAGATAACCGTAAAGCCGCCATTTTGGTTAAGATTTCACATACAACTTTAGTAAAAAATGTATGCAAATTACTGTGTAAGTCATATGATCGCCAATAAATTTGTAAATATTATGGATAATTATAAAACTTTATGACAACTCGGAGGCCAATACCCCCGCATTGTATACAATTACACACTAAAGTGTAATTGACATAAAATGGTCGCCGCTAAATAATAATATATTAAATAGATGTTACATTCTGTCTTCTACAAACAGAATTCATTCATTTCATTACAAAAGGTAATTTAGACCACTACTTTTTATAACAAAAATCAAAACATTTATTCGAAATTTTTGTAGCGGGCAATAAAATTCATACAAACAGTGGGTGAAGTTCGTGTGAATTAGATTATCTTCTCATTTGAAACGCATAGTAAATTGAAATTATACCCCAATACATCAAAACATAGAACACCAATTCTAATACAATTCTAGATCGTTGTCCTTCTGAGAATAACTGTCTACAAACTTAGCGAGAATCATATTAGACGATCGAATTATCCCAAATAAAACTTTCTGGCACACAGTAAGGAAAACGGTCCCACACACGTCCATCTAGGGGAAAACTTTTGGACAAATCATAATAACAGTATCACACGAATTACGTGTTTTGGGGTCGTGATCATGCCCGTCCCGCATAAGTTACCCTTGTATGTGACTTTCATATAAATTCATATACCTCGGTGGGTATATGCGATGAAATTATTTTTTGTGGTCAATTAAACAAGAAATGTATAATATCCTAACCAATATTGTATATTAAGCCTCACCGTAGTCCGGTGGAACTGTAGTGGCCCTGCCAGGCTAACAGAGTAGGTAAGTTCGAAAAAAAAAAAAAACAGTATTATGTTTACTAAGGGCTTCCACAACATAACGATTTAAGAAACGTACCCGTACTGAGTGACCCATGTTTGACAATTTTTTTGCCCCGTCCCTCTTTGGTGACCACCCAAAGCATAAGAGAAAATACCCCAACCTTCTAGTTTTCATATAGTAATTCATAAATATAAATACGACTTTTAACCCTCCTCACTGTGACCAAGCGTCGTACTTTGAAGTTCTCCCTTCTCCTCCCATTACCCCCCCCCCAGCACCACACACCTCAAACGGTTCACTCAATATAGGTAAGTTTCCTTAACTACTCTAGAGATTATGTGCAATAGGAAATCATGCATACATATTGTTAGGGGTACAGAAAAGGATATAGAGTAGGTACTCTAAAAAGAAATTATAAGTTTGAGGCAAAAAATGCTGCTCCTATGGGATAAACTAACTTAGGGATACATTATAGATATAAAGCTACATTAACGAAAGTTAGTCTGTCTGTTTATTACATATTCACAAGTAATCGTTCCGTCCGATTGCAGCAAAATTTGACACAGAAGTAGTTTGAAACCTAGTACATGCGTTACTTTAAATCATGAATACGCCGAAAAACACTTACAAAAATTGCCGAGAATAAGCTAGTATTTAAACATTTGTTACTCTTTCACCCGAAAGCTACTCAACGAATCTTGATAATTTTCTGTAATATAACTTCTTCAGAATACCGTGCAGTCTAAAACTCATTGTGATATGAATCCTGCAATCAAACAACTCTTTCGGCGTGCACATAACAAACAGTTAGAATTACACGAAGATAAATAAATGTCATCATAATTTATTAAAATACAAAGGTAGACAAAGTAACCGGCGATCGCTGGTAATTATTAAAACGCAGCGTAGATGTCAAAGCAAAAAAATTTCATACACTTTGAAGATTTCATTTGTTACACTTACACGCTTTAACTGCTCGGCCGATTATTATGACAATTTTGCATATTATGAGGGCATAAGAAAAGGATATTGAGTACCTTTTCGTTGTAAAAAAATGTAATGTTCTCAGAGATAGGTCACGCGAACAAAACCGCAGGCAATACTTAGTATACAATAAGAACTTATCCATACTTATGAAAACCTTTATCGTTATCTTTAAAAACAATTGTCAACCGTCCTCATACGTACGCGTCAAATGTTCGAGATTACTTCAAGATGCGGGTACTATGAGTACATACGGTTTAAGTTACGACAAAGTATGTAGATATCGTTCGGTGAAACTTTCGAAATTCGCTTATCGAATTCCCCTATTTCCCGGCACCTCACCAATCCCCCATAATAATATTATTTAGTTCTATATAATTTGTGCCCAGGTTACGGTGTCCTTCGAAAATGGATTTAGAAGCATTAGGGATAATGGACGTGTGTGGTAAAGGGATGGGAGATATAGACATTCTTGAGAATATGTAAATAACCACAATAATTGAATATGATTTGGAATCTCAGAAACATCAAGATAAATTCAAAGCCTTTGCATATTATTTTAAAAAAAACGTGTGTACAGTTCACACGTGGTAGAGATACAATTAAAAAAATACATATACTCGTATATGATACACGATATAAACCAAGCTGGTTATGACACCTTTTTTCAGAGCTTCATAATACGCGGGAGTACACAAAACGTACAAACATACACGTGTAAACGCTTGAACTAGAACAACTAAGAGCAATATACAGCGAGGAGACCGATAATATAAGAAACACTGTATAATATATTCTATCTCATTCTCGCGCACGTTCAATTTCACAAATGTATACAGAATCACATTCGCACGAACGATGTCACCGTTAACAATAAAGTTATTTCCCTAACCAAAGTTGGACCCCGGGGAGTGCCAAATAATGTTCGACAGTAACATGACGGGTCAAATTAAGAACAGCGCTCGGAGGAAATGAAATAAAGAAACATAAGTTACGTTGCCGTGAAACTTGAATAAGGATTTCGAATTTCAAGGAGAGTTACGTGCAACTTTGTACTTTAGTCTCCCAGGTTCGTTATGTGTACGTCAAAAGTTTAGACATTTCTTTGACAATTGGAACATATGTACCAATTAACTACGCTCGCCGTTTTTGGTGGTGAGAAAGTTATAATAATATTTCAAGATATTTTATAGGCATTTTTTTGTGTACAATATATATTGTTCAAACAATAAGAAGTCAATATTCATATTTTGTATGGCAAGTTTAAATCTTTTAGTTCGCTTCGTCAGATAAAAGCTGTGAAAGCGATTTTAATATTCTAGTTAGAGTTAAGGTACCACCTTTTTTAATAATCACTCATATATAAATATTATGTAATATATTATATTGGTTCAGCAGGTTTTTGAGTTATAAAGACACTAACGAATAGACAGACAATATATAATAAACACACAACTTGACATATAATATGGAATATATGTCAAGATGTTATAAAATTGATTTCAATTCAAATCAGTATGTAATGAATATGGGGAACAAGTTAAGTCCCTTGGCTTTTTATGTCTGTATAAATGTTGATTTATAATTGTCCTCCTTGATCAACAATGGCGCCAACATAACGATATCAACTAACCCTCCCTTGGCTTGTGCCTTAAAATACAGTTGATTACTATTCGAGGGCGCGCTCAGCTAATGACTTTTCGTGTAATAGGATCCGGCTATTGATGTTGTTTTTGGGTAATAACTTACAGTTAGCTTCTCAGCAAGAAAACATGACGAATTTTAAAGATTATTTTAGTATTAACTTATACTAATACCCTAAAGCTTAAATATATATGTCTATTAAAAAGCATTAATCTCCGCAAAGGCTAATAGTCGCATTAAACAAATCTACATCACGCTACGTTCCTTAGGAGCAGAGCAATTACAATATAAAATGGTGGCCATAAAATAAGCTAAGGGAGAAGGATTAATAGTGTGGGCGGACCGTATGATGCGGTGCGGGGTGTCGGGGGCTGAAGTTGGGAATTATTAAACACTAGTTGTAAAATAAACTTAAAACATTGTTAATTTCATGAAAATTAACTTTGTCGGAAATTATTTCCATCTGGTTCGGCGCAAAAACATTATTAGAGTAAGTGGTTAGCTGGGACTTAGTAGCACCTGGGAAGGTTTCAGCTATTGAGCTCCCACGCTAGTAAGGGATGCGGAATGTGAAGTGCCGCTTGCTGCAGCGAAAGGTCGCTGTAGTTTTTTTACGTATAATTGGTAAAAAAGACTAATGTAGTCGCAGTCAGTGTGTTGTCCTTTGTGGTTGGAATACAACGTGCATAGAGACTTATTATAGTATCACCGCACCGCTCCTGAAATTACTCAAACCCGCCTCACCGACGCAACAGGAATAGCTGTCTTCGGCCTTCGGTGTGTACTTTATAGCTCCGCTAATTAATTTACTTTAATAAGTGTTTATGCGCCTCAGCCCTTACGAACAACATATTCAAAAACTAATTGTTCAAACCGCGCCTGGGCTATTTACACGCCTTAGGTTTTACAACAAAATACCATCTTTGAAAAAATATTTCATTAGTAGGACGCGAGAAACCACTTTATTAGATTCTATTTGAAATAATCTTTCGGAACATTACTATAGATAGAATAAAAGTAATACGTTTCCCAAAATGAAACTCGGTGGGTTATATTTATGAAATATTAGTTAACCCTCGCGACACATTACGGCGTTATAAAAGCTGTCCACTGTATATAGGTCAAGAAATACCGATTAAAAAGTTTATACACACCCAAAAGCCAATTTCTAACGTCTAATAATATCAGAAGTAATGGGTTATAAAATATTTAGTACTACACTTTGTTATCCACAAGCGAGTTATATCCTCTGTTCGATCATTATTGCAATTTCCTTCGATTTTGTCATATGTTTTTTTTTTTTTTTTTCGAACTGACCTACACTGCCGGCTTATTCCGCCTTCACAGTTCCACCGGACTACTAAGGGGAGCGCTTAGGGCACTCACCCGATTGTTTTTTAGGCGAAACATCTCAAGGGCACTCGGTGCACCTCGGCTTGAGCTGTCGCCGGATTCCCGAACTAACTAAGCTAGCTAAGCTATCTATCCATACAATACTCATATATGAATTCGTGAAAAATGCATGTGTGACCATGCATGTTTCACGAATGTATATGTGTATTTGGTATCTGACTACTGTGTTACGTGACCTATTTCAGTCCGAAAAGGGCAAAAAAACAGCCCACCACTGAGTGCCTAGATGTGCAAGAGTGTGGGGTGATCGTGTAAGTGTAGAACATGTGTAAATCACTGTATTCGCGCGAGTAACATACTCGAGGGCTCCACACCGAGGGACTACCTAGGCTCGAGCTGTTACAAGAAAAATCGCGACGAGTGTGCGGGATCGAATCTTCACCCCCCGCTCACGGAGGCGTGAGCAGAGAGAGTCGCGGGCGTGGGCGCAAACACGCATCTTTTGAGAGGGAATCGAGCTAAAAAATAAAGTACAACGGCACGGTGCCGATTTAACTAAATAATTACGTAACAAATCCTAATATATCGGTCTATTATGTATGAACACGCGGGTTCGATCTGATATTTTGATTTACGCGAATTTATTTATGCGCGGCGCGGGTTAATTGCTGTACCGTGGTCGCGACGGCCGGGAAAGCGGAGATAGCGTTTAAGAGCCCGAGCTCAGACGTACTATTAACTAACGCGTTAAATGCGATTATCTCTTGTACATCGTGTACCAAGAGTAAGCGAGCTATCCAGTCTATACCGGAGGTCGATGCTGAAACCGCGATAGGTGGCGCAGGAGTGGACAGAGCCTTTGGGGGCTGGGGCTTGGCTTTAGGAGCCGAGGGAGCTGGTGGGGAAGGCCTTACGCGCCAGGAGAGCGCGCTCGGCGGAGTGGCGGATGCTGCCGGCGCACTGGAGGTGCCCGGCAGTTCGGGGAAAGCCTTCTGGCTTTGTATGGGCGGAGGCGGAGGCCGATTCGTCCGAGTCGGCGGGCCGTGCGCCCTGGACCGGGTCGCACGACCGCCGCGACGGTGATAGGTCGAGCGAGGCGCACGGGGACACCCGCGATAGTTCGCGGTATGACCCGTTTGCTCGCAGAGGACGCAGCTCGGCGGCTCGACGGATTCGGGAGTGCGGGGGCACTCCTTAGTGGAATGATCCCCGAGACACTTGACACACCTGGGACGCAGGTGGCAGTGTCGGGCGGAATGACCGTACACCTGGCAGTTGTGACACTGCGAGGGTACCTGGGACTTGCGAGGAAGCTCGACGTAGACAGGGGACAGGCCGCAAACTGAGTTGAGGCTGAAAATAGCCTTGCCTTCCAAGGAGCGGTCCAGAGTGACCAACACCAAGTTGAAGGGGGCCTTCGTACGGGGGTGGCGCATGCGCTGCACGCTCCGGACTGGGAAGTCCTGACCGTTCAGGCAATCGCAGATGTCGTATTCGGTGAGCTCAGAGGGAACTCCCCGAATGACGACACGGAGGCGGCGCTCTTCCTCGAGCGCGTGGGTGAAGAAAGGGAGCTTACGCTCCCTGAAGTATTTGGTGAGCTCGCGATGCTCATCGGGGGTCGAGACACGAATAGAAATGCCGGCAACAGTGTTGACGGCAGACTTGTAGACGATTTCCTTCGACTTAAGGTCTTCAGAAATCTCTACCCATCGAGCTTTGTCACGGAAGGTGACGGGAGGCGGTAGGCGTGGCTTCTTGGCCGCGACCGCGGGTTCCGCAGCCGAGGCTCGAGCCGAATTCGCGGCAGAGGGCGTGGGAGAGGCTCGGGGCACCCGAGCGCCACCTATATTGGGCTGCTTTGGGGTCGGACGTCCCGCAGCAGAGTCGCTATCGGTCTGAATCGCGGCGCGTGGGCGTTTACCGCGGCGCGTGACGGTTGTGAAGCCGTCGTCATCGGCGGGCGTGGTCGCGGGCGCAGGCAAGGTCGCGGGCGCAGGCGCAGGCACGGTCGCGGGCGCAGGCACGGTCGCGGGCGCGGTCGCGGGGACTGTATCGTAGTCCATGTCAGAGTCGTCATCGGAATCGAATTCCGAGTACCTCGTGAACGGGTCGTCCGGGAGATTCGCGAAAGGGTTCGCGGAGAAACAACGCGGTATCTTACCGGGAGGGTTGCGCGCGTAGACTTTCCGGAGTCTATTGTATTCCGTGACGAGATTCGGGTCTTCCTTTTCGACGAACATGTGGAAGCGCAACAGTTCTTCGAGGTGGACGGTATCATCAACGGCCGGAAGGGCCGGATGGGCACGCGGGGTCGCGGGGGTAGACATGACTAACCTCCCTGCCTGAGGGGCAGGGGGGTGCGCCTAATTCAAATCTAACGGACAATCCGTGTCCGGGCCAAAGGGAAAACGCGACGCGACGCGAACGCGAATCTTCTCTTCAAAAACTGCACACGGCGCGGCGCGAAGAACGACGCTCTGCACGGCACACGACGCGCTGCACGACTCTCGAAGCGCAGCACGAGGCACGACGCGTAGCACGGCGACTCGACGCACTGCAAACAGTGTGCACGGCTTCGCACCGAAAAGTGCGGTTTAAATGGTGCACTAATGGAGGTGCACCGTCGCTCTGAAAAGAGCGTACGATCGACAGTAGCCGCTCGAACACACTAAACTTCCGGACACACACGAAAATATCCGACAACTGCGCGCGAGTTGCCGAACTTAACGGACCGTCAGAGCTGCGAGCGGGCGCGTGCGCACTCGGCCGCTGCTCAAACGAGCATTTTGTCATATGTCAAGTTTTGTCATATATATGACAAAGTACAGTGATCACGAATATTAAATTTAAAAAAAATGTGTAGTTGTGTATATTTCAATTTATTTCGAAAAGGACTTGATAAATTTTTATAAAACTTTGTACATGTTAAGACTAAAATGAAGTTACAAATTTAATTGTTAATGTACATAGATAATACGAAAAAAAAAATTATAAAGTTTTTGTCAACTTTCCTATTGAATTATATAATAAAATAATGATATAGTATAAATTTACAGAATAAAATACACATATATTCGTACAAAAAAAAATAGCATTGCGTTGCAAATGGGCAAACGCGAACAGTAAAAGCCATTTGTCAAATAAAAGCCATAGGCAAGGCTTGACAGATCCTTTGTGCCCTCTCTACCCTTTGTTACACCCTATAATGGCGGATAATAGACATATCTGACGTTTTCTATTATTCATCATACCATGGGAATGAAAAGACAAGGATCGGTAATATTTTGTTTTAAGGAACAATATTGAGCGCTTAATTGTAAACGAATATTACAATAACTGCTATCTATAATATGCTATTTAACAATAACTGTTCTTATAAACGGTTATTAGTTATTCTGGTGTTAGGTAAATTTGTATCGTATCGCAACTTCTAATTCATTGATAAAATAAATGCCATCACATATTGGATCTTAAAAGCAACAGCTGTGTTTCGAAAAAACAAATATATTGCCCGAATATTATCTCAATCGGTTTAATTGTTACGACGTTATAGGATTACTAAAGGACACACCTTTTACTATCTACATATAAATAGACAAAGATAAATTATTTCTGTACCTTTTACTATAGATTAGAGTAGTGGTGGTTAATATATGAAATAACAATTATTATAACACGAAATTAAGAAATAATTGTACTCGTTAAAATTCTATGAGTATTGAATCTGTTATAATTATAACGTATAAAAAGCAAAATAATAAAAAATCTCATTTCATAAAAGTAAATAGTTCAAGTAAGCGTCATTTATCCGACAAACGAAAAAGAAACATACCTAAAAGAGAACTAAATAATATTCTCACGATATTGTAAATGGAAACAACTGAGGTACTGTAATTGGTCGAAAACAATCATTTGTCAAATTCGAAAATGGAAACGAACTACATCGAATGCATTTCATTGGTTAAAAACTTGGTTTTTATTACAAGATGCTTAAGTATTCGTCGATCGCGAAATACGATTTCAGCTCTAGCAATTATTGATATTATGTTTAATTCGTATTTATTCTGTACGGTGCGAAATTTAGCAAACCTAATGTTGTTTATGGTTTTTGAATTGTTATCTGAAACGATAGTGTGTAAATATTTGAAGATTGTTTTCATAGAGTATCAATTTTAGATTCAATGCGTTAGTTAAATTGTAGATATAGTAAATATTAATAGGAAAAAAACATTTCTTATACCAATAAGTGATTAACTCTTTTCTGTGGGCGTAAATAGTTTTACTTCACGACTTCGGTGAATGTTCTTATTTGATTTTATTTAACTTTAAAGTTTTAAAGATGTTGAAAGCTACAAATCATTATATCATTTAGAACAATTTTGGGAGTTCAAGTGACGAGAGTACAGAGTGCCATATTGTATCACTTTATATTGTATATCATATGATTAATTGTTTGTTTTCGTTTTACATATCTCACTGTTTATTATTACGCGTCATGCCGTTAAAATCAAATTTACGGTTTTTTAGGCTGTTACAATTATAGTAACATTTATCGCGCGCGAAATAAAATTAGCGTTTCGCATTTAGCGTACCATCTAAAAGTAGCAATAATTCTCATATTTAGATCAGAGTGAGTCTTTACACAAGAGCACACACACTTTAGTTTAAATTAGGGCTACCACGTAAATGAAGCTATTTGGCCGTATCTTCTGTAGCTTCGTTCTTGTGAATTACGTAATTAAGAAACGGGTTGTAAACTCTCTCGAACGGGAGGTACTTGCATATAAGCTTAGTTAAGTTGATGGAACGTGACCGACGCTGGAAAATATTTTGTTTGAATATTACATACTTTTAAACTTTACGTTTCTTAAGTAAACTCAGAGTCCTTACATATTTTAAAGTACGCAAACTTTAGTCAAAGGAACTGTATTTTCATTAAATATATGGATAATAACGTGGAGAACGTAGGTATTAGGTCCCACAATAAGGTCCAAAAGTTCATTCCGATTTGCCAGATAGTAAGTTTTAGTACCGTGTCAACCTTGGATTGATGTCAAAAGGTTATCATGAGGTGGGTAATTACGTGGAACGATAGCTATGCCTGGAAATGACAGCCCTCTCTGTACATCCGCTAAAACGGACTTTGAAAATAATGATATGTATTTTTGTATTAAAACATTTACATAAAAACTGCCAAACCGAGTATAACACCGTTTCACCTATCACTATGAAAAATAGTAACACTAAAAAGTAAATCTTTTTTTTGAAGATTTTTATTCCATCCGTATAACAATAATTCACCACTAAAAAGGGTTTTTTTACCAACTGACTATACGCTATTGTCCTAATGGGCCTTCACAGGACTAATAGGGCGACCACTTATAGCACACGGCCGCTTGGCAACAAACCCACGGGCGCCAAAGTGATTGAACCTCGGCTCGGGCTCTTGCCTTGGATGCAACAACGCGAATCTATCTAAGTTACTAAAGGCCAATGCAGCATATTCATATTTACATTTAAAATGCTGCTAAATATATTTATAGGCCATTCGTTTCAGAATAGTAACTATTTATTACAAGATAAAATAATCATAAACCTCATAATACATTCTATGGCTATATTAAAAAGTTTCGATAGAAACTCGAGATGAATGTGAACGTGATAAAACAATTGTTACAAGTTTACAAACGACCGGATATTCATCACAAAGGGTATGAATCACAAATGAAAAGACGATTTCTAAAAAAACATTATTTCTGAAACCACGGTTATACTTTAATTTGTGGTAGGCGATGACAAAATGGCGTCCGAATTTCCTTGTGGCGCGAAATCGAGTGCCATAGCATTTATTAGGAAAATGTTAAATCGATGTTACGAAGGAGCTGAAGTACCATCGTTCACGCCTCAACATTCTAGTTTTATACTAGACTAGCGGCCCGCTCCGGCTTTGCACGGGTATAAAATATATAGCCTATGTCATTCACTGAAAAAATGATTAAAATCGATCCAGTAGTTTTGATTTATTCATTACTGCCCGTGGTCCGCACGCGTTAAATTTGGAGTAACCTTTAAAATAACAGTATTCCTCCAATATTTATTTTATGTTATTATACATATAAACCTACCTCTTCAATCACTCTATCTATTAAACAAAAACCGCATCAAAATCCGTTGCGTAGTTTTAAAGATTTCAGCATACATAGGGATATAGGGACAGAGAAAGCGACTTTGTTTTATACTATGTAGTGATGTCATTTATCATGTACCCAAGTAAACTTTTCAAATATAAACTTGAATGAGTAAACAGCAATGGATGCGCCGTATCATGAATGACCGAACTGGCATGAGTGACTCAAACAACCGTGTTTGAGTTTTAGAGACATTCATTTAGATGCATTGGTTCAGAGTGGTTTTAATTGTGGCTTGGGAACGTCTAGACGTAGGATCTTAATGATTGCAAGATTACTGTCGGTTAAAAGTTTACTTGTAATTTTATAAACAAGGAAATAATTATTTTAACTACCGTTGCAACGCAATGTTACTTTTAAAGTCTCTAAATAATAATATATATAAATGATTCTGTAATATTGTGTTTACTTTTTTTTTTAAGATATTCAGCTATCTATTATAATAACTTGGCCACGAACATGATATTAAAATGTGTCTGTCTGTTTGTATGTTCTGATTTATGTGAAGAATAACTTTACCGATATTATGAAATTCTGTACACAGAAAGTATATGTCATTTGAAAGTCATAGGTTACAACAATTATCAATGGGTAACAATTTTATATTTTGTATAAATTGCTAATATTAAAATGGTTTTGTTTAATCCTTTATTGATTTTAATAGAAATAATGGTTTGATTATATGTGAAATATAGATATGATAGATTTTGAAAATAAAATACCTCCTATGTTACTGCTTAACAATATAGCTTTTTATATGTGGGGAATATTTTTTAAATCTGTTAATTTTTTTTTTGTGTTTATCCATTACATTTAAGAATCAAATATTGTCTCTTTATAGTACTAGTATCTATGATATCTCATTCGTATTTTCGGTAGTTCGGTGGAACTGTAGAGGCCTGACGAAACCAACAGTGTAGGTCAGTTCGAAAAAAATAATAAATCATACGTATTTTTAGAAATACTACAATATTAGTAAACATAAAATAACGAGTCAAAAATAATTGCTACGTAAAGACGCGAAGGAAGCCGCTCGTATAGTTAGTATCAGATAGAATAAAACCCAGAAACTTCTCTACATGAAACGTATTTAAAACACACAGACACACAGATTAAGAAATAGATACACATCACTATTTTCATGAATCATAATCCTTGAAACATCGTCATAAAAATGTGTCAAATATTCACCCTAGAACAACAAATCCTAAAACAATCAGAACAATATTCTTTTTCATGTAATGCTGTATAAGAATCGATTAGAAATGTATGTTACTATTTATTAATGATATAAGTAGAAGTCTTCCCTGAAATCTTATTCAGTCTTAGAAGAGCTACTGAGATAGGGCTAGGAAAAAGATTAATCGCCACTATATAAAATGGTAACGACCTAAATAATAACTGCAAGCTACCCGATAGCCGAGCGAGGTCGTCACATGATTTAATGCTTCAATGATCGTTGACCTTATTTGGATTTAACACAAGCATGATAGAAATATTATCATTTATTATTTAAATTCATGAAAAAACATATGTACCTACGATTAATACGCGATAGAGTTAAATCCTTCAAAGATTACTAAAATATTCATATAAATGATACTATACGCAAATAATACACTACGCTGGTTATCACGCCTTTTCCAAGGTTTCGTAATATATAAGCCCACACAAAAACGTACTAACATACGTATAATGCTCAAGCCATAGCAAATATTAAATACTGCAATAAACACTGAGAAGTTCACGAATAAAATAAATACTACACAATGTACTGTATCTCTTTCTCTCGCGCGTTAAATCATATAGATGCACATGGTTGTCTCTTTTTAATGTAATTTTTCATTTCAACGATTCCAAACGACTAATCGTACTAATGTTTAATAAAATTACTTCCAAAATAACTTCAATGGCATAATGATTACGAATACCTTCGGCTCCAAGTATTCGCAATGAAAATATAGTATGGTGTTTGTTAGAAAATCACAAATATACAGCAGTTTTGATGAAATGTAAGTTTTAAATTTTGTTCCGCTTTATAATTAGTAACATTTGTGTAGATGAGCACATGAGAGAGAGGTTAATTGGAATAGTAAGGGGAGGGGATCTAAGAGGTATCAAAAAAACAGCCAATTGCGACTACCCAATTACGTGACCCCATATTGAAACACGTGCTTTTGCGTTTCTTTATACGCATTGCTTGACTATACACTGTTAAGACTTTATTTAACACCGGTCTCTTTATATTATATCCTTTTCTTCCATAGCCTACAATAGAAACTCTGTCACCGTGCGCTTTTATCAATTCTTGACAGTTTGTTTATCTATCTCCGACCACATTTTCACAAATATTACGGCTTAAACTTATTCAAGCTCGATTCTGTTCTCGTATAAACAAAATATTATATTACTATTTAATATAGATTTAACCTTACTCTCGGGAAAGATACTTTTTCCAGGTGAAAGAAAAACTTTTTTTTTTCTGTATCACTGACAAAGTGTACACTCAATTTCAAGATGGTGAATTGAGTAGTTAAGACGTTAGAGCGTAACATATAAACAAATTCACATTTGCATTTATATATATACATGTATATATTTATATATATAAGGAAAATTTCACGTCCCTCTTATTACTAAACGTGATACTTAGCTAAAATATTTTGTTACAAAGAAGGATAATCGGTGAATATGAATCGGTGGATTAATTGGCATTGACTAGATAGCTCGATGGCACTCTGTCAATCAAGTCAATCGAAGAAGGGACAATTCGATTACATTTTCTTATCTGACAAAATACTTTGAGTACAGCACTGATGTAACCATTTTGTGTACAGATTTTTGACTTTAACTTATATTAAGAAAAACTGGCTCTGCTCGTGGCTTCGCACGTGTTTTGCATGTAGTAACTTTCGTTATTTTATATTAAAACAAGGGTTGCCCAACAAACGTTGTCCCGTCATGAAAATAATAAAAAATCCTGCAATCAAGTCGCGACGCCACCTACTGGGTATAATTATAAATCTAAACCACTCTTGAATCCACCTGAACATACACAGGAATTTCATCAAAATTGGTCTAGAGAGTAGGAGGAGTTCACCCACATAGACATGTACAAAAGAATTACATATACAAAGATATAAGTATACTTTACGATGTATAAAATCTGTTGGTAATCAATAATATAAGTATATTCCATATACAAAAAATCCTTTGAAGATATCGTTATGCCCTTAGGTTAATAAAATGCCGTTTACCGGGGCCTGCTTTATATTATACCTTTTAATAATGGAGGATGGAAAGCTCCGGAAGCCTGAAATCATTGCTGGAATAATGCGATAAACTTCGAGACGGGTCTATTTTTAGAACTCCGTCGTTTTGCGTTCCCACGGTCTGTATGAGTCATTCTTTTTTTGTTTGTATCCAGTTAGCAACGTGTAATTTTTTTTTTATTATTTTCTTCACTACCTCTAATTGTATTTTTAATAATTAGTATATCCTATTAGTTATGGAATGACATATACTTCCCGTGTAATTTTTTTTTACTATTCCTATCTTTAAATTTTGAAAGAAATGTCACGTGGAATAACTTTCACAGGAGTGGATATATCAAAAAAACTTGAAATACCTTTATTGTGGGGCATTGAATTTCCTATAAAAATATAAGTCGTTTTTCTTCAGCACGATAATCGAAGTCCCGAGATAAAAACTCCCAAAGTAAAAAAATCCCACATTAATTATATGAAAACTGAAAGAATTCGACTCACGACCTCTAAACATTAATATCAAATGCTGAGATCATTTATGGAATAACAAAAAATATATATATTTTGGTACACCCTAATAAATACTCCATGCCAGACCTTCATTTACTAATAGTGAATAAAGATTTTTAAGACCGCAGTTAAGTCTGTAACCCGTAGCAACTTTAAAGTTAATGAAAGTCATTAACGGCGCGGCGGTAGGAACACTTAGAATGATTTCTAACTACTTGAAACTCTCGGTTTGCGGAAACCGCTGAGAGTTGAGACATTTCCTCCTAAAATACTTAATGCTTAACAACAGTGGTATAGCTCACGTAATGAAATATATGAATTACTAGCGCTTGCTCTCGACTTTGTCTGCGCCTGTATCTTTATAAGTAATAATATAGCCTACATTTGTAAATAAAGTGAAAAAATATCAGAATATGTTAAATATCAGAAGCTATAAAGATTTTGATAAGAATTCATTAATTATTATAAAATATGTATATATATATATTTATCCAGTTTAAATATATTTATTATTTAGTAATAATGGCTTCCATATAAGAGGTAGATATATAATATCGTGGACTTTTTCCTGTTTCTTTTAAGCCGGAACGTAACACTTTTTTCTTACGTCACAATTTCTTTGTAATTCCTTATGCGAGCAGCATTAAGGAACATCGTTCCAAAAATCATGTTAATTTAAGTATTAAGTGACCTAATAATAACGACCTGATTTTGGGACGCAGTCATTTTAATCCTCATTTGAGAGATGTTTTTGAGGATTTTTTATCCCCGCCCCATATCTGTACTTTGGATAGAAATGCAGCAACAGCAACACCAGGGGAGTCGCAAGTCCGTTGCCGGCCTTTTAATATATGTGGGCCTCCGGCGCTCTCACTGACCGAACGAAACGCAACAGTGCAAGCACTGTTACTTCACGTCGGTTTTCTGTGTGTCGGGTGGTACTACCCCGCGCGTCGGGCGAGCCGACCCATTCATGTTGAAACCAGTAATAGCTTCAGCGTAGCTCTACCACCTACAAGTACTAGTACTAGTATTTAAAATTGTTTAGATCGTATTCAAATATCACAGTGATAACATTAAATAATATGTAATTGAGAATTAATCAACTTAATATAAAAGGGAACATTTATTCTAATCCAGTCCACGGAGACTCGTACACGATCTCAAGAGTGACTGCTGATATCAACGTGTCCATGTGATTTTCAATAAAACCATCTGCTTCTTCACCTTCGCTCTGATTTAGCTACTCTAAGCCGTTGTTACACTTGTTAGATAGGAACCGTACTCCATGAGAAGTTTACCAATAATCCTACTTCATTATCATCATCAGCCTGTAAGAGACCCACTGCATAGCCATAGGCCCCTTCTCGAAGGAAGGCATAGGCATAATCGCCACGTCAACCCACGACGTATTTGCGATTTCAAACTCTAAGACATTCACAGTTCTATATTTTCCCACAAACGTTGTTGGTACTACATGACCATTTCTCAAGGTCAGGTTTCCTCACGATGTTTTCCTTCATCATCAGCCGATATTGTTGTTATCAATTTAAATTAGTAAATGCACGTGAATTCCGAAAAATTCATTGGTACGTTGTTCGAAACTGCGGACATGGGATTGATTTTCACAACCAATCAAACTACGCGACCACCGACCACTACTTGATACATATTAAAAAACTTAAAGCTTAGATAAAAAAATTACTTTCATATGATAAAACGTACTGATAGGAGTTTAACAAAAAACTTTCATTCTAAAAATCTTAGATATAGTCGGGTAACTAAAAGCAAAATCTATTAATAATAAGCGGCTTTGTAGATATATTTAAGCTTATAACTTTTAGAGTTTCTATTCATACCTATAACAGGCATTCATAAAGAGAAGCGCAATTTTTGGCACCGTTACAAATGTAGACTTTTTAATATTAACACCACTCCAGCCCGTCTGCGGCCGCATTTGGAACAAAGCCGGGAATATATGAATATTTCGGTGGCCGCCTTACCTTCGGCCGAGTTTATCTAATTCAATTATATAACAATGCTTTGTCTTTAGTTATGTAAGCAGTGAATATAAACGAAGTAGTAAAAAATTCAATGTTATTTCACATTCTATTCTATTCCATATATTATAAAACAAAGTCGTCCGCCGCGTCTGTCTGTCTGTCTGGATGTACGCGATAAACTCAAAAACTACTGAACGGATTGTAATTCGGTATTCACCAATAGATAGAGTAATTCACGGGGTAAGTTTAGGTATATAATTTGTCAAGGTTTTTTTGTAAACTGGTTGAAGTTTAATGATAATTGTTGAAAGAATCGGAAAAGGTCAAGCCGCCTTAAGCGTTTCATGCACATAAGTAAATATTTTTTTTATTATCAGGGCAGGACAACGTTCGCAGGGCCTACTAGTTTTATAATAAATTTATACTTCGGTCAGAGCGCATGTTAACTTTTCACATGATACGTCTACTGAACATTTTGTCAATTGATATTCTTAAAAATCTTATTGGTTCTTACAAATTCTAATACGGACTACTTTGAAAAAATAATCATTATTTTTGATTTAAATATATTATATGATAGATAATTGAGTCAGCTCCTTCGATAATTAATGGTACAAATCAATTTTTAGATCGAGGTTCTGTTTAAATGTTTTAATTAGACTCGTTCTCTTAACATATACGTTCTCCATTTGTCTCCTGTTTTCGAGTATTGTAATTATATGTATATTTATTTTAATTACGGTGGCGTGTTCCTGATGTATATTTAACAGTGATTTATTGATGGGGGTTATAACCGTGATTATTTTCGTTTCCTTAAAAGACCCTCTTACGGGATTGCCTCCGATGCAGACCATTTATAATATGTAATGCACATTTCTGACTAGTCAACATTCTATTTGCTTCGGAAGCGTTCATATTCTTAAAGCGTAATTTGGAGAGCAGTATGGAAATAGAGATAATAAGCTGACAACAGTGTTACTCTATCGACTGGAGATTACAAATTTAGTGAAGTCTAATTTGCACTCGCTAGTTTTTGTTTTGCAAACAAACAATAAAAAAGTTACACTGTTACGTCACGCGGTGTTCCCAGGCGGTCACCCATCAAGGTATTGACTGCGCCCGACGTTGGTGTAACTTCGGTGACCAGACAAGAAACGATGTTTTCAATACCGAATGCGAGATTGTGTTTACCCCTACCACGTTTCGTCACAGAAAAACCGTTGCCGAAAATGAATTGCCACCGGATTACCACTAGTTCTAATATATTAATGCACGGGCCGTTACAATTCAATTCTCAGGAGTACCTCGAACCTATTGTTGACTGACCCCAATTAAAACTACGATCATTTTTGAAGTTAATTAATTAAACGCTGTGTAGTAACCACTTACTGTGTGCATGCCTACTTACTTCTAAACACATTGTAGTGAACGGACGGCTAGTCTACTGTCCTATGAAATAAGATAGTAGGCTAGTCCGTTTAAACGCTCCACGAGAAATTAGCAGTAATTAACGAACAAAAGGATTAAGACACACCCCTTTTAACATACGATAAATGACGACCAATCACCGTATGTAATGCGTCGGCGTCTAAATCCTTCCACGTTATTATTATTATTACATTCTAATATCGTCTATATAAGCAAATGCCTTGTATTGTTCGCTCTCTTCTGTAATAAATCGTCGTGCGCCATACTAGTATTTTTCTTCCATACCCTCAAGATTTAATAAATAGAATTAGTGGTTTTGAGTGTAAACTCCGCAACCGAAACCATTAAAACATTAAAAATGTCCAACTCTAGCGAACATCGAATGTGTACAAACCTATTTATAGTAGATGAACCCTATAAAATTTATATTAGCATATCTAACGTTGATAAAATCTAACGTTTAATGGACCACCACGCGAGTACGTACCTAAGTGCTTTTTCAGGATGAACGTTTTCATACTATTCATTGTACTATATGTCACCGCTAGGTAGCGCTACGCTATATTTAACTATTGTTAATGTTTCATATTGTGATTTAACACAGACGAAACCGGGCAGTTTATAGTATGGTTGCAAAACTGTTGCTAACATTGTATTAAATAGTCTTCCAAAACTGTATTCATAGCTCTATCATAAGCTTACTTCTGATCTGGAACATTCTTTCCTAACATTATAAACTAAGCTATTGTTTAATTTAAATACTAGATCGACTGGATTATTAACTCTTAAACTGCCTCTAAGAAACCAATAAAGTTTCTTATAACAGCGTTGTTAAAGGCAAACTTCAGAGGAAACCTTCTGTTATTCGAAGAAGTTGGAAGCTTAGCTTCATTTTCATATTGATTAGCTAGTTGTTACCCGCGATTTTAGCTGCGGTTGTTTGTTTTCTCAACAATATAGTTTATGAAAAGTCGAAATAAAAAAATTAAAGGTTTTTTTTTTGTAAACAATGTTATCCATTCATTATCATTCCTTGCGCATGCGCACCGCACCGTTGCGCCCTTTCTCCTCAGTAGGGAAACATTATATCTCCGAATACATAACAAGACTCGTAAACCTTGAAGTGAAGCTACTATCATATTTTTATATAAGGAACAACTATCTAAATAAAGAATTAAAAAAAGAAATCTATCGGAATCAATCCAATAGATTTTACGTTATACGTGCACAAAGGTTTACGAATATATGGGTAACTCCTCTTAATGTTGCAAAGTTTTTAAATAGATCATACTTCATGATGCTACTACGGTAACGGAATACTGTAATATTCCATAGTGAACGAAATTTATCGCCATACTGATTATATTTTTATCTTAGTACAATCGACATTGAAAGTGTTTAAAAAATATTCAATAATGGGCTTAAGTAACTTCAATAATTTCCAAAATAATTCCTACTATACAACGCTCTATTTAAAGATTGAGTATGAAGTAAAAAAATTACAATTGTGTGCTTTTATTAAACCATGATGCAAGTGAATCCTATTTTCGGATCGTAGGATTTTAACTGAAAATTGACGGAGTTTTTAAAACTGAGCACAATATTTATTTAAATCATTGAATGATTACAATTGAGCCATGGGCACCGTCACATTGGCCTTGGCCGCTCAGTCAAGCGTCTTTCACTTTATCCCTACTCCGCGACCGGCTGTAATGTAATATGCGACAAATGTACGAAAAAACTTGAGACGATGTAAAAAAAGATTCGCTTTAAAATTTCCTTTGTTACTGGTAAAGATACATTGTTTGTCAGATTACAACCAGTAAGAACAGCTAAGGGATCAACTTTTGAAATCGATGAATGTAAAAACAAAAACTTATAATTAATACTGTGTTATTCTAACAAAGGCCTACGACATGGCCTCTTCATTATCCCATATAATAAACAAAGTTATTTCATGTTATTAAAATTTAACATAAATAAAGTGGAATATTTTTGCTCAGCTTTTGTTATAGCCCTAAAGGCCTTCAGCACTTTTGTTCTTGGGCTTTACTTAAATACACTTTATACAAATTATTTTCAGCTGGCACGGTTTTCTCAGAGATAATATAAACGGCAGCCTAAAATTATTGTCAAGGTGTTTTTTTAATAAAGCCTTTATAAACCATTTATTTTATATTTCAATATTTACTGCAGGGGATTTTCACACAATATTTATTAATCCAAAAGTAAGATGGATGGATGCCGTGAAGCTTTTTATATTTTAATGTTAACTTTTACCCATAGATTCGTTCATCTAAATGTTTCTTTTCTTTTCAAACTGACTATTATACGCTGTTGGCCTGATGGGTTTTCACAGCTTCACAGGACTAATAGGGTGAGCGTTTATGGCGTTCGGCCGCTTGGCAACAAGCTCAAGGGTGCCAAAGTGGCCGAACTTATGCTTGGGCTGTTGCCTCCGATGCAATAACGCGATTTAACTATCTGCACTAACCTAGCTAAGCTTAACAATCACACATATATATCAGCGTGTGCGCCTCACGAACTCAAATATATATTTTGCATTAAGTCAACGCGGCTAAACTAAGCTAACCAGGTTCGGGAAAAAAGGCTTCACTTTAATGTGTATATGACCCGTCTCTCAAGAACAGTTCTTTGTATCCGTATGAAAAGTACCCTATATCCTTTACTGTACCCCTGATAATGTGTATGAAAAAAATCGTAGGGTTCAGTTGAGTAGTAAAGGCGTGAAATGAATAAGTAAACAAACTGACTTTTATATCATTAGTTACTGACAGGTGGTAGAGCTATGCTGAAGCTATTACTGGTTTCAGCATAAATGGGTCGGCTCACCCTCTCACAGAAAACCGACGTGAAGTAACAGTGGTTGCACTGTTGCGTTTCGTTCGGTCAGTGAGAGCGCCTGAGGCCCACATATATTAAAAGGCCGGCAACACACTTGCGACTCCCCTGGTGTTGCTAGTGTCTATGGACGGTGGTGATCACTTACCATCTGGTGACCCACCTGTTCGTTTGCCCCCTATAATATATTTAAAAAAAAGTTACATTTAGGACAATGAAATCATCTAATTCGATCGGCATTACTATATCATGTGTAAAGTTTAACATTTTTTCAATTGTTAAGCGTTACCATTACGCGCCGGCAGTCGCACTTTAGAACCTGCCTCTTCATCCTCACTGCCTGTAATGTAAAACAAAAGCAATAACACGAGCGACACCGCCGGTTGCAGTCAGTAATGAAAAATTGAAGTCAAAACTATTATAATAGCCAATACTAATAACGGTCAGCCTTCTATGATAGATTTTATTTTGAAATCTTACGATCATTACTTCAGTCTTGTTGCAATATTTATAGTTTTTTTATACTTTATAGGTTAGCGTTTGACCACAATCTCATCTGATGTTAAATGATGATGTGGTATAAGATAGTCATCACGCTAAATCTAGAGGGAGACTGGCTCTCAAGTGCAGGTGCCGGAATACACCAACAGGTGCTTGGGGACAGATTTTCAACTTGAGGGCGGTAGCTAGCCAGGCGGACTTAGAAGAAGGCCTACCACCATAAGTATTTATAATATTTTATTATTAACTAATATGAAGAACGTAGTTCTAGTAAAAATGATGTTTATATGTCACGGGAACAACGCGTTTTATTTAAGTTCATTATAGACCATGTTCTATTACTTCGAACTGTAATTTTTTTATTACGACTTAGCCGCATAGCTTTTTAATCACTGTCAAATTTTATCTTTGTTACTCAGTACTTCTGGAAGAGCGTAAAACATTCCGCTTTTATAATACATTGAAGGTCCTCTCTATCCCAACCAATATTATAAATGGGAATGTGAGTTTATTCGTTGCTTTAGTTATTACGCTTTCAAGCCTTAATTACTCGACCGTTCGTCATGTATATACGTTGTCATGAGTATAGAAAAGGACATAGTATTCAGTAAAATTCAAAATTCATTCAAAAATTCAGAGTAGCTGATTAGACACTTCGTTCAGCATTTAAAATAATGGTAACGCGTCAATCGAATCCATAAAAGGAAGTAAGTAGCCTAGAACTTTTTTTTTTACTTTATAGGTTGGCATTTGACCACAATCTCATCTGATGTTAAATGATGATGTAGTCTAAGATGGTAGACACGCTAAACCTAGAAGGGGTGGCTCTAAAGTGCAGCTGCCGGAACACACGAACAGGTGTTTGGCTACAGATTTTCAACTTGGGAGTGGTAGCTAGGCATGCTATGGTTTCATCAGAATGTTTTCCATCATCGTAAACTCCGACTCAGTTGCTAGGATTCGAACCTACGTCGTTCGACGCTGTGTCCGAACACACAATCAACTGAGCGACCATCGCTTCAAAAACTATCTAAAAAAAAAATCCCCATCGATAGCCATAGTCGCCCTATGCCAATATCTTCAATAGTTTTGGCGTGCTATAGCCTTAACTGTACATTTATATATTTCTATTTGTATGTAGATTTAATGAATGCAAATTATATACCGTCTTGAATACATAAAAAAAAATATTTTCCTTATTTTTACGTACGTGCCTCATATGTTTTATTTAGCAAGGGAATGCTAAATTGCAATTTTATTACGACTCGGATATTCGATACTGTCCAATGAGTAAAGAACATATATCTAGTACATAATTCAACAACGGACATCTATATCGCTTGGCATATCGCCAGAAAATAAATTCTTGTCAAGAACAGTGTGTTCCGTGTTTATAAACACTGTAATTTATATTTAACTAGCGGCCCGCACCGGCTTCGCACGGATATAAAATATATAGCCTATGTCATTCACTAAAAAAATGATTAAAATCGATCCAGTACTTTTGATTTATTCATTACTGCCCGTGGCCCGAACGCGTTAAATTTGGAGTAACCTCAAAAATAACAGTATTTCTCCACTATTTAATTTATGTTATTATACATATAAACCTTCCTCTTCAATCACTCTATCTATTAAAAAAACCGCATCAAAATCCGTTGTGTAGTTTTGAAGATTTAAGCATACATAGGGATATAGGGACAGAGAAAGCGACTTTGTTTTATACTATGTAGTGATAACTGTAGTAACGGATTCCCGCTTCGATAAGTATTAAAAAATGGTATAGAGTACAATTGAATCCAGAAAATAGGTAGCTTAGACCTATCTATGACAAATTGCTCATCCTATGCCGATAGGTATGCAATTTTGAGGTGGTCGAGTCTCAAAGGAAATGTGTTTTCCTTACTTCAAACGATTCCTCTTTACTTAACGCTGAATATAATATAATAGAAATATGATATAACAGTTCTTATCACATAGTTTTAGAAATAAATAAAATATCCTGACTTCCCGTAAAGAATTACATTAAACAAAATTATTATAGAGAAGTCTGTACATATAAATAGTGCCTTAATATTTCCCACACTAAAACAAACCCATAAATATATAGATTACCCGAGTAAAAGAATCATAAAAATCGGTTGCGAAGTTTCCGAGTAAATCATGTACATACTCGTACAAACAGACTAGAAAAATATAGAACCTTATTTTGTGAGCCCTTACAAATGGTATGCACACGATAGAGATATTATATTTTATAACTATACCAGACCCTTAATCGTTTTTTGTTTATTAATATATCTTAAAAAATATTATAAGCTTACAACTTTTATATTTTCAATAATGGGTTATATTGTTTGCAAAACCGAATTACCAAATACACTAACGTTGTCCGAAGTCCATCGGACCGGATAATACGTTTACCCTACCGTTGATTTAATATATAGCAGTACTAGAGACGACAACGAATTCTTCTTATAACATATCATGTTTTATTAATCAAGAACTGAATAAAAAACACGAAAAAAAAAGTCAGATGTGACCTGTAGATAAATATTTTCCATTAAATAGTAAAAAAAAAGTTACTCATTTGGTTTATCCAAATTGAAATACTATTCGCTCGAATCCCGTACGCCTTTGGTTTTATTTTAAAAGCTATTCTAGTTGGTATATTGTTCTTCAATTTAGTCTACGCTTCGTAACCGCTACGAAAGGCCGTAGACATCTGCTACGTCGTAGCAAATAAACTGGATTACTACCGACTCCCAACTGTACCGACATAACTAATTTAACTGATCCTAGACCAGTGGTTCTTAAGCTTTCGATTTTCCGCTTTCCTATGACCAATAAAAGTATCCATATTTAATTAATAAAAAACGGTTAAATAACAGAAAAATATTGGGAACAATTTGCTTTATTATTCATAAGTACTGGAGCAAATTTGATTTTATGTAAGTGCTCCTAAATTAGGAGCCATTATCATAGTGAATAAAATTGTCTTCGTTCGATCACCTTTTATTCAAGAATTTGTTAACTTAAATGTAATTTAAAATTTGAGATTTCTAAATAACCCGCTCACTGAACACACGAGTTATTTGAAATACAACTTTTATTAAAAAAAAAAAAAGACATGAAATAAAGTTAAAACAATGCAAGTATAAAAAATAAGTTCCACTTTTAATTTTAATGAATGTTAATTTTTTTGTAATTAATTTTACTAAATGTAATGTTCCAAATGTAATCATATGATTAAACTAATAAATCTAAACAATAAGCTACACTTGACAATAATATTTTAAAAGAAATTTATTCGGTAATATTTTTTTGTAAAATAATAATTTATAGAGACAAAAAAGAAATCGACAAAATAAAAGCAATTCAAAAAATAGCTTGCTGTACATAGTATTTTTAATACTCGTACGGAACATACCGTTGACAGTGTAAATGATTGGCCACTTAAAGCGATTACCACCGGTACCCGAAAATAAATACGTTAAAACCACCAAAAGCACAACATGCTCGACTCACCGATATGACGCCACGCACCACACACTTAACGAGAAGTGATAGGATTGAAAAAACAAAAAATTAACTTCTACTTGTGAAATTATTCTTTTTCAAATTTGGAATACGTACACGCGCGGTCGTCGATGTACGATATAACCGGGACACCGGCCCCTCTATCCGGGTGGCGAGCCGAGGCGCGAATGAGCGGAGTCGAGTCGCGGCAGCACTTATACCGCCCCGCGTCAACCCCGACGACACGAACTATGTGGGCGGAATTGTTCAGCGACGAGTGTTTTCATATTGACAGCTAATTTTACATTACTTTTTTTAATAGAAAAAGTAGTCGTGGATGTTAGCTTATGAGCACACGATAGAAGTGAAACTTATTTATGAATATATCACATATAAAGTTCATGCAAATTCATCGATGTCTTTATTTAAATAAATAAAAGTAATATTTAAATACGCACAATACTACTAATACTTCAAATACTAAATTGTTTATATACAAATTACAATTTTTTTATATAACTATTTAAAATGTAATTATTGGAACAATGCACTCCTTGTGAGAGACAGTGATTGGCTTGGAGCCGAGTATACACCATCCAGCAAGTTACCGATTCAAACGCGTTAGATGTCGAGTATGCGTCACCGACTAAAGCGAGACGATCTCTACGGTGAACGGCTTTTTTTTATTTATCAACATTGAAAACCATGTTATTATCTTCCTGACACACTGTATAGTACCCACTACAAAGTAAGCGTACGGTCAAGAGAAAATGTACCATTTCCTCACAATTAAACGTGTTTTAATTTATTTATCTATGGTTAAAGAAGTCTGTGGCTTAATCTGTATGTAATCTGTGGTTTTGTAATAATACAACGTTTATAAAACATAGTTTATTATTTTAAACTACATAGTAGTAAAAAGGGAATGATATTAAAGGAAAATAAGCTTTAATTTCGTTGCACTTAGGATTAGAACGTTAGTTATAATTTTTAGTTATATTAAAATTATACGTAGAATACTAAATGCTAAGGATTATTTCATAAGCTCGGTGTTATTTGTTCTATATAGATTTGAACAACGTAGGTGGTAGGTGGTAGAGCTACGCTGAAGCTATTACTGGTTTCAGCACGAATGGGTCGGCTCGCCCGGGGTAGTACCACCCTCTCACAGAAAACCGACGTGAAGTAACAGTGCTTGCACTGTTGCGTTTCGTTCGGGCAGTGAGAGCGCCGGAGGCCCACATATTTAAAAGACCGGCAACGCACTCGCGACTCCCCTGGTGTTGCTAGTGTCTATTGACGGCGGTGATCACTTACCATTAGGTGACCTACCTGTTCATTTGCCCCCTATAATATTAAAAAAAAACGAACTCACAAAAACAGTATATTTTCTCTGAATAAAAAGTGTCTTATGTCCTTTTCCTGTAATAAGATAGATAAGAGGCTGACACCTACAGCTAATAATAAGCATTTTGGTCATGCTATAAAAAGCGGTCGAAGACTGGCTACTTAGTAAGCATTCTCGCTTAGATCTTTAGATTCTTTACATTTATGAGTATTTCGTAACTATATACGGTATTGCATTATTATATCGCCTGGTTAAGACTAACGCTTTTATTACTGCTACTCGATTGGTCATAGTTGATTGATCGATTAAGCCATAGAGGTTTCCTCACTATGGATGACGTCATACATTTTATATGTGGCTCATGTTTTGGTCTCGACATAAATATATGGATAAAAAGTAACATTCATAGCATAATAAAATTTATATACATGAGTTTTTAACATTAAATTGTTTTGTCACACCGAAAAGAGGAGACAAGGGAAAATTAACCAGAATATCTGCCGGAAGCGTTTTAGAAACCCCATCGTCCTCAGACCCACTTATACCGGGGGCCGTGAAAGAATTCAAAGTGCCTTTATTAGCGTAAGCAATTTCCTCCCTGTTATTTTTTTGTCTATACACAAGACATAAATTTCCCCGCCTGCATTCATTACGACCCTTACTATATTTTAAGGGTAAACAAGATTAGAAGTCGCTCCGTTTTTCGTGTATAATTTATTGTTGAGCTTTCATCCTTTTTCTACTATAGGACTTGTTTATAAAATACTATTTAATCTCTATTAAAAGCATATATTCTGAAAAGTTACTTCTGGCTGCCTGTAAAAATCTTATCGAATTCAGTTCACAACCCCAGACAGAGAAGAGAACCTTCAATTTTATTTTGAAGCGATGATGGCTCAGTTGGTAGTGTGTTCGGGCACAGCGTCAAAAGACGTAAGTTCAAATCCTAGCAACTGTGTCGGAGCTTTCGGTGAAGGAAAAACATCGTGATGAAATCATAGCATGGTGGAAGGGCTTTTTCTAAGTCCGCCTGGCTAACTACCACTCTCTAGTTGAAAATCTGTCGCCAAGCACCTGTTGGTGTGTTCCAGCAGCCGCACTTGAGAGCCAGTCTCCCTCTAGATTTAGCGTGACTACGATCTTAGACCACATAATCATCATTTAACATCAGATAAGATTGTAGTCAAATGTTAATCTATAAAGTTATTGTAATTTTTGTTAATGCGGTATTGCACAACGGTTTACCGTAGTTCTTAGGTTTCTGTAGGTGGTAGAGCTACGCTGAAGCTATTACTGGTTTCAGCATGAATGGGCCGGCTCGCCCGGGATAGTACCACCCTCTCACAGAAAACCGACGTGAAGTAACAGTGCTTGCACTGTTGCGTTTCGTTCGGTCAGTAAGAACGCCGGAGGCCCACATATTTAAAACCCCGGCAACGCACTTGCGACTCCCCTGGTATTGCTAGTGTCTATGGACGGCGGTGATTACTTACCATCAAGTGACCCACCTGTTCGTTTGCCCCCTATAATATAAAAAAAAATACTGACTTCAGCTGTATAAGGTGCAAGTCCATCCACACGCGGAATCCTGTTCTCATCTCTGAGCTGAAGCGCCCCAATGCCATCTACTTCCTTTTGATCGAATCCACCGGAGAGCGGCTCGGATCGTTGACAACCGGGTGTTTTCCTTAGGGCTCGACACTTTGGAACTTCTTAGGGACGTTGCGTCACTTTGCGTTCTTTACAAGATCTACCACGGTGAATGTTCTGAAGAGCTGTTTGGATTGACACCTGTCTGCTGAGTTCCATTACCGAATGACTCGCCATAAAATGAAATTCCATGAGTGTCATCCTGATGGTCGGTAGTCTTCTACTGTGCGGTTATTACGTGCGTTTTTCACACGTAACTCGGTTCTTAGGAATTAACTCACAGCGGCAGCGTTTGCAAGCCAATATAACCTTCAGACCTTCAAGAAATGAGTCTACTCCTTCCTCAAACCCGGAAACGTGTCTGAGATGCTCCTCGTGTCGCAAGTGTCCATGGGTGGCGGTGATTGCTTACCATCAAGTAACCCGTCTGTCCGTTTGCTTTAAATCGCATAGAAAGAAAACTCTCACCACAATGGTAAATATGCTAAGCCTAAAGGAAGACTGTATGTATGTAACATTAGGCAGTTGATTATGATGTATATTGACATATACATAATTTTACACCACGACTCTTAAAAGCGCACCAATTATTATACAATATATATGTCGTAACGAAATAAAAATATCAAAAATCTGCCATTCATTTTTTTTTTTACATTTGCTTAGATAAATTAAATTCATTTATACCCTATTCATTTGTATGCCTATTTGATCAGTAAAAACAGAGTGTGTCGTAAAGACACAGTATAAGTGAATCTTTTGTATTGTAAGGAAACATTTTAATAAAAAAATACAACATTGACCGCGCCCGACTTTGTTTAATATCGGTGATGTAACGATAACTGGTGTTTTCAACACATTAGAGTATTTACTCCCACCACTTTTCGCCACACAAAAAGGCTACTGATTAGAAATTCAAAGCCCTCCCTTAAGATGTGAGACTTCAAAAAATGCGGCTGGGCCATATAACGCGACGCGGAGTGTCAATAACCGAGCATTACCAAAAGGGCCGAAGTGAGAACGCCTATGTGAAGGAAGTATCGTACGGGGCGGCTCAATCGTACTTAATACATAATTCATTTAATTTTTTTTTTTTATTAAGCCCGAGTGAAACCACTATTCAAAGCTAGTATTTTATATAACAACGATTTTCATCTCTTTATCCATACAAAATGCCTATACAATCCCAATTTACTTTCAAAGTGAAATATGAATATCGAAAAGGAACGAACGGAGCGAACAACAAAGTGGGCCTGGATTTTGAGTGCCAAGCTTTTAGCGAAAACCGGGACATGAGAAAGTGCGAAAGGATTTTACTGAAGTTTCGCTTTATGTATCAATTTATTTCACTGGTCGCAGATTCAGAGGAACGGGTATAAAAAAAAGAATACCGACTACTTGTGTTTCTTTTATGAACTTATACAATTGTACGTTAAGGGCTTTGTGGAAGGTGTTGTTTGCCCACTGATGGGATTATTTATATAATTTTTACTTTATACGTATTTGATAAAATGTAAGCCATACAACATACAATTTAAAGCATTATTTTAGTTATTACACTTTAAAGGTTAGCGTTTGACCACAATCTCATCTGATGTTAAATGCTGATGTGGCCTAATATGGTAGGTAGTCATACTAAACCTAGAAGGAGACTGGCTCTCAGGTGCAGTTACCGGAACACACCAACAGGTGCTTGGCGACAGATTTTCAACTTGAGGGTGGTAGCTAGCCAGACGGACTTAGAAAAAGCCCTACCACCATGCTATGGTTTCATCACGATGTTTTCCTTCACCGAAAGCTCCGACTCAGTTGCTTGGATTCGAACCTACGTCCTTCGACGCTGTGTCCGAACAGACAACAAACTGAGCCATCATCGCTTTTAAAAAATATTGACACATGTTAGCAAAATGCAAATTTGGAGCTATATGTATTTTATGTTCATTTACGGCTGGCAACCCGAATAATACCACATATATTTTAGTATTCAAAAACGCAATATAGTATGCAAATATTTTAATAAGGCTGAAGCTGCTTGACATGTTATTTTAAGATGAAATTTTTTATATTTAAATTAAATGTGAAGTAAATTTTATAGCGTTGGTGTCGAATAAAGACCGTAGGGCATTCATAGCTTAATTGTTTTCTTTAATTTAATTATATTTTATTGTAGAACAACAAAGTCACTGTATTGTACCTGATGGTATGCACAATGTAATCGAAAGAAATCTAATACTAAATTGCCCATTTTATGTCACGTTACATATTTCTGTCAATGTTTGTTTTTTTTTTTCAAAACTAATATTACTTTAGTGGTCGAAATTCGAACTAAATGTATGAAGTTTTAAGTCTAAAAAAATTTTTTTATGTCCATAATGTACAAAATTTGTAGATAAGTATATAGTAAGATCTTGAAGTACAACGAATAGAGAATTATGAATAAAAGCTTCGACTCGTCTATGGTTTGGAGAAAAACGAACTGTTTCCAAAAGATTCTTATTAGCTGCCTCTACACTACACGCTTTTTGCCGCGTGAAAACGCTACAGCGCGCGAAAGAGTGCATACAATAAATCACTTGTTAATTTGCATACACGCATTCCCTTGTTCAATCCCGCACTCACCAATCGCGCGTGAGAGAGCGTATCGTACAAAGAACAACAATTAATAATACTAAAGCTCATCAATAAACAAAAAAAAGAAAATCGGTTGACAAACACAGGAGAAAAAGGTAAAAGTAAAGGCATAAATAGAAACAAAACAATTTTTGTGACCTTTTTGAAAGTAGCAAGTCTCCATATTCAATGGCATCAGATCACTTACCATCACAGATAATGGTGTTATTTTCGTGAATTTTTTCTCACAATATATTATATTTCGGGTGTACAAGATGTGAGGCGAGGGAGGTGGCTGCGATTTGACACGAGTCACCTCCCTTCCCGTTAATATGTCGCGTGGTAATGTTCTAATAATATGGTAGAAAGATGAGTCGAGTCATGATTTATAAATGGGCACAAATTAATATATAATTTTACGACAAGTACAAGATATATTTTTTAAAACTATGTAGGAAATCTAGAATGATCTAAGACCATCGTAGAAACAGATAAAGAAACTTGCTAGGCGTCAATTCAAGAAACACTTAACTGATCTGTCAATATTATTGAATATCTTGGTATTGTATTCTGTCTCACTCACTCTCTTTTTATATGGGGAGATTTTAACCCAAATTTTCGACTTTCATACAAACCTAGTCCTGATTATTACAAGCACAATAAAAAAGAATTAGCCAAACTCAAACCGTTTTGAAGTGATTGGCGTACATATAGTGCGCAAGACAATTGTTTTTTTTTAATTTATATTATTGATAGAAACAGTTTTTATTTCCTATTTTCAAAATTGGTTGTAAATCCCACTTACGTCGAACCTATTCGGTGTTTTTCAATTTCATTGAATAAAACTTTTAAAACTTTACTAATAAATACATCGCAATGCATCGACATGTTTTGTAAGCGAATGACATTTAAAATAAACGTTTTTTTTTTTTTTTTTTAATAAAAGAATACGAAGCGTTTACGTGTCGTATAGTAGACACTTGTACTGGTTACGTATTCAAATGTTCTCCCGAACGGAGTGTTAATAAATAGGGAACAAAGAGGCGGGTTTAGCATGAAAGAATTGATTTTAAACAAACGAGTACTTGCGGCTCGATTATAGTTTAAATGGTTTTGTTAATTCATGAACACTGCGTATATTATTTGAATTAAATGTCGACAGTTTGTAATTTTTATTAATAGTAATTCTCTCATTATTTAACGCTTTTAAGTAACCTTTGCAGAATTTTATTATCAAAAATGTAATGTGTATTGTGTGTGTGTACATAACACTTCAAAATATCCATTGTATGGTTGTAAAAGTTTCTTCAAAGTCGATTAAGAAGATTACCCCTACACACAACAAATAATTCAATTTTATTTATGTCGTTACGTCGTATGTAAACAGATATAATTCCCGTCGAAATACATTTTTTATACTCGTAAAGACAAATATTAAACAGGCTGACTATCACATAGCTACATTAAAGCGGTACTTTTACCTCAGAATGGTGTAGCCGCAAACTTTGAACTGGAACACAACAGCATTAACACTGTCATTTTGCAGCAGAAATGTGTGTGACATTGGTGCTCCAATACTTAACATTACGTCACTATTAAGCACCGTAGAAACGTTAAGTTAGGTTAGGTATGAGAATATATATGTATGGTATGTCACATTGTCCGTCGCCCTAGTAACTCTTTTACAGGCCCATTTGGTTGAAACGTATTAGTGTTCGTTGCACCTTCCACCAATTAGTTAGGGAAGGAGGCCTTCTCCACAGTTATGTCGAACCAAAGGGAGAGGGGGCGGGGGATATAAACTTCCAATGCACTAGTTGCACTGGGAAGACTTGGACCGGGCTGTCTCGGTCAGCTGGCAGCCTTGCCGCTGTGCCGACGCAATGCATATTCACAAGACCCCGTGGTCTGCATCAATGCAGATGGACTTTTAATCAATAAGAGTAAAACACGCGCCTCTCTCCAGAGGAAGTGGGTGTCTAATGGAGTATCTCCTAGCGTTAAAGAAAACGGTGTCACACTACAAAATCTGTCACCAAGCATGTACTTGACAGCTGTTCCAGTATCTGCACTTGAAAGCTAAACACTCTTCTGGTACTAACTTTTAACTTTCTCCTCAAAAATGGTCACTTAACATAAATTGAGATTATTGTCAATAAGCGTCCTATACAATTGTAACGCTATTACGTTAAATTTGACAGTAAGATTCACATGAAAATAGAACACCGGAGAATTCCGAAAATATCGCATCACACTTTGGTGTCAAAGATTCGTATCTCAACAAACTAAAAACGATCTAAAGAGTTAAATAATAAGGTTCTAAATAAAATAGCGAAGCCGGTTGGAAAGTTGTCAGAGATGTTGTGACAAGTTTTGACGAGGGATAAAACGTGAAATCATATCGAGAATCCCTTTTTTGGAATAGACAATATTGTCGACAATATGTTACGGGTAGGATAACTGTTTGCGGTTCGTCTTTGGAAAATATGATTCCTGGTTGAGATGGAAAAATTGACAAATCTGCGACTATGATTCTTTCAAATATTTGCAAACGATACCGTTCACATTTATTATTGTCCTCCAAGATTATATTTAAGATCATACGTGCAATAAAGCAATATATAACCAGTTTTTGCTTACGACTATTATAGAGTGGATCAATATGTGAACGATGGTGATATCTGGAATTGACTCCTCTCTATGCATCCACTAAAATCGATTTGTAATGTGTAATGAATTTTAATTATATAAGTATATGTTAAAAGGATAAACCCGATCGAGTTTCTTCCCGGTTCTTCTCGATGACTGGGATGTATTCCGAACACGTGGTAGTTTTTTGACGTTCATAAGCGCCTTCTTAGGGCCTAAATTGAATAAAGCATTATTGATTTGATTTGACTTTGCCCACGTTAATGGGGATTTGTCCTCTCCCTCAGAGACAATACTTTTTTCTGGATAAAAAATACCCATGTCCTTTTCTGTACGCCTAAGAATGTCTATGCAAATTTTTATGATGACAGCTTTAGTAGTTAAGTCGTAAAAATGTAATAAATAAACAAACAAGCCCACTTTCACATTAATATTATTAGTAAGGATACATTAAAGCATATCGATGGACGTAGCTAAGTGCTTCGGCAGCACTTGCGAGTCAGTCACTCCTGTAGGCTACTGTTTTACTATCTCTACTAATTTCATAGTTCAATTTCATCTCAATATATTGTATTAGCTATGTACCATATTTTTTATCTGTTAATATTCTATGTTTATTTTTTTTATATATGTATCAAATCGTCCAGATAATTTTTGATTTAGTACTTTTTAGGACATAATATAATATATATACGTAGAAAAATATTATAATAGCTACATAACAAAAATAACAAAAAGTTACCATTTCCCTCCCTTTCAAACCTATTTATAAAAGGAACCATTTTAAACTTCTTACCTCTTCATTTATAGCTACTTAGAATTAGAATTTAAGTTAGAATTTAGACCTCAGCTATCTCTCGGAAATAGTACATTTTTTCTGGGTAAACGGTAATTTATGTACTCCTGACGACGTGTGTGCAAAATGTTATGATTATCAGTTGGGTGGATTTGGCATGAAAGCGTAACAAGCTAATTCTAGTTAGGAAATTAGGATTAGCTTTGCCCACGGCTCCGAGTGCACATTTTTGGTATTACTTATTTACGTCTCGTAACTTTATTTTTAATTCTCCACGATAATTGAAATTCTTATATATTATTATCAATTTATGAATGAGCTATACTTTCAGTGTACAAAATTACAAATCAATCACAGCCATTATTTAATTATTTTCAGACATAGAAGCAAACGTACATACTCGTACAAGAAATTTTTTCTTACGTCATATTTGTGATCAGTGTTCACACCTAATTGTAGATATTTGTTTGATGAAGGGCTTTACTTTGCGAAACTCCATAATTAAACATCAGAGTGGAGATTACTTTGGACTTGCACCCGAAATTGATTGGCCGCTGTCACGTCTCACTGCAACAAAATACGAGTGATTTTATTTGCGCGACGCGTACTTGAAAAAGGTAAATCTGAAACTAGTAATAGAAAGAGCGAAATAGTAACTGAAACAAGAAAATGTAATTAAAACGCGTCGTTGGTTGATGGTTGAACTTGACGTTAGTGGATGGTTGAACCTGCCGTTGGTTGACACCGTTGGTATGTACATCACTATATAGTATAAAACAAAGTCGCTTTCTCTGTCCCTATATCCCTATGTATGCTTAAATCTTTAAAACTACGCAACGGATTTCGATGCGGTTTTTTTTAATAGAGAAAGTGATTGAAGAGGAAGGTTTATATGTATAATAACATAAAATTACATAAATTAAATTTAGTTACAAACAGAACCAGAGAGTTATTCATATAGGTTTTAATGCATAAATAATGTATAAGTAAAACTGGACTGGACGCAAAAACAATTTTTTTCTTAAAAAAAAAGTTAAATTAACCAAATCCCTGAATTCTTATTAATATTAACGCAAGCAGAAATTTTACATTCATTTTCCATTAACAGCATCTATCACGGGTCTCTTCAAGTTTCCACTCAATTTTTTTCTCATTTACGATACTGAAGATCATCTTGGGAATTTTTAAAGCTTTTTTACTGCTGAATTATTAACAAAAAATCAATATATTGAGCATAACCTATACACTATCGTATCATTCCGATTTGCTGGACTGTAGATTTAAGCACCATGTCAAGAAGGTTCTGGCATCAAAGGGCTATCATAAGGTGGATCAATATGTGAAAGATGGTAATGTCTGGAATTGACACTTCTCTATGTGTACACTAAAAATGACTGCAAGATTAATGTATTTTAAAAACATAAACCCAATCGAGTTTCTTGCATCCTTGCCGGCTCTTCTCGATGACTAGGTGGTTTTCCGAACCGGTAGTAGTTTTGACGTTCATATGCGTCTTCTTAGGGATTAAATTGATTAAATTATTTTTGATTTTCATTTTTTTTTATTTGTATGACAGACTATTAAAAATATTTAACAGTACACAAATATCTCTATGCTCTTTGATTATTCTTATGTCTAATAAAAGCAACTCATCTGTCTATCTTTAATAAATCTAATCGGGTCATAAATTGTGTGAAAAACGTTTAATGTAATTAAGTATACCGTTTTCGTTAAATGTTGAAAATTTATATATATAAAATGAAAGTTTATTAAAGCTAAAAATGTCTTCGGCCATTTTGAATACATGCCTTTAATCGACGCGGCCAGTCTACGATTGCAGTAAACACTACATTTTATTTCTGCCGCAGCTTTTTTAATCAGAGATGCTCGAAAAGACTCCAAATTCTGATGAGGTTAAGCGCAGACTTTCCCCTCCAAATGTTGCCATATCCTGTAATTCAGTGGGCTTAAAAATGAACTAGAAGAAGGTTAGTCTTCATGCCCTATGAAGTTAATTCCACGAACGGTCAGCTAGTTTTGCGTGGTTCGAGTCGTACGAGCTGGCCCAGAACCCTGCGGGAAAATATCCAATGTCTGTTTTCGAATATCGTTTGACAAAGTGGTTCCACTATATTTGTTTGGACAGTATTTCGATACACATCAGTACTGGTTTCTTCACACCTTGTAAACACCTCAGTTAAATCTGAATATAAAACTCCAAGCCAAACCATGAATGACGAAGGATAATGGATAATAGGGGACCCTTTGAATACGCGTACACGCTTCTTCACTGCAGAGGGCATACACCGTACTATTTTATTTGATATAACTATCTTCGATGTTAAATATTTATTAGTCTAAAAACAATATTTGGCGGTGTTTTTTTCCCGTTTATCGCCGTAACAAAGCCCTGGATCTTTGCAGGCAAATTTTTTTCAAACGCTCTTTCCGTTAATGTCCGTTCATTTTATTGTTTTTTTTGCTTATGTACGGGATTTTGATGGATTAGGGCCTTCACTGCTATAATGACCGCTAGTATCCTAACTGTGTGAGGTCGGTCGCTCCTCTTATGAGCTTCGAAATTTGAATTTACAGTGCTCCATTTAATAGTGTGCGATAAGCAAACTGCAATGTTATATTCAATTTTTGCAGAATGTTCAAAGTCTTTATTGGTGCGTAACTGCAGTGGTGCAACGCGATAACCGCGATTTCATGTTCCCTTTGCAACCATTCCATTTTTGAAAATAACTAAAAATGATACACTTTTGTTATTTTCGGAAAGCGGAAACGTTCTATATTCAAAATAATTTGACGTATATCTGAGTAGTATTCGCAATTTAAAATTAATTAGAATGTGGCAGAACTTATGACCCGACCTCATAGTATACAATTTTTACAATTTGCTAAAAAAATCGTCACTACAATAAATTTAACTTTATCTAATTCACAACAACAAAATGAACGAAAAATTTTAAACACGACATCCGAAACATGAATGATTTCGTCAACATAATCCCAACTAACATTATAAACGCGAATGTCATTTTGTTGTAACGCTTTAACGCCCAAACTAATCAACTCATAAATAAAAATACTATTCCTGAAGGTAAAGTCAATCAAATCTACATTAATGGGATGAAAACCACGGACAAAAGCTAAGAAATTATATTAGTACTATACGGATTCCAATACAGCTTAGTCAGGCGCACGCAGCCGATCGTAAAAATTAAGTGAAATCATACATCATAACATGACAAATGTGTTGTGCCAACTCTATTTAGGTGGGATAAGTGTGAAAAAATGATGATGTTTAAGTAATGGATATCATTAAATATTATTACAGTGGACACTACTTTGCACCTCCGCTTGAAGTTGATTGACCACTACCACGTCTCACTGCAACAAAAAACGTTTGATTACCCATATACGTACGTATACATGAAAAAAGTCAGTCTGAAACTAGCGATAGAAAGAGCGGTGGGAGTGCTAAATAATTTCCACTAATAATATTTAATAATAGCTTTCCGCATAGTAACGCCTTCATAAATGAATAGAAAAATCGTGTACACAGCGGTCCTGAAATAACTATGTAAATATAAGAAAAAAATATATTCAAGCAATAAATTAAAATCAAGAGCCAGTAATTTAATTCTAAATTAAACTTAGCTTGTTTTATGGCAACTGCTTTTACCACAATCTTATCTGCTATTAGATGATGTTAATTAAATTAATTTAGTTAAATAACACGCTAATCTTAGACGAAAACTGGCTTTCAAATGCAGCTACCGCGATACATTAACAGATTGGCAACATATTTTGAACTTGACGGTTGGAACTATGCTGCGGGTGTAGAAAAAGCCTTTCCACCATGCCATAGCTTCGAACCCACATTAACCGACTTGGCGTTTAAGCATGCTAATTGCGTTGCGTTCATCATCGCTTCAGTTAGGTTAGATTATATACTATATATGTAATACTAGAAACAAGCTGTTTACAAGGGTGATATCATTGCAATAAGCATTTAACTGTAAAATAAAACAAGTGATATTAATAAAGCTTGCAAAAATTCATTACAATTAACATTGTAACCCACACGGTCCACAATTCTGGCAAAACTAGTAATAAATTATCGTATTATCTACGTTATTTTATCAGGCCACTCGTAAATACACACACCTTATAAGAATAATATAAACTTTAATATTTTCAGATTAAGTTACAGAAAATTTCTAATTTCATTCCCAGTATTCGAATTACTTTCAGGACTAGATTGCCTATTTCCACCGAGTGAAAATATTTTACGTTAATTAATCTTTGTGGAAACAAGTTTAAGAGAAGCGCAAAAACTCATTATTATAGTTATTTGCATTTTGTAACAATTTAGAGACGATATCGTTTTTATTACTGCGTTGTATTTCGTTTTTAATAGCGCTAGTACACAATTATTTTTCATATTTAGATTAATTTCTTACAAAATCAAGAATATTTTATTCAATTTAGGCTCTAAGAAGGAGCTTATGAACGTCAAAACTATAACCTGTTCGGAAAACAGTCCAGTCATCGAGACGAACCGGTAAGAAACTCGATCGGGCTTATCTTTTTAACATGTATATAAGCGCATCACTTTAGAATGTTGGCACATATGTGTCTAATACTTTTTTATTATGTTTATAATTGTCAGCACAAGGTCTGTATAAAAGTAAATGTTTGAAAAACCTTACAAAAAAAGTAAAATATTTGTGGTAAAACCACAACATAAAAAAGTGAATGAGTGAGGTAGGAGGTACTAAAATCTTTATAAATATTGACAGAATTGATAAATCGATTTAACTGTTCAGTTGCCATATTATTTCATTGCATGATCGTATTGTAAAGAGAAAATTATTGTCATTCTGCTAGTTAGTGGACACGTGCGAAACCAGAGCGGGCATCTAGTAAGAAATTCAAACTTTCATGAATTCATGAGAAGTGGATTGTTGTAATTGTGCAAAAGGTACGTTAAATTGATAAAGAAAATAGCAATTTCACGCGATAAAGCTAATGTTATCGATATAATGTTTTATGAGTCTTGAATAAGCTTTCCTCGTGTCCATTTCTTAAAATCGTATCTCAGAATTACACAAATGTGTTCTTAAATTCGGTTCTAAGTTCAGTTTCTTCTAATTCTTCTTCCTAACGTGCTAAATCAAATGCCGGGTACTGTACATCTTACAACAAATGTAACACCCGCTACAGTAGTATGCTCGGTCGCGTATCGTTCTGGAATGAGCCGGTGTACTTACTAACCAAGGGAGGTGATAGCAATGATGATAAATCCGTTGCGGTGAATCTTTTTTAGTTTGTCGTCTTTCAGAATTGAAGAATGTACAGCTAGCTGCCAAAACAAATTGTAATTCGGTAGGACAATTAGGTAGGACAAGCCATTATTTTATTCCCACACCAACATTCGGCGCTACGCTCATACGCGATCAATTTGTTATCGTTCATGGCTGATCTATAACACGCATAGACGTTTAAAATCGTATCATTGCAACTCTACACCAATAGATAACCCACTTCACCACCGCAACAGCAATAGCTGTCTTCGGCCTTCGGTGAGTACATTATAACTCCGCTAACTATTTTACTCTAATAAGTGTTGTTGCTCCTCAGGCCTACTTACACCAATCGTCATCGGTTTACTACTAAACACATGCTTCTCTCAAGGCTCACCATCGAAGCCAACTCTGACTATACCCGTACAACAATTATCAACCAAATTTTAGAAATAATTGGAATTCTAGTTTCATAGGATCCTAAACGTCAGCTAAACATCTAGGATATAAAGCAATCTCAAATAGTTAATATTAACACAAATATAATAATGGCTATAAATTAACGAGCTGTTGTCAAATTACTCCATGCTAAGCGCCCCTGAGATACGTAAACATTTAAGCGGTGACAAGGAGCGTTGTCTGGAATCTAATAAAGGAATTTAAAAGACGTGCTGTCTTATCTATCTCAGAAATTTCACGTCTCGCCGTTGTTTAGGCACGCAATACGTACAATTGCTATTTTAAATAAAACATATCAGGATTAATGAAACACTTGGTATCTATTTAAAGAATTATTCACGGATAATAATGTACCCAGTATCTATAACGGCATTTTGCTTACTTTTATCCGAATTCATCTGGTTTTGTGTTTAAGGCAGGTCACCTAACTCTTTGACTAAAACTTCAGTTACTACTTTCTTTTTATTGAAACATAGTTTTTACTTTACAATAGTAAACGGCTTGAGTATGCTTCCTGTGGCATGTTCTAAAATTTTAGCATTTTTGTTTCACCCGCATTCTTCTGACTTTTTGTTCAATGCAGAACATCTAAATCTTTTATTAAAACTTCTGTTACTATTTTCTTCTTATTGAAAGATAATTTTTACTTTGCAGTAGAAAAGGTTTATTTTTCTGTCGCATTAAAATTCTACATATCATCAAAATTCTTCAACACAGTTAAAAAAAAATAAAACGCGAAGGTATTAAATAAAACGCATTTCCTAAAGTTCTAGGTATATACCATATCCAGTTAATGGTATTCTCTATGCATGTCATATAAAGGTTTGACTAAACCATCAACTCTTTTTGGTTAAAAAACCATTTCTACTATGAAGGAGACAAGGTTTTTGAATATTATTGCTCCGCAGTCAAATTCAACACAAACTGTATCGCTGTTATTAAAGTTGATGAATGCCTAGAACTTTAATATTATATTAAATAAAACGCTTATCATCATGTATCACGTAAAACTAACATAAAACCCAATGTCGCTTAAAATACCACGTCTCCCGCCAGACAAATGGTTAATGTCTGCGGGGATGACTCGCGCGTTTGAATAGGCGTTTAGGCGTAAGGACATAATGTCTTTACCATTCAAGTAACTAGCATTATTATTATAGGAAAGTAGATGTTGATAAAACTTGTTATTGTTATCATATCCTTCCTATTCATTTATTATAAGAACAGCAATAATTTCATATATAAGCTTTTATATTAACAATACAATCGTCTTAATTTAAAACACACTTATATATTGTAGATGAATTGTATGTGTATTTATTTTATCTATTCAGTACGTACATTATGTATGCATGTTATTATATATCAATATTAAATATGTTTTATTATAATATTTTAATTTTTATTAATTTTTTCTTTTGCTTCTATCATAAATGCAATACTTACAACAACTTTCATTTTCGATAACAATAACACTGGTGAGCGGGAATAAAATACCCTATGTCATTAAGCTCGTCAATGTACCAAACGAAAATTACTTCACTCATGAACATAATCTGTAATTGATAAAGAATATTAATATACTTTGCACAAATACAATTGAGAAATACATATTTGACTACAATTAAGAAGTAATTAGACATTAATTACAATGAATACTCAAACGATTTTCTCCTTTTTTATTTTTGTATTGCTATAGAGTAAGTTAACATTATTTATAAAATCACGTTTTCGATTTTCTATGTCATTTAAACAATTTCTATATTAATTAGTAATATTATTATAAGAATTGGGTCGTATATCGCTTTCTTATCCATTTCCTTCATGTGTAAAGTGATTTCTCATTAGCCTAATTACACTTGAGCATTTACTGCGCAGTTTCGTTTTAACTTTCGGGAAAGTTTCGTATTATTATTGTAATACTTTGAAAATTGATTTTACGTTTATTTGTTTATTGAGTCTTGTTGTATGTATGTTGGTACCGATAAATACTATTATACATTAGGGTCCTTTTTTTTAACGACTATATTTTTTTCGGTCTCGATGTTAAATTATGTTTGATATACGAGAAAAAAAAAATGTCTGAAAATTTGAGCCCCTAATATATCGTGAAATATCGACCTTAAAGATTATAAAAGGCCGGCAACGTACTTGTGACTCCCCTGGTTTTTCCCCTGTTGCTGGTGTCTATGGACGGCGGTGATCACTTACCGTCAGGTGACCCACCTGCTCGTTTGCCCCCTATAACATAAAAAAAAAAATTCGTTTCAAAGACTTTTTTTGTAGAAAATTATATATCTCATTTATATTTTTCCTGCTGCTGCATCTATTAACAAAATAACAAGGAATTTCCATCAAATTTGATTTTAGTGACCTATATTGCCTCACAGATGTGAGTTACATTTAAGTCGCATTAAGCATTATGGTAGAGCGTCCAATCCTGAGTAATTCCTGAGTTTGAGCGAGTGATATGATAGCACAAAGTGCCGCAGAGTTGTAAAAAAAAGAGAAAAAAAACAATCAATGTTTTACGTGTATTTTATATGAGAAATCTTCTCACGCACCGAGAGAGTACTTAGAGCTAATATTAAATACTGAAATTATCAGTCATTTTTATTTTTACATATTTCCAACAAAATTTTGCTTCGGCACCGAAAAAAGAACGTAGTCGTTAAAATAAACCCTATTATATATATTTTTATGTTAGTTTCATAAGAGCTTAAGATGAAACTGACGTGTAACGGTTTACACCTTCACCGTTCTAAGCCTATGAATAGTAAGTAATATATACACAATAACAATAACTCTAACTTAGCCCATTTTTGTGGTTAACCTTTAGCCATTTTCTTACCTTTTTATATAAAACTGTATTAGAAACATCACGCTCTTTTTCTTCATTATTTTTGTACATTCTCTTTTCAGGGAATAATTTTCTTGGATATGTTTAAACATTATAAAAAATTAAACGTCTAACAGGCGATTCTAGGATTACGCTTATCATTAAAGATCCAGGACAAATGGAAATGGTAATGACCATTTGATTAATGAAGGCTTTACTTGCCGGAAATCTATCATTCGTCCTGCAGTTTTTTATTAAAATTAGAAGTGTTTATTATTTCGTTTTGAATTGGCAAAAAATAATTATCGAATTCACTTAATATTTGATCGTATTTAGTTGTATCGTCTTTTTTCAAAATACTAAATTATATTTCCTGCCCTTCATGACCAATGTAGTTTAACAAAATGGTCGCCGTTCTTGTATGAGAAGATTTTTCCAGTCCCGCTGCAGTTAAAAAAATCCGAAACTGTTGCTTAAATTTTTCCCATTTGACAAGAGAATCAAGTTCTGTGCCTAATCGGAGAGGTGCCGGCATTCTGTACTCAATACCTGCCATGACCTTGGATACTCCTTCAAACATGCTACTCAAATCTTTCAAACAAATTTACCTTTACTTGTCATTTTTACTGTAATGGTTCTTCTTGGCTGCGCCATGTAGTGGATAACATTAAATAATAAATATTGTTTAATTTAACACTGGACTTTATTATTACAGTTTTATATGAAATAGCAATTATTATTAATTACGTTTATTACACGTGTGACAGTTCCCAGTGTTGCCCACTCTATTACATCTATTAATATAAAGTGCGTTTTGCGGAGCAAATATAAAGAAATGCGAATCGTCTAAAAACTTTTTCAGCGATAAACCAAAATGGATTGGAGGATAAATAGTAAGTCTAATGGAACAATATCAAGGTCACATGAATCTACGGAGCTTACTAATTCGAATTTATCACACTTCCAGTCGACTATGAAGGTTTACGCCGTAACGAAATCTGTATGCTGAGGAAATTTTTTCACCTTTGGAGCATATTATAAAGATATTATTTATATTGTTCATGACACAGAAGTTATGGCTGATTGAATTGATTGCAGTTACGCTTATTCTATAGTACAATTTATAGTGATAGAGTTAAAAATATGTTTTTAACTCTAAGTATAAGTCTGATCTGTGCAATTATTACTGCATTAGATAGATAGATAGATAGATAATAGCTTAATACAATATATTTTCGATTCGTTCCTCGTAATGGAAAATTACTTAGGCAAATCTAACGTTTACTTTTCATTGTCCAAATACTCGTAAATAGCATTAGGTGGAAAACAGTACAAACTTTTGGATGGCAAAACTCTGTCTTCGAGTTGGCCTTCGATTTCTATAAATGATAAATTGCCGCGCAGAAAGAAAAGTTGCTCCCGACTTTGGCGTGCGATCTTTTGTTATCTTCTTTCGGCGATGATTTCTTGCAGAAGTTCTGTTACCGTAACGAAAGTGTAATAAAACATACTATAACGTTTTATAATATAGGACCACTCGAAGCGGGATAGAAATCCGATATGTACGAAGGAGTTGAGAATTTTCGGAATTTATACTTATATGTTTAACACAGTCAAGGAAAATATCATAAAGAAGCCTAAACGTTTGGAAAAATAATCTTGTAGTACCCCGGTATGTGATTAAAATCCAGAATTATGGATTTCTTGGCGTCTGAACTCATTAAAATATCGTGACCAGTGAAGTTAACATGAGCATCTTGGCAAGATCAAAAAAGGTGGCAACTCTTATCTTTGTTATATCCTACTAGCGGCCCGCTTCGATTTCGCACGGGTATAAAATATAAAGACTATGTCATTCACTGAAAAAATAACTAAAATCGATCAAGTAGTTTTGATTTATTCATTACTGCCCGTGGCCCGCACGCATTAAATTTGGAGTAACCTCAAAAATAACAGTATTTCCCCACTATTTAATTTATGTTATTATACATATAAACTTTCCTCTTCAGTCACTCTATCTATTAAAAAAACCGCATCAAAATCCGTTGCATAGTTTTAAAGATTTAAGCATACATAGGTATATAGGGACAGAGAAAGCGACTTTGTTTTATACTATGTAGTGATATTTCCTTGCTACCAAGCGAGTTTTAAATAGACAAATTGTAACGTGCTTCATAATACTTAATATACAACTCCTTAGTTTCATAACGTAGCTTAAACGTAAACCGAGCCGCATTTCCTGTAAGATAAAACAAATAAATGGATCTGTTTCGAAATTAATTTTAATATAGCAAACTTGTTATAATATATAAGTAGAGTACATAAAATGAATTAATTCTAATATTCCTTATCAAAGAGAGTTGTAAATCTGTTGAATGTAAAAATATAATAATTCCTAAACTAGGAAAAATAAAATTTATTGATAAGTCTACAGAGACGAACCACGTTTTTTAATCATGTAATAATGAGATAAGGGTATTGTTTGTTATTGTGATTAAACAGAATACAATGTCAGAGAAAAATAAATGAAATAATGTCGGTGAACAGTTATTGCGGCGGTTGTCTGGCTGTTAGTGTAAAAATAAAACGCTAAGCTTATCTATTTCGTTTTACGGTTTCCAGCAATCTCTACATTGTTTCTACGGCAGTGCTTCTAGAAAATTCTATTGTATCTAACAAACCGCTTTTAATTATTACAAGCCAGCTATTTATTTAGTAGTTTTTTTTATTTTATACTTACTTATTAGAAACTAGACAGTATGATAGAAAAAAATGCTTCCAGAGAATTCGATTGCAATGAATCGTTCTCCATTTATTACGATTTAGTCAGTATAGTATAAAAAATAAGACTTTTTGTTAGCAATATAAGTAAGTATTGTGTATTATTACACAATGACAATAAATTAGATACTGTATGACGCCGAAACTATTTTTTTTTTATAATAAGAATTTATTGTTTTATATTTAACATTTTTAATTTGTCTAGATCATGTAATATTTGTAAATATGGTATGGATATAAAGGTTCCATTAATGATACTACCGATTTTTTTTTTTTTTATAATTTTTCACTGTACTATTTCCTTAAATATTGGTTTCAGTAATTAACGAAAAGAGAACTTATTTGTAATACTTTTTGGGGAATTAAATTTTTATTACTCTCAAAACTTTTTCCATACAATGCGTAATTTAAGAAAATGTATTTAAAAACTATATACTTTATGTGACAAACAGAGAGACGTGTGTACATGTAAATATAAGAATACGTTAGTAGAAATTAGCTAAAACAATGAATTCTATTAATACAACTATGATTTAAATATAATTTTTTATGGAAATGTAGTTTTAGAATTATACAAAAAAAAATTAATCGAAAATTATATGAAAACGTATATAAAATCAATTTTAGTACAACCGTTATCAAGTGATCGATTGACTGACCCATTATGTCTCGTAGGTGAAACATTAGCCGCTGTGTACCGAACGGTCCTAAAAGGTTTCTATCTTCATATTGAATTACAAAATGAACTTAATTGTTTGACATTCATGATTGACTAAAAATGTTTCTCTTAAACTTTATAGACTTTAGCCATTGACCAAAATCTTACCTGAGATTAAAAAACGATGCGGTATAAGACGGTAAACATTGCTACACGTAATGGTTGTGTGAATCTCAGGTACAGCTGTCGGAGCACACCTGTACACTCTTGGCGTCGAATTTTAAAGCCTTACCACCATGTTATTGGTTTCATCGCGATGTTTCACTTCAGCGAAAACTCAAAATTGA